>OZ002729.1:37736468-37842303 GCA_963924305.1 Polygonum maritimum
ACTGCAGTACACTTGGTTGACATATCTCTCCCATTTGGGAAGATATGCCAAAGGTCAGGGGTTCAATTCCCCCTGGCAACAACCCACCTGGGTAGGATGGTATATTCCTGCTTGGAGATAGGGTTGGGTGTGCTGGGCTGCAGACCAGACGATCCGGGGTCCTGCTAGGTTTAACCCTTGTGTCCTGTGGCAGCCAAGCGCGGACCGGGCAGCGCGCCGCTGCAGAGCTAGGCTGGCCCATAGGGTGCCTGGGCCTAGTGGGGTTCCGCATCACAGGGGCACAATATCCATAGGTTCCCATCACTCGAGTGGACACATGAGTCTTGTAACCAACAGGTCCCAGATTGGCAAGCCCAAAATCTGAAAGTTTGGCATGGAAGTCGTTGTCCAGCAAGATATTTGCAGGTTTTAGGTCACAAAAGATAGCAGGTGGGTTTGCTTTGCAGTGGAGATACTTTAGGCCTCTAGCAGTATCAACAACTATTTTGATCCAGGTGTTCCAATCTAAAGGAGTCTTGCGAAGTTCCAAATCTGAAAAGAGCAATATTGAATATACAATTCGGCAACTTTCTACAAAATCCCTTTATCATGACCTCTTATGTGGAAACAACTCAATGTGTCAAAGCACCACTGGAAATTATTTTAGGCTTTGAAACATTCATACAACTATTATAAATGAAAAATCTGTTAACCCTATAAGAGCTAACAATTTAAAAAGCAGACTAATGCCAAATCTCTAATGCAAATATATTTATTTCAAAGTGAGTGTTTTCAGCTATGTATTGTAGAAAGCGGTTTTAGCCAACAGAACAACACTCGAGTTACCACACCAGCAGTGCAGATACACTAATACAGTGACATAACTTCTATTTGTTTATTTATTCAAGCATCCTCATACGAATTTCAGATCAATGAAGATAAAAAAATAATTGAAGTCATATGATTGTTGATGTTCACTATTTGTTTCAATTATATGATTTTTACAGTAAAAAAAATACTGAATCACTCACCAAATAAATGATCTTCCAAGCTTCCTTTTGGCATGTATTCATAAACCAAAAGCATTTTATCACCATCAGCACAATAGCCAATCCTGGCAGATCAAACCCAAAAACAACAAAACTAAAAATGAAATAAAACGGTTCCAGCCAAAATAGGCAAATTCCGACCAAAAAAAAGCCAAAATAGCCAAAAGTCTCAACAACACTGCAGCAAAAAGCCGAAATCAAACCGCTTAGTCGAATATACTGAAACCCATGTCCTCATCATCAGACCCGTCGTCAGCTTCTTCCTTCTTCTCCTCAGCAGGTGCCGCAGCAGAAGCACCGCCAGCATCAGCAACGGCAGCTGCCACAGCAAACTTGCTGGGGTCAGCAAGGTACTCCTTGACCTCGTCGGCTTGAGGGAATGAGTACTCAGTCTCCGCAGCAATGGCCAAGGCGTTCTTGTAGGCATTGATGAACATGTGTGGAGCAGCTGCAATTGTCGGGTATGCAATCGCAAGAGATAGGGAGGTGAACATGGAGACACCGAGAGCAAACTTGGCAATGAAGTCTTCGTCGGTAAGGTTGAGCACCGCAGGGCTGAAGACGGATCCACTGTCATAGACTTAGACAATGTTGAGACCGTATGAGAAGGGCCTGATGCCGAGCTTGGATAGAAGAGCGGCTTCAGAGGAGCCGACCTTGTCTCCCTGCTTGATGAGTTCCACTGGGGTGATGATTTCGACTGTGCCCTTGTTAATCTTGGTGGGGATGTTGAGGACCTAGAGGTGAGCAATGAACAAGATATGAAATTTTTAAAAACCGTTTTGATTGAGAGGTGGAAACGCATGATGAGCTCTTGTTAGAGCATACCTGGAAGAAAAAGGTCTGAGATGGATCGAGACCTGTGTTGCCCGGTGGGACAACAACATCAATTGGAGCAACCAGACCAGCACGAGCACGCGCTCCAACATGTGAAGGAAGATGGATCAATCAATATTATAGGCAATGAGGTATTAGAATGACCAATTATGGTTTGACAAACCACGTTCTGGTGGAAACATGCAACTCTATGATTCTAAGAGCAGCAAGCACAATTTTGAAACTCTAATAAAAATAGTCATTTGGATTTTAAGTTAGCTGTGCACTCAATGTTCTAAGAAACGAATCGGACCGCCTAGCGCCTGGACGGGGTGTAGGCGGGAGCTAGAAGGGATTTATAAAACAATTTGTACACCGATTGAAAACTAACGCTAGAAACCAAATACAAAAGTGACATCAGTAATCATCATGCACATATAGCTCAAAAAAGCCCATATCACTTTAATTTGCAAAACAGTAGTATTAAGAACTGAACTAAATCACCTACATACTTCAATGCAACGTATCAATGTATACCAATGAAAAACAGAATAAAATTGGATGACACATTATGCCATTTAGGATATGAACATTGCGTTTAGGAATGTCTTGAATGGCTGTGAGATGATAACGTTGAAATTTGACATAGATGAAAGTATATGATATAATACTGTTGAATCAACTCATCAAATAGCTTCAGCAATGATGCAAGGAATAAGCAAGCTCGTCCGGCAAAAAAGAAAGACATGATATCACAACAACACAACAGAATATACACAGCAATCCTAGACCACTTTATAGGCAACAGAAGCATTATCAAATATGAAGTTGATAATGCTTCAAGGACAGTCGATACCATTAGCAGTTGGAGAATAGAACAACGCAAAACCGGTAGGATAATATAGCGTCCAAACGTAGATATCGACCAATCGCTTGAGTAAATTCACGAAAAAACGGATCTAGACAGGAACAAACAAGTCAAGGTTTTCGGTTTGAGCGAGCAATTCGTTCGGCGAAGGCGAAAGCCAGAGAAAATGACACACTGCAAATTCATCTGAACACAGAGAAATTGAAGATGCAAATTCTTGAAACGACATATTGCGAAGCTTTTGAGATAACGAAGAAGATACCTGGTAATCCTGGATGTTGAGATAACGAAGTTGCTGCTTCTGCGATCGTCAACCACCAAACTCTAGCCATTTCACATGTTCTATCCATGAAATTATTGATCAAGACCAATCTGAGAATCAGAAGAATGATTTCCTTGAATTGAAGGCAGAAATAGGAAGGGAATGGAAACCTCTTAGCACGCTTGGGATCGATGGACCAGAACTCGGCAAGCTTATCAGGAGGCATAGCCTTCTTAGCCTCCATAATCTCGCCAAAGAAGTTACCCACCCATGTTTTAGGAGTGGAATTTACCATTTGATACCACCATTGACTTGAGGTAGAAACGTTCTCTCAAACAAGTGACTGAAAGGCCCATGGCCAATATCATGGAGCAGGCCTAATCAAAGAATCAATCACTTAGAATCAAACAACAATGTTTACTGACGATAATTTGAAAATTCAATTCAGAAGATGTACCTGCAAGCTTCACTGTCTTTACATCAAATTTATCAATTCGAAGTTCAGAGCCCTATAAGTCGAGAAATTAAACGTAGAAGGAATGTTAGACAATTTCAATATTATTACATCCACAACTATGGATAACAGAACCAGAATACACACTTGATACTTTTCTAGCAAATGAACGTCCTGGCCAGCAAGCCAATACACGCCTAGAGAGTGCTCAAATCTGGAATGTACGGCCCCTGGGAAAACCTTGTCCGTCACACCTGCAATGGACAAACTTCCAGTATCAAACACCACAGGAATGCAGGTTACTGAACAAAACTACAAACACAACACAGAAGCAATGTCTACTTACCGAGTTGTTTCAAGTCACGAAGCCTTTGAAACTGCTCCGTATCAATGAACTTGAGAAACAGCTGCATTCATAAAACACATCAAAACATCTTGAGTCTAATTCAAGAAGAAACAGCACAAACCGTTCCGAATTCAACACATCGAAATATCAAACTGCGCAAGCATGTAGTACGCAAACTGCTTGAGTCCATTCTACATTGACCTAATTGCTCGCTACTTCAGAATTCGCTCTAGTTGAAAAACCACCAAAATAAATAGTAAACGCCCACAATGGTAAAGTATAATGCAACAACTTAATATGATCATTGAAGGAAAAAAATGGCAAAGCTAATGATCTAACAGAGAAAGCAAATCAGATTGCAAGCTAAGAGCAGATAGAACACATCTATTATATTGAGAAGCACATAAGAGGATAAAAATTACCTTAGTATACATTACATACATCCAATGAGCATCAAAAGCACTAAGCACATCTGTCCTATGTCACCTCTAGATAGGATAGAAACAACCAAATGACATGTATATACTTGTGCAAACAAGTGCCATCACAAATGAGAGCAAAAAGACAAGAACCAATCTGACCTTTTCTTTCTACAAGACGACCGAACTCTACTCGCGTTACGATTGCATGACTTTATTCAGTTCAATGCCCTGAGGAACCTTGAAACCCTGGCATTTCCATGCCTGTGCAGGCTCGACGGACATCGAGTGATCACCCGAGGAGCTCGCTCGTAGCTCGTCTCTAGGGTTTGCGCTATCCTTCAAACTACAAATACTTCTAGGCAACTCTTTTGGGCTGTTTCTTCCTCTCTTTCTACCGTTACAATGGATTTCATCCGGCAATCCAACCAACTTGCCACTAATTTCCACTACCGAGTCAGGCTTACTATATTTCGATGCCTGGGAGTCTACAACCTCCCCAGACGGAGATATCTTATGCTTCTAAACGCCCTGCGAAGCCTACGAGCCAGTTCTTCATCGTCCAAGCCCCAATCCGTGCGAAGATTCTCAACTTGGAGACACTGCTTCAGCTTGTTCTTCCTCGACTCCCTCCCTACGATCTGTTTCCCCTTCGACAGAGACACAACCAGACTCATTGCATCCTTCGCAGCCGCAACCGCCTTCAACGCAGCCGCGGCTTTCTCCTCAGCCACCGCTCTCGCATTCGCGGCCGCCTTGGGAGCATTAGAGGCCGTAGATCTAGCAGCCTCCGCGATCTCCTCGGGCAACATTCGGGGAGCCGTCTTTATAAAACTTCAGCAGGCTCTGGAGACGAGCTTCGTACTCATTCAAATGTTGTCCAGTGCTCGAGCTCTCTGGCGAGCCTGAGCTCTCCGAGCCCTGCCACTTCAATCCTGCGAGCAGTCTCTTCCGTGGAGGCAGAAGAGCGTCCGATTCCAGGTGAGCATTGTCGCATTTGTTGGCATCCATTATTCTGATTTCTTGTTTTTGACGGATTTCACACTCACATGGCGAGAAAAAAGCCCTAGGCTAGGCTACATCAATTCTGCAACAACAACAACAACAAGCTACTGAAATCAATCACGGAATCTAGAATCAGGGTATGAAACCCAGTAAAGCGAAGCATTTCAAACACGAACGAAAAACCGAATTAAAAGAGAACAGCGAAGTAAGAGAAGAAGAACAAGATGAGGAACGGGAAAGGGGAAAAAGAGGACGAACATGTTCAAGATAGATGTTCCCATGGAGGTTGTCGTGGATGTGCTTGCAGAATATGAGATCTCTAAGGTTCAAACGCTTCCAACTTGGTCGAGCACGTCCGCCGGCCAAGTGGAACCTCCATGTCCGACATCGGCACCGGCGAACAGCCACTGCTCTGAGTAGCTTCATCAGACGTTTTCCATTTGAGAGAGGGAGAGAACCTTTTAGGGTTTCGGGGTTTGCTTGAATTGAAAAGGACACCAACGCCAGGGGGAACGGAGGAGTCCAATTGCCAAATGAAATCAACAATAACTATTGAATTGAAAAGCACATTGAAGGTGGGCATAACCATGGGATTTCAGAATCGATTGAAAACTGAAGAAGGGCATACAAGGGGTTTGCAGAATGAATTAAGGTGTAATGTAAATCACGATTGAATAGGGGAAAATATTGGAAGCAAACATGGGGTGGAGTTATTGAGAGCAGCTGCATTTATGTGAACCTATTGTTGGGGATAACCTTTATATGTATATAGAAGATTGAACAATTGTTAAAAGGGATCTTGACCTAGAAAGCTCATAAATTGTGAAATGAAGGGAATATGATATTTTTGTGTGCTTTTGTTTGAAAAATCAATGTTCAAAATTAATGAGAGGATTGTTTGTGCAAAAATGTGAGAGATGAGAACAAAATCTTACACTTTGATTCTACCCTAATCTAGTAACGAGGACTAATGTGTGAAAAAAAAGGATATTGTTTTAATATTTTTGATAAGGTAATAATTAGGGGCCTCACTTACGGGAGACGATCTAGAGCATCCTTTCGGATGAGAATATCAAGCTCTTTATGGTTCTCAATGTGATCAATAGGGAGGTCGTCATGGCCTAATTTCGTGATTTTATCAATCACGACATTGAGAGCCCTATTCACATGCTTGATCCTAACTAACTCAAATCCTTAGAGGAAAACCCAAATGTCCGAGATCAGTAAGTATTTTCCAATGCCACTTTCTCGTATCCTTGGTAGCTTTAATGACAATCAAGTTGTCACATTCAATTTCTATCTTTTTATATCCAACTTGTTTGGATTTCCTGACTTCGTTTCATAGACCGAGGGCTTCAATGATTAGAATTGAGTTATGGCCATACTTCATAGCCCCCATGCCAATCACTTCTGCTTTATGGTTTTCTTAGAAAAAACCCCGATGAAGTTAACTCATCGTTTAGTTTTGAACCATCAAAGTTAAGTTTAATGAATCCGTTTATTAGTTTTTCCCACGTTGCATTTTGATTTTTCCATTTTGTCTTGCTTAAATTTCTATCTCTGGTTTCCTCATCTTTTGTATATTTCTTTGACCTTATCTAGATAATGATCCGATTTCGAATATGTTGGGGCATGTTTGTGATTGCATTATTAAGATTTTGTTGGAATACCTTTAAGTTACTTTGATGCCACAAACAAAACACCCAGAAACATAATAACATAAATACACAAACTGATTGGTACATAAGTGTTCACGAAGCTCGCCACTATATGGTGTTCAACGCTTGTATTTTTCCACTATTTTGTTTTTTTTTTCACTTTGTAATATTTGTTGTATTTCTTTAGGCCATGGCCAAGAATCGAGTCTCTTATAACCTAAGTAAACTCATTTTAACTCTTTTAGCTAACTAGTACCTTAAATAAAATATGTTTAAACCTAAGCTGGATCTTAATTGTGCCCAATAAAAAAAATTACGTGATAGCACACATTTAAGATACTTTTATTCTATTTAGATGGATTGTTTTGCATATTTTAGTTATTTTTTAAACTTTATTAGTTACTTGGAGGAGTTGGAATCTACTCGATGTTTTGCATTATTTTAGGTCATATGCATTACACATGTTATTTCGACACCTCTAATCTCGCGACGCTTTATTTTGAAGTTATTATGATCGGATGGAGGTCATTTTGGTGTCATCGGAAAGTTAATTCGAAGAGCTATATTTAATATATTTATTCCGAGTCCGACCAAGCACTTGAAGAGGGTTAAAACAACTTTCGAAAATGATGCCAAGAGTAGAACTACAACAACGGTTTATTCACCACTACTGTAGGTTTGGAGTAAGAATATAGGACGTCCATTTGATGTAAATATAACTGGTTTTAATGCACTTGAAGTTATTTTTGATACACCTATAAGAACTATATATTTGTACGCTAATAGCGTGCATTTTAGCCTAGTTTAGAGCATGCTTATTTTCTCTAACTTAGTTTGATTTCTGTTGGGAAAGTGTTTGGGACGATGAGTCATTAACATTGGATCAACGATAACCATCCCTAGTTTGGATAATAACAAACGCCTTATGAAGTAATGTTTGTCCAAGTGTTACTCCTAGGAATGCTTCTAGGGATGCTCATCAAGGAGGACAAAAAGTGTATACAATCCCTAGACCATAGGGTCACCCTGAAATCCAACGATCACTTGAATAAGAATCCAGACAAAGTTGATAAGGAAGATGAATGGGGTCTTGAGGAATGGAAAACGATGGAGAGAAATACTAAAGCCATTGTCCTTCTACAAGATGTCATGTGTGAGCAGGATGGCACAAGGGTTGGGAACTTGGCAACTACTAAGAAGATATGGGAGACTATTGAAAAATTTGATGTTGGGACGACAAACATGAAGGAAGACCACCAAATGAATGCTAAGAGAGAGTTCTCTTGCTTTCGTATGAAATAGGGTGAATCTACGCAGAGTTATGCTTTTCACTTTGACGCCCTTTGCAACAAACTCACTCAACTAGGTATCTCTTTAACGGAAATCACGGACAAGAGGAAAGTCTAATAAGTGATTGATGGACTCATGGGGAGTGGAATGTCGATAGGACGTCGTTCAAAGAAAACACTTCTAACAAAACTCTTTTCATGAGTGAGATCTTTGGAAAGCTGAAGATCATATGAAGTCTGAAGGGAAAAGGACAGAGTTGTGGATAAGGATAAGGGAATTGCCTTGAAGATAGAGGCTTCTCTCAAGAAAGAAATGATGTCAAAGTTTGAGGCTCCATCCTCAGAGGATGAAGAAGAGGACAATGAAGAGCTAGTCCTCATCATAAAGGTTGTCCGTGTTATGTACAAGAAGGGAAAATTCAAGAAAAGCCTCTCCAAGGACAAGAACTACACCAAAAAAATCTTTGACCAAGAAATGAAGGATGTCACATGTTTCAAGTGTAATAAGAAGGGACACTTTGCTAAGAACTGCCACTCTGGGAGTAGTTCACATCGAGGGAAAGAGAAGGCTTGTGTCGCTGCTTGGGATGATCTCGAAGACGACCCTTAATCTTGGGCAAGCCCCAACAAATACATGATGGACTATGGAGAAGGATCAAAGGACGCTAGTGACGAGGTAACAACTGAATCCATCATAAGATCTATTTCCAAATATTCTAAACATGATCTCATTAAGCGATTAACTAGAGTGCTTAAGGGCAATGTTAAGATGCAAGAAGAGCTCGATGATCGTGAAAAAAAAAATCACATTAGCATTAATGATGACAGATTATGTGTTATGTGTCCTAGGCTATCTGATAAAATTGACTCTACTTATGAATTGAATGAGTCTCTCAAATCTGAAATTGCATGTCTTAAAAATGAAGTTGAAAAATTGAAAGAGGAACTGAGTAGGAACGAGTGTCCTTCCTTAGAAATGAACAAACCAATTGTGTTAGTTCCTTCAAGAAAGGACTCAGCTTCAACTCAGTCCCTAACACCGAAGAAGTAGGATCCTTTCCTAGTGATTTTGAAGCATGCAAGCCATTTGAGCTAATCCTAGAGAAACAAAAGAAAGAATATCTTAAAGAGAGGATTAAAGTATTAGAGAGTGACAAGACCGGTGAAAATGATTACTATATTGGTTCCGAGAGTCACAAAATGTGAAAATTACTAAGGGACGTGGCTCTAGAGTCCCTTATCTCGATTAGGTGGAAAGAATAGAATTTAAAAGCCACATCCGAAGTATTACCTAGGGAATTACTATAGGACGTGTTTGGCATTATATATGGTAAGAACGAACATTATCAATCGGAATGTCCTAAGCTTAAGGATGATGTGAACCAAAGTAGGAAAGTCTGGTCTAAAAAGGAAATTTTTGTCAAGTCCAAACCTGTTAAGAACTCTTTTACATCGCATGCTAGATTCTCTTTTAGAGTTAAGAACTCTATGTCAAAGCATGCTAAGTGTTCAAATGATGTGAACCTCAATGACTATTTACCCCATAGAAACTTGTTTCCCTGTAACGAACTAGGTAAGGAACACCTTGTCTGGGCTGCGTAAAACTAACTTTTCTCTTTAGGTGGAGGTGAGCAACTGCCCGTGGATTATTGATAGTGGAGCTTCAAATCACATGACAGGAAGCAAGGTCCATCTCACCTCACTCCAGGAAAGTACCCAAGGAGGATCTGTCTCCTTTGGGAACAAGAGCAAGGGAAGCATCAAAGGAACGAGCGTTGCTAGAATCAACAAATCAACCAAGGTCTCAAACGTGAATCTTGTTAAAGACTTAGACTTCAACCGCTTGAGTGTCTCATAAATTTATGATCAAGGGAATAACTTGGTCACATTTGACTCTCATGAGTGTCTGGTCATCAATAAGGAAACCAACAAGGCTCTACTCAAGGGAAGAAGAAAGGACAATGTGTACTTCCTAGACAATGACTTTGAACCACCAACGAAGTTGTGCCTCTTAGTGTCTTCAAAGGGAACTGATGATACATGATTGCCTAGTGTTGCTTGAATGCCACCAATCCCATTTGACACAACCACAATCAAGATCTTGTCAAGTTCTTCACAAGCACAATGGGACAAAGGCATGCCCTTGGATTGGAAGTCCAACAAGTGTTGTAACCTATTGCAAACGAAAGAGAGAACAATATCTCACCTCCACTTAACTTCGACCTACACACACAAACACACACGAAAATCAATTAGAATATTTCTCACAAAATTCAACAAATAACATAAGCATTAGCCTCATAATTTTCGAATGAAGAAGAGTAGAAACGAGAGAGGAAAACGTAGAATTGAGAGGGAGAAAGAGAAATCCAGAGAGAAGAGACGAGATGAGAAGAGAGAAGAGCTCGTGTCTTGCTAGATCAATTTGACCTCAAACCCCAGGATCAACTTCGCTCAAAGTAATCCAAGTTTCTTAATCTGCTTTTATTCATCTAATTCAAACGATATAAATAGACAAACAAGGAGCTAGTATTCTATCTTTGCTAACAAGATAAGCCTAAGAGTAAGACTAAATATTGCTAAAAAATATAAGAAAACTAGCAAGATAAGCCTTGCCATCCAAGGCACACGATTTGCCTTCTAGAAGAGGAGGGGCGTTCATGTGGATGGATGGATTAGCTATTCTTGTCCTATCAATGGCCCAAACAATATAGACCCAAATTACAAATCCAAAAGTGGCAAGTGCCAAATGCAAACATTGCTAAAACTAGTAAGTGCTTATCAAAAGAAATTAGGATAAGCATGTCAAAATCAAGCTAGGACATGGTGTATGGAGATGACCTAAGAATGCTCCGTTGCTTCGCCCATCATGACTGGGATTCGTGCTAGAAGAGCTCGAGTGGTTTGCTTGATCTTCTTAGCTCGGTCACGAGGCCATCATGCTCGATTGGCTTGCTTGATCTTCTTAGCTCGGTCACGAGTGATCAGGCCATCATAAGAAATGTGGGTCAAGTCCTCGATCTCATTCAAAGTCATTGGTGGTTGGGCTGCTTCATGCTCCTCCACTTGGCCATGAAGCGTCTTCGATTCGTCATGGAATATATAAATAAGTTATTTTATATATTTATCTACATGGAATATATGATTTTATATTTTAGGTTGGTTTATAATTAAGATAAATCATATATTAGAAGAAATTTATAAATAAGAAAATATACTACAACCAAAATTTATATGGTAAAAACAAGTTAATTTGAATTACATATAATAGTACTATATGATGTATTTTAAAATAATTGTGATATTTGAACCATAGTCGTATATGGTACGACAGGCTAGACTAGTAAAAGTAATTCACAATTTTTCATCAAAACCTATGTGTATCCAAAAACAAGAAATCCATACTTCCGTCTATAATTTTCTCATCTTTTCTCTTCCCTTCCTTTCTTATATTCCATCCTCCTTGTTTTTTTTCTCATTGATTCTCAATTACTTAATAGGCCGTCACCGAATATACTCGAAAATAATTTAAACTCACAACAAAGAAAACAATAAATCTCACAAAAAACTTTGGAACAAAGGGGCCACAAACCTAATCCACTAAGATCATTGGTATCCCTATTAATCATCATGTCATAACTAGCACGATACTCAAGATCCCTCTTCTTCTTCTTCTTCTTCTTCATTTGCAACATCAAATCACGGTAGGTGACGAGTTCAACAACAACTTACATATATAATTATTATTGAGAAATTTCTTTTGGTACCCTTCAATTTTTGACTTTTCCTATTGGTGTCCATAAAAAAAAATTATTCCTTTTGGTACCCCTTTATTTTATAGAAAGTTTGTCCTGTAACCCAAAGTTTATAAAAACTCATTTGACATCCATTAAATAATATGTCCGTTAAAAAAACAAAATTGTCCCGCATCTCTCCCTTCCTCTTATTTCCCCTATCTCTCCCTCCGGTCTCCCTCGGTTGACCGCCTTGACATCTCCGATTGCAACATCCGGCTCACCTGCAGAACTTTACCTTCTCGTACAATTTCTTCACCGGAGAGCCGCCGTTGTGCCTGAGACTCTCGGCATTTGACGACCGGCGGAATTGCTTGCCACACGCAAGCCCATCTCAAACATTTTCGGGGTCATAGAGGGCGGAATAAAATTAGAGTGCCTTTAATATAAATTAAAATTATATTATTTTAATAAAATAAAATACTTTATAAAAATACATACTAACTTAATACAATATAATCAAACCTTGTTAATATCAAGGATTCAATCCACGTTTTAAAACTAGGGACTCCTTTTATTATATTTATAAGTGTCTTTCTTTAAAACTAAATAAGCTAGTTATATTTATAAAAATCTATGTATGTAGAAATCTCCTATGTTGAAAAATAATATAAACTAAATATGATCTTAATATTTTAGCACAATTGTTTAGAACCATACTTATGTGAAAGGTTTATATTCAACCGAATATATAAACAATTACAAAAGCCTATATACGATCCATCTTCTCTTGAGCATAAAATGAGAGTAACTAAAATTTGCAAAAATATATCACTTAAATAGGATTGGTGTTATAATCTAAATATTTTTTTTAAAATATGATACTTAAATTGGTCTTTTTTAATTTTAATGAACATAATTTTACTAATATTTTTTTTTTTTCTAAAACGGGGCTTCTAGGTTTCGGGGCCCATGGCGACCGTCCCTCCTCACCCACCCTTCTAGCCGGCCCTGGCCACACTGACTCGCCCGTTGTAGAAGCTGGCTAGTCAATGTAGGTCGTTCCTCTCGCAGCCGATGGATTGCAGTTTGTTCGGGTATAGAGCATTTGTGTCCTCACCGAGTGCTCCGACACTGGTTTAAAGGTTGCCTTCTCCTCCGGCGATGCCTGCTCATTCTCCATAAACTCCACCCCCTGCATCCGACGCGCCTATTCAAAGCCCTCTGCCGTCGGCATCTACTCCGCATTCTCTACCGCTCTCGTCGCCGGCGTCAGTTCTTTCGCCTGTACATCATTCTCCACCATCAGTTCCAGTACAAGTGGACAGGCATCTCCCCGATCCGTGAGGTTGTTGACGATTCCGGCATCCTCGTGCTTGGTCAAGCCAAGAATGGGCGGCAGCAGGGGTAAGGAGGAGAAAGAAGACGAAGGGAAGGGAGAGAAAGAGGTGTTGGGGTTTTTGTTAAAATGGGATGTATTGAATTTCTACAATTTGTTTTATGGAAAAATAATTTAATGGATGTTAAAATGAGGTTTTATTAATTTTTGGGTATGGTACAAACTTTGTATAAAACAAAGGGGTACCATAAGGAATAATTTTTCTTATGTACACGAAAAGGAAAAGTCAAAAGTTGGAGGGTACCAAAAGAAATTTTCCATGCTTGGAACACATGTTTTTCCACGTAAGAACAAGTCAAAAGAGTAAGCAACAAATTAAGTGAGGATACAGGCCATATATTCAACAAATTTGCATACCTATTCATTCCATTATTGAAATAGTTAGACGTCTACCTTAGGTGTTGGTCGGGTTGGATTGTCTTCGTTGTTTCATAAGATAGTTGTGTCTGATGGAACATGGCCCCATAAAATGGGGGTCTTATATTTTTGTGTGTGTATTGTGTATGAATTAAATCCAATTTAGCGTAGTAAATAAAGACATTTAGTATTTAAATGACAGAGGTTCAAAACTCATTAGGTACACTTATGCTAACGAGGAATTGGTAGTCTATATCTCCATTTGATAATTACTTTGCAAATATATTCTTGTTTTTTCGATTTGCAAAAATGTCCAAAAATATTGTAAAAATGCCAAAAAATATTACACGAATGCTAAAAGTGACAAATTTTTGTCAAATAAATGAAAAAAATAATCTTTGAAAATAAAACCGAAAAAATATTTTTTTATTTATCGGAAAATAACTTATTTTAAAAGAATAATTTATTTCTCCCAATTTGAAAATGTATATGGATAAAAAGATTTGACCAAAGGTTTAGTATTACAATATTATCATAAAAAGATTTTTTTGATTAATAACAAAATTTTAGCAACCTTCTATCCATTTTGAAAATCGAAGAGAATAAAAATTAAAAAAATCAAACCGAATTGTAAAAACAAAAAAGAAAAAAAATATACCTTCTCAGATTGGGAGAGATGGTTGTTGTATCCATTCACGCCACAATTTCCAAAAACAAAAACAAAAAAAAATCGAGAGAATGTTTTTCGCTACCCATCCCGACTTTGGCGGAGTATTTTATAGGAGAAGGGTGACAGTATTTGGATTGTGGATGACTGGATTTCGGACGAGGGTGAGAGAATGAATCTTACTCATAACGTAAAACCCAAACAATCCTCGAAAACCCTAACTTTGTGATAATTCCTACCTTCAAAAATCATAGATATTTAAAGAAACTAGGATAATCAAGATAATCATTCATATATGTTTCATAATATTGTCGGATGAAAATCTTAACCATATGTTCTACAATATCTTATTTTTCCAAAACATCTTAATTTTACAAAAATCATTTCTTATTTTGTATTTTCTTTTTCTTTTCGTATTATCCAGTTTTGTATTTAGAAATAATTTTCAGAATTTATGGCTGAATATTTTTAACATAGTTATAATAATTTTTTAATAAATTTCTATTTAAAAAAACACAAAATAATTTAAACTTTATTGCAAAAGCGTCCTAATTTTCATACTTTCCTATTCTGTAGTTTGAAGGGCGTTTGTACAAACGTTTTTATTAGGAGAGGCACGATCACAAATTCGCCTCTGTTAATTTGTTACATGGGTCTCACCCTAATCTCCTTCCACATTTATTATTTGTTCTTTACTATGTAAAAATGCATAATAAATTTACTTTTTTCCCTTGGCTTTTAAAAAGTCCATGACTCCATAATAACTTTACTTTCTCTTTCTTCTAGTTAAATTTTTTGTTTTATTTTTGTTAGGATGTTTAGCTTTTTAGAAAAAGTTTTCAACTGATTAAGTATTTGAATTCGTGTCTATATTTCTCGTAATTTGTTTTTTTATTTAAATAGTTTCGACGAAAATAGTTTCAACTAATTAAGTACTTGTATTCATGTGTACATTTCATGTTATTTTTTCCTATTTTAATTAGTTAGTTTCAACTAATTAAGTACTTGGACTCATGTATATATTTCATATAATTTATTTTTTATTTAATTTAAATAATTATTGACTCGGCTAAAGTCTTCGTGTCAAGATCAAAGATAAATAACCCAAAATTACAAACTAGTATAGTAAGTAAGTAAGGGGTCGAACCCAAGACAATCTAGTTTCTTATGTAGTTTCAGTTCAATCACACAGCACAAACAGGGGCGATTTCAGAGAGGGTTGTTATCAATATCTAGAGAGCAGAGTTCATTCAAACAATTCCACCTTTTTATAATTGACTCAACTAAAGTCATCGTGCCAAGATCAAAGATAAATAACCTAAACTACAAACTAGTATAGCATGCAAGTAAGGGGTCGAACCCAAAAGAACTAAGGCTTCTAGTATCAATATATCTATCAACTAAAGATAAGGGAGGATTTCAAAGAGATATCTAAACTAAACTACCTAGGAAACAAATAACAAATAAATAAACAAATAGATAAGACGCAGGTTCATTCAAAAGATCCACTCTGAAATAATCACTCGATCATAGATTCATCCATTGATTTCATTCACACCTATGGTCAATTCCTATCCTGATCATTAACAATCACAAGTCCACGGTCCAAGCAATTCTATAACCCTAGGCAAGGACGCTTAACCTAGAATTAGCATAGAGAACAAGGATATGTAGGATATAATATCTGTTGGATCGTTTGTCACAATTACGAGGGCGTCCTTAACAGAGTTAAGGGCATCCTTTACCGAGACGTCCTTAATAGAGATTAAGGACGTCTTTGGTTTGCAACGGAAATCAAAAGACTAAACAGATAAAGACAATAAGTAAGGAATGCTTTTGATTTATAGAGGAACCACTCAAGTACCAACTAGTCCTTGAGTGTAAACCTCTACCTCCTTGGAGGATTTTGTAATAGCTTCTTTCCTTTCTTATTAAGTTTCCTTACAATACACTGGCGAGTAGTTACACTTCTCTGGCAATTAGAAGGCGTCCCTAAGTCCACTATTAACAACTCCTTTAAGCATGTAATGTAACCTAACTTAATCTCTCCAAGGGATGCTATCACCACGTCCTTACAGTTCTTCGTAAGGACTCTCTCACTATTTTTGTTCTTATTATTACAAACAGTTTGTGGTTTTGTTGACGCTTCTCGCTCGATCTAACACCTAAGTCTCACTTGTTCTTGAGCTTGTTCTTGGTGTTCTTGGTGTTCTTGAGCGACTGACAAATTCCCTGAATATTCTCTGAAGCGTCAAGTCACAATAAATGCTCTAGATGAGTATTTATAGTGACATGGGGAAGGGCGTCATTCTCTGACGATCATGCCCTTTGGGGACGTTACTACAGTAATCGGCTTTCACGTGTCTTTGTGATGATCAAGGAAGCTTACTGGTAATTCCGTTAGGCTTGGTTGCGAGATCTTCTTCCACGTGGAGATCATGATCAAAGCTTGTCTGGTGATGTGACCTTGTCGGCCAACTTTGAAGGACTCCAGTGTAATGTTGAAGGACGTTGTCCTTATTGAGACTATGTCAAGCCGTTCACTCAGATATTTAGCATCCTATCACCATAAGGACGACTACATGTACAACAACTTGTTGTCCTTTTCAACATGCGTCCCTGAAACACTTAGACAACTGATGTCTCTCAATTTGGTAGTGTTTTTTAGGTGATTTTCCCTTGTAAATATGTGTCTTTAGTCCTTTATCTTGTGTGTTTTGTTCCTTTTTAGTTTAGATTCCGATTTTCTATGAGATTCGGAGACTATGCGCGTTTTGTGTGTTTTGTAGGCATTTTGGAGCAAGAATCGTGGAGATTGGAGCATCATGGAATCATGGAGGAATTTAAGGATGGAAAAGGAGCCAAAATGGAGCTAATAATGCATGGAAAGAAGCCTCAAGTGAACATGAAGAGAATGGCGAAAGAATCGAGTCAATCGGAGCTAAAACGAGAGAGAACGGAGCGAAACAAGCTGAAAAATGCCTTAGGACCGAGGTACCATTGTGGCCCGAGGTGGTGGCCCGAGGTGTGGCAAGTCGGGCCCGAGGTTCTCCGTGTCGATCCATGTCGGTCGTGGCTCCGGATTCCTTTCTTTTTCGGATTTTCTTATTAATTCCCCAAATTATATTTGCTTCCTTGGAGGTCAAGGAGTCAGCCTTGGAGGTCAAGGAGTTTTAGAAGCCTTGGAGGTCAAGGACAAGCCTTGGAGCCCAAGGAGTTTAGAAGGGTAATCTAGTCTTTGTAGTAGGGGGAAAAATCTCTATTTAAACCCTTGTAATCTCTCATTCTAGATGAAACAACTTTGGAGAGAAGCTTTGTGGAGAGAGAGTGAGGTTTGAGAGAGTAGAAGGAAGAAGGGGGTGGACTCTTCTCCAAGGGAGGGAAGAAACCCAAGATCTAGAGGAGGATTTGGGTGAATTCCTTTCCTTGGAGAGGAAAGAAACCCTTAGGCTTGGAGTGGGAGTAGAGATTGTAAGAATTCTTCCTTAGTTTAATTCAAGTTTGCTTTGGTTTTGTGTTTGAATCGTTGATTGTGAATTTATATGCATGAATCATGATTTGCTTATGGTCTTTGATGATTGCTGGTTTGAATTCCATGATTAGTGAGTAGTTAGCTTGATCTTAGGGTAGAGGGCGAAAAACCCAACTCAATTGCATGTGCTTGAACCAATTTCATGACTTGATTGCCTAAATCCATGTCTATTTACCCTATGGGCAAGATCCTTTGTTGGATGCCTAGGAAAGATTGTTCGAAGGGATGAAGAGAAAGCCTCTTGATCCCGCGGTCGAATAGGAGTAGATAGAGAGTCGATCGACTTGAAGCGGAAGTGGAAAGTCGATTGGCTTGAATGTGTGAAAGCCGTTCCTTGAGATTAATAGCATGATTTGATTGGATTTGTTGATCTATGTTTAAGGCGGAAGTCTCTAGTTCATTGATCTATATGATAGCATGTGAAGTTGATGTTGGCATGAACCCCTAGCCCTAGGATCCCCTTAGCCTAGCTTGTTTCTCTCCTTTTGCATTGATTGTTGCGTCGAGCCCGAGTCCCCTAGCCTCGAGCCCGACTTTGTTTGTGCCTAGCTACCTCGGTCCCGAGATTGACAACCTCGGTCCCGAGTTGCTTCGTGTGTTTTCTTTCCCATTGTGTTTTTGTTAGACAAATTGACCGTTCAAACGCGCATGAAATAATTCCCTATGATCGACCTCGACCACCGTACTACAACGGGGTCGTGATACAAATTTCTTTTGTTGATTGACCCGGGGCCCTATCCTTAGATTGGTATAGTACTTTGGGCCTGTCATCAACAACTTATTTAGATCAAGTCGAGTTTGTCATATCAAAATTAAGGGACGCCAGGCACAATGTTAAGTACTAAAGGCGTCCTTAACATTGTCTATAATTTCCCCCTTTTTGATGATGACAAACTCTAAGCAATAATAGTTTTGAGCTTTAGCGCTTTAGCATGCTTGAAAACTTAAAGGGCGTCCCTTTAAGACTTAGCAAATTTCTATAAGCACAGGTTTTCAATACTTGATCTATTCTTTCCTTTTGGATTTTAGGGAGGGGACGGATGTACTAATCAGACTTCATTTTCTTTTCTAACTAGCGTCCCTTATTCTTTATTGGAGGCAATGATGTCCTTGGTCCTTTCACTAAAATTCCCCCTTAGCACTTGCTTATTCTAGATAACTAATATGAAGCGCATCTCTGCAAAACTACACTTCCCCCTTTTGGCATCATCGAAAAGGATAACAAGTTAGCATAAGGACGATAACATAAAATCACAACTAAAGGCAATCAGACGTTTAAACACACAAATGCACACAATCAAGAGAACTGCCATTGAAAGAAAGTAAAGTCATATTACAGACATTCAGACAAGTGTTTGATAAGCACAAGAAGCAAAGGCAAAATAGATGAGGGATTAAAAGATCAGGAAGATGGTGATCCAGCAGGACGGCTTGTGTCGAGCACATTGGCGTTCACTTCATGGCGTTCTTCTTCTTCTTGAGTATCGCCTTCTGTACTCTCTTTGTGAATTGACTGAATCAGCATCTTCATCAAGTCATTCTGAGTCTTGACAGCTTGGAAATATTCAAAATTTTGTTGAATAATAGCATTTCCTTGCTGTGCTAAGACGTTCTGGTTGTGAAGAATGAGAGAGTACAACTGTTTTTCAGAATAGGCCTCAGGGTTGGAAGGAGCAGGCGAAGTCTGAAAGAAGGACGGTTGTTGTTGCGGGGCCAAGTGGAATTCCATGGGAGGATTATTAAGGAAGGACGATAGTTGATCGACTTCGGCAAGTCGTGCAGCATGAACTTCCTCGGACTCAACTACCTCAGCATCTTCAGAAAAAACAGTCTTCCCTTTCTTAGCTGCCTCTTGTCTAGCACGCTCTTCCTCTACAGCTTTCTTTGCAGCCTCTTGCCTTAGACGTTTCTCTTTTGCTTTCATGGCTACTTCTTCTTCTTTCTTCTTGCGTTCAACCTCTTTTCGTTCTTTCTCGAGCTACTTCCTAATCGAGGGAAGCTCTAGGCTGTGCTTTATCTCTAAGATGCCATATTTCTGATCCCATGGCATGCCTAGAGTGATTTCTTCTCCTGGGCTGTAAGCATCATTTTCAATAAGAAGAGCTTTCACTAGTTCTGGATAGGGAAGAGCATGGTTCTTGCGGGTGCACTTAGCCATATGCTCAATCATTATTCTGGCCAAGTTGATCTTGCGACCTTGTAGGAAGGCATCCAGAAGCAAGCAATCAATGGTTTGCACAATCGACTTTTTCTCCTGCCTTGGCACAACAGTCATGCAGATCATATAGTGAGCCATGGCACCTGTTCGAGTCAGAACTGAAGCTACACGGTCATGAGAATCCGGAGTCTTTCCATTGAAAATTCTTCTGAACAAGGCATTCAGTTCCTCTCCTTCGATTCCAAAACCGGAAGCGGGCACCCTGTGCAAAGCTTCATTTCCTGGCCGTTGCTTATCAAGACCCATTAACTGGCGGACTGTCTTCTCAGAGAAGGTAGAGCTTTCTCCATTTGCCAAGAACGTCCTTGTGCCATTCTCGATGTTGATGTTGAGAGAGTCATAGAAGTCCTGAACAAGCTTGGGATCAACTTTGACATGCTCCTCAGATACTTTCAACCATCCTTGAGTCTTGAGCAGCTCAACAAAGTCCTTTGCCTCAGAAAACTGGCTCAGGAACACTTCATCAAATACAAGAGGAGCCAGAATGTGCTCCTTCTTGTTGGTTTTCTTCTTCTTGGATGGGCCAGCTGTGCCATCCTCATTCTCGTCCTCATCATCATCCTCATCTTCTTCATTATTATCTCCCTCTTGGAGATCCTCATCAGCCTGTCCATCGGAGGGACCAACAGTGTCCTTGGACGCTTTTGTTTTCCTCTTTTTAGAGGGAGGTCCATTCTTGCCTTTGGGAGCTGACTTGCCTCCCGCGTCCGTGGGGACAGCTTCCTAAGGAGGGATCTCTTGAGCATCAACTGCCAACTGCTCATCCAGAGTGAGCGTCCTCCGGAACAATATTGTCGCTTTGATTAGCAATCTGGCGACTAAGCTCTTTGTCCTCAGCAATTTGCTGTCTTGTTATCTCATCAAGGACGACGGTGGAGTTGATTTCCTCAGAGGTCGCGGAGCCGAACTCTGCTTCAATTGAGTCGTCTGGGACGACTACAGGAGATGGAGGCACATCTCTTTCAGCAGAGTGCTCCCTTGATGTAGGAGTGGGGGGAGCTGAGGGTTGGGAATTTTGAGGAGATGGGGTTTTATCAAGATTGGCTTCAGGGAAGTCTTGAGCGATTAAGAGCAGGGTTGGGTCAGGAATTGAGGGATCAAGAATTTCTAGAGGAGAGGGAGTAGAGGAAGGAGTGTCGAGGGGGATGGGATTGGGTTTGGCTTTAGCAAGCTTTCGCCTTTTAAGGGGCTTGGCTTGGCTTTTGAGGGGCCTTTTGGAGGGGCGGTCATGCTTGTATTTTGTGCGCTCCTCTACATGGAAAGGGAAGCGGTCATAGATCTGTGTAGGTTGAGAGGAAGAAGCTTTTTGTGGAGGAAGGGAGTTATTTGCAAGCCGGGAAGGAGATGGTTGAGGTCTGGTAGTGATAACACAGGGAGGAGAGGGTGGAGTAGGGGACGGCATTACTAACCTTTTAGCACCCCTTGGAATGGGTGGAAGATCAGCAAACCGAGCATTTGAGAGGTCGGGGATGGACTCGATGAAGGGAAGTTTCCAATCTTGTCCGTAGGCACGGAATGCTTCCATCAGGATGTTCGTCCCTCCACAGAAGGGAGCGTCCTGTCCTCCTGTCTTGTGCAAAACGGGCACGACAAAGCGTTGTAAGAACGTCCTCAGATTACGGAAGCGTTCTATATCTCTGCAATGCGTCATATAGTTAGCCACAACATTAAAGAGCGTCCGCGGCTTTGTCTCAATGAAGTCTTTTAAGAGCTCATCTATGCGAATTTCTGGCGGTCCTTCAACATAGAACGCCCTCTTACTGAGACGCTTGCGCTTGCTTCTAGCAGATGAACTAGTAACATTCTGAACACTTGTCATTTTTGAGAAAAAGAGTGAATTGGAGACTGGCCGGAAACTTAGAGAGAGACCGCCGGAGTTTTAGAGAGAAGTCAGAGCAAACAGAGTTTTAAGATTTTAGAGAGCAAAAGATCTGTCAGCCGTTGCAATCAATGAATATATAGGAGGTTGGTGAGGGGCACGCTGGTAACTTCCACTTTTCAAAATTCAAACTGACAACTCTTCAAATTCCAAAATAAAGGCGCGTTCCGGATGAACCTGTACTGAACTGGCGTCCTGTACTGAGAGAATAACTGACGTCCTTGTTCCCAAACGTAACCAACACACACGTCCTGGAATCACCTTTAGAACCATTTTGAAAACCAAGCAAGTACGTCCCGTAAAGAAAAATGAAGCTCATAGGACGCTTTTGCAAGGTTCTCGGCTAGGGTAGGCTTAGAGTTCCCATCATTTCGGCTTATAATGAGGGTTGGGTGATCAGGGATACTCTTTTACAAGACAATAGAGAATTTCAATGGCGTTCACAAGACATGCACAAAGTAGTTTTAGACTAGCGTGCTTGCAAATGTGAAATTAATGTATAAAGTCCTTAGCAAGTATGAAATCAACTAAACATAGCCAAGCATGGAGGGAATAGTAGAACGGGACTTACTACTTAAAAGTTATCATCCCCAAGAGCAACTTGAGATGCTCAAAGGGACGTCTATTAAGCGCCTTAGTGAAAATATCAGCTACTTGGTCCTCAGTCCTTACATGCCCCATACTAATAAGTCCTAGTTCAACATTATCACGCAAGCAATGATGTCTTATATGAATATGCTTTGTGCGTGAATGAAAAACAGGATTCTTAGCAATTTCAATAGCATTGGTATTATCACACAAAATGGGAATAGTTTCAAGAGTTATACCATAGTCCTCAAGTTGATACTTGATCCAGATGACTTGTGAACAACACGAGGCAGCAGCGACGTACTCCGCTTCCGCAGTTGAAAGCGCCACAGAGTTCTGTATCTTTGATCCCCAAGAGACTAAGCATGAGCCAAGAAACTGAGCCATTCCCGAAGTGCTTTTCCTATCAATCACATGACCAACATAATCAGCGTCTGAGTAGCCGACAAGCTTGAAGGACGTCTTCTTTGGATACCAAAGACAGAGATCGTCCCGTCCCTTAAGATATCAAAAGATTCTCTTGACTTCTTGCATGTGGGACTCCTTTGGATTTGCTTGGAAGCGTGCACACAAGCAAACGGCAAACATGATGTCTGGACGGCTTGCGGTCAGATAGAGTAAAGAGCCAATCATTCCTCTGTAAAGCTTTTGATCAACGTCCTTCCCTTATTCATCCGCGTAAAGACGCGAGTTGGGAGAACATGGAGTAGCAACAGGCTTGGACGTATTCATGTCGTACTTTTCGAGCATTTCTCGAACGTACTTATATTGGTGAATGCGCGTCCCTTCGTTGAGTTGGTTGATTTGAAGCCCCAGGAAGAAGTTAAGTTCTCCTATGAGCAACATCTCAAACTCGCTACTCATCAAGGCTTTAAACTCATCTACAAGTTTCAAGTTAGTACTACCAAAGATTATGTCATCAACATAGACTTGGGCAATCAATACATCATTGTGAACTTTCTTTATAAACAAGGTTTTATCAATTGAACCTCTTGTGTAACCATTTGACAAAAGAAAGGATGCAAACCTGTCGTACCATGCACGAGGAGCTCGCTTTAGTCCATAAAGAGCTTTGTCGAGGTAGTACACATGATCTGGGTGGTTGGCGTCCTCAAAGCCAGGAAGTTGAGCAACATACACTTCCTCCTTCAGTTTCCCATTGAGGAAGGCTGTTTTGACATCCATTTGAAATAACTTGAATCCTTTGTGCGCGGCGACGGCCTCAATTCTAGCAACAGGAGCAAAGGTTTCATCATAATCAATGCCTTCCTCTTGCTTGAACCCTTGAGCCACCAATCTTGCCTTGTTCCTTGACACGCGTCCACTTTCATCAAGCTTATTTCGAAACACCCAGTGCGTCCCGATGATGTTTTTGCCTTTGGGACGAGGGACGAGGGTCCAAAGTTTGTTTCTTTCAAACTGATTAAGTTCTTCTTGCATTGCCTGAATCCAGTCAGCGTCCTGGAGTGCTTCCTTTATGTTTTTGGGTTCCACCATGGACACAAAGGCATTGAAAGCACAAAAAACCAAATTTGCACTCTGGGACTTGCTTGCAGCTGACCTGGTTTGAACTCCTTGAGAAAAATCTGAGACAATCTGAGTTGTTGGGTGATCCCTAGAGAAGCGTGACTCCCTTTGAAATAACTGAGCAAACCTTGGATCAACCTCACCATCAGAATCATCACTTTCATCTTGAGCATCGTCCTCAGTGTGTTCCCCCTCAGAGAGAGCGTCCACACCATGGCGTTGCTCACCTTGTTGACTTGCTTCGGCCACATCCTATTGAACTGGAGACTCACTGCGAGAGGGAACTCCTTGATCAACACTAGGAACGTCCACTGAGACTTCTTCTGGATTTGCGTTGGCGTCCTTAGGAACATAAAACTTTCCAGAGGACCAAATGTCAACTTCGTCTTTAGAGTCATCTTGTTGTTGTGAGGAAGAGCGTTCTTTCTGGCTTGGTTATTCTTTATGAGAAGAACTCTCTTTGAACACAACATGAATACTCTCCTCAAGCTTAAGAGTTCTTTTGTTGAAGACTCTATATACTTTGCTTGTGAGGGAGTACCCAAGGAATATGGCTTCATCACTCCTTGCATCAAACTTTCCAAGTTTTTCTTTGTCATTGTTGTGAACGAAGCACATGCATCTACAAACCCTTAGATAATCAATGTGAGGCTTCCTTCCATTTAGCAACTCGTAGGACGTCTTCTTCAGCAAAGGTCGGATCATGGCATGATTGATGATGTAGCATGCAGTAGCAATAGCTTCAGCCCAAAAGTACTTGGGGACACTATTTGCTAGCAACATAGTTCTTGCCATATCCTCTAGCGTCCTGTTCTTTCTTTCCACAACACCATTTTGTTGAGGAGTCCTTGGAGCTGAGAAGTTGTGGGATACGCCGTGTTGATCACAAAAGGCCAGGAACTTTGAGTTTTGGAACTCCATCCCATGGTCTGATCGTATGGCTTTCAAATGCGTCCCTAGAGCAACTTCCACTTGTTTGATGAAGATTTTGAAAGCGTTGAAACAATTTGCTTTTGACACTAAGAAAAGAACCCAAGTGAAACGAGAAAAATTATCTACAAGAACGTAAATGTACCTCTTTTCACTATAGCTCATCGTCTTCATAGGTCCACAAAGATCCGTGAAGAAGTTCCAAGGGCTTCTTCGTACTCACTTCCTTTTTGGACTTGAAGGACGTTCCTGTTTGCTTCCCTTTGATACAAGCTTCACATTGTTCAACTTTCTCAGGATTGATTCGGGGAAGTCCTTTTACAAGATTTCTTTGATGTAGCTTGAGGATTGTGCTTAGTCCAGCATGAACAAGACGGCGATGCCAGAGGTCAGCGTCCTCACTTGAAACAGATAGGCACAGCTTAGAAGCAGGTTTGAATTCTTGGTTGAAGATGTAGACATTGTTCTGGCGTACTCCTTTGAGAACAACTTTGGTTTTCTTGTTGATAACAAGGCATTCCTTTGAGTCAAATGTGACTAGGTTTTCACCTTGATCACACATTTGAGAGACACTAAGAAGATTGAAGCCAAGTCCCTCAACAAGACTAACATTTGATGCTTTGATGGACGAATTTAGAATTGCAGTTCCCGTCCCTTTGATCTCCCTTGTTGCCAAACGAGACAGATCCTCCCGTGGCACTATTTAGGATAGAAGTGAGATGGATCTGACTTCTTGTCATATGATTTGAGGCGCCACTATCAATGATCCATGGGCGTCCTCTCACTTCCACTTGTCAAAACAAAGTTAGTTTTTGGCAACCCAAGCAAGGTGTTCCTTACGTGGTTCGTCACAATAAAAGAACTCTGGTTCTGGCATGTATTCATTATTCACATCATTTGACCTAGCATGCTTTCTAAAAGAAGTCATAAAACATCTAGGACGCATAGCATTTTCCTTAGGAACGGACTCAGCATCTTCATTGTTAGCCCTAGCATCTTTACCTTTTTCAAGGTCTTCCTTCATTTTAAAGCATTCAAACTTATAGTGACCACCTTGTCCACAATACCAACATGTCCTATAGTAATCACCAAGGTAATATTTCTTGTTAGGACGTTGAATTCTGTTTTCTCGCATTTTTTGTGGATTGCAGACCTTAGAGCCTTCCCCCTTAGCAATTTTCTTATAGATCCTATGACTAGTGGAGTTAGTATAGTAGTCCTTTTGTCCATTTTCTCCACTCTCTAGGACTCTAATGCGTTCAAGAAGATTCTTAGTTTTCTCCCTTTCAAGTTCTAGGTCAGAGGTTTTGCTAGCTTTAAAGTCACTAGGCAGAGAGTTCTTAGAATTTGACTCATACCCTAGTCCTCTTTTAGCGGGGACAAAAACTACAGGTTTGACTTCTTTAGTAATAGGACTCTTTCCTAAAACTTTCACTTCATCCCTAAGCTTAGCGTTCTCAAGTTTGAGACACATTACTTTAGTTTTTAGGGACTTTGTTTCTTCAACTGAGGACTCTAGTTGTAAAGTCATAGTGTCACAATTTTCACATTCAACAACTATGTTCTCAGCCTCAAGTTCATCAAGGTTTTGTTTCATTGAGTAACTTTCTTGCATGATTTGTGCAATGAGTTTAATCAGCTTTGGTTTTGAACATTTATCAAGAGAGCTTATCATTGAGTCATGGGTTACCTCTTGTTTAGATTCAAGGGCGTCCTTCTGAACAGTTGAAGTGTCTTCCATAGCCATATAAGCAACATGATCATCAGGCTCCTCATTATCGGAGTCACTGTCGTCCCAGACACTTGACAAGGAAGTAGCTTCAAAGGCACTTAGCAAAGCCTTTCTCTTCATATCTTTCGAGGACAATCCTGAGGTACAATTCTTAGCAAAGTGTCCTTTCTTGTTGCATTTAAAACAAGTAAGTTCCTTCATCTCAGCTTCAGTGTACTTGGGACTCTCCTTCTTGTAAGGCATCTTTGTCTTTGAGTGAGCTTTGTTCCTTTTAGCCCAGGAATGAAGAGCATTGTGCAGGAGAGCAAGTTCTTCCTCTTCATCAAGCTGTTCCTTTGGCTTGCTTTGATTTTCTTTTAAGGTTTGAACACGCAAGTTCTCACAATGGTCTCTTTCCTTAGCTTCCATCATCAAAGCTAGATCTCTTTGCCGATGAAGGTACTCTGCGTACTCTGGCGTTGTTGAAGCCAAAGCAAGATCTGTTTGAGGATTCCGTCCTAGCTCAGCCATATCTTTGTTCCGTCTTGCTTCATACTGCCTCAGCTTCCCATAGATCTCTTCTATTTGAAGCGCCTTGTTGGCCCGGTTCTCCTTAAAGGTAGTCCTGTCAAAGTTCCATACACCTGTTAACCCATCAATCAACACTTGAACTTCGTTCCTCATGGAGATTTCAGCCTCAGGGATTCCCAAATTCTTCAATTTGGTGACAAAAGCTTCAAAGCGGAAAGAGTAGTCCTTAACCGTTTCATTTGGCAGCATTCGGAATGAGTAGAAGTCTCTCTTTACTTGTAGCTGAACGTCCTCTTTCATCTCAGCAGTCCCTACGTGGTACTTCTCAAGTGCTTCCCACTGTATCTTAGCTGTGGACAAATTACTAACTCTAGTGGCGTCCCTTTCACAGAGGGACGTTTGTAGAAAACATATAGCCTTTGCATTCGTCTCCATCAGCTTGCACTCATCGGGACCCCATTCTTCCTCTTTGTTTACCTTGTCAGCAGGAACTTTGAGATCACCAAACTTGATCACTCTCCAGCATTGGTAGTTCTGACTCCTTACAAAGTTCTCAAATCTTATCTTCCAGCGGTTAAAATTGCCGTCCGTCAGATGCGGAGGCTTTACACTAGAAATTCCAATAGGTTCCATTTCCATCTTTACCTACAACTAAACAGAAATCTAGAGCGCCTGCTCTCTGATACCAATTGTTAGAACATTAGTCACAATTACGAGGGCGTCATTAACAGAGTTAAGGGCGTCCTTTACCGAGGCGTCCTTGATAGAGATTAAGGACGTCTTTGGTTTGCAGCGGAAATCAAAAGACTAAACAGATAAAGACAATAAGTAAGGAACGCTTTTGATTTATAGAGGAACCACTCAAGTACCAACTAGTCCTTGAGTGTAAACCTCTACCTCCTTGGAGGATTTTGTAATAGCTTCTTTCCTTTTTTATTAAGTTTCCTTACAATACACTGGCGAGTAGTTACACTTCTCTAGCACTCAGAAGGCGTCCCTAAGTCCACTATTAACAACTCCTTTAAGCCTGTAATGTAACCTAACTTAATCTCTCCAAAGGATGCTATCACCTCGTCCTTACAGTTCTTCGTAAGGACTCTCTCACTATTTTTGTTCTTTTCTATTACAAACAGTTTGTGGTTTTGTTGTATGCTTCTCGCTCGATCTAACACCTAAGTCTCACTTGTTCTTGAGCTTGTTCTTGGTGTTCTTGAGCGACTGACAAATTCCCTGAATATTCTCTGAAGCGTCAAGTCACAATAAATCCTCTGGATGAGTATTTATAGTGACATGGGGAAGGGCGTGACGATCATGCCCTTTGGGATGATCGTCATTCTCTGACGTTGCTACAGTAATCGGCTTCCACGTGTCTCTGTGATGATCAAGGAAGCTTACTGGCAATTCCGTTAGGCTTGGCTGCGGGATCTTCTTCCACGTGGAGATCATGATCAAAGCTTGTCTGGTGATGTCACCTTGTCGGCCAACTTTGAAGGACTCCAGTGTAATGTTGAAGGACGGTGTCCTTATTGAGACTATGTCAAGCCGTTCACTCAGAGATTTAGGGCGTCCTTACTAAGTATAAGGGCGTCCTTTAGTTGTGCAGCGGAATTATGAAACTAAACAGGTGAACTTACTAAGTATGGAACACAGTGATTTATAGAGGAACCACTCAAGACCAAATAGTCATTGAGTGTAAACCTCTACCTCCTTGGAGGATTTTTGAATAGATTTTTCCTTTCTTATTAAACGTCCTTGCGTTGTACTGGCGAGTTCTTTACACTTCTCTGGCACTTAGTATGCAACCTAAGTCCACTAGTAAAGCACTCCTTTAAGCCTACAACTCAAGCGAGTTTAATCTTCTAAAGGACTCTATCCCTACGTCCTACAGTGCTTCGTAGGACTTCTCTCTTTTCTTTTGTTTTCTGGTTTACAAACTATTTTGGTTTTGGTTACAACTTTTATCTCGATCAAACACTCAACCTAGAAGAGTTCTAAGGTTGTTCTTCGTGTTCTTGATCGAGGTCGCTTTCGCTCTGAATTCTCTGAATATTCTCTGAAAGCGTTTATGTCACAATAAATGCCTTGGGCTATTTATAGGACTTGGGGAAGGGCATCTTTCCTCTCGGACGATCATACCCTTCGTGGACGTGGCTACAGGATCTTCCTCCACGTAGTATGGCGGTGATGAAAGGAAGCTTCCTGTATCCAGCTGTGTGTGATGGACTTCGCTACAGGATCTGCCTCCACGTAGTGATGAACTCTGCTACAAGATCGGTCTCCACGTGTCCCGGATGATAAAATGTTGTCGAGTGATGTCATCCTGTCGGCTAATGAGTAAGGACGCTTCTGGGTTGAAGCTCGCGTTCCTACTTGCTTTTGGGACTGCGTCCTTGCTCAAGTAGTCTCTTGGCTGGTCCTTACTTCCTGCTAGTTAGCGTCCCTTGTCTAAGGGACGTCCACACACTTGTTGTCCTTTTGTCACTGGCGTTCCCGAACACTTGGACAAATCTATTAGAATCAAAGTGAGTTTGTCATATCAAAACTAAGGGACGGTCGTAGGCACACTACCAAGTACGCAAGCGTCCTTCATAGCGTCCTAACAATTTCCCCCTTTTTGATGATGCCAAACTCTTCAGCAAAATAGTTTTGGCATTTGAACTTAGCATGCATGAAAACTTAGGAGCGTCTTCTAACAGTTAGAAGAATTTCTGTAAACACAAGTTTTCAGCCTTTGATTCTCTAGCTTTTGGATTTTAAAGAGAGAGTAGCATCCTCGAAAACTATCTAAGCGTCCTCTTGTTTATTCTAGCATGGCGTTTCTTAGACCTTTCACTAATAGTTCCCCCTTAACACTTGCTTATTCTAGATAACTATTTTACAACGCATCTCTGCAAAACTACACTTCCCCCTTTTGGTATCATCGAAAAGGATAACAAGTGAATAAGGACGGTAGCATAAAAACACAATTATAGGTAGTTGAACGCTTAAACAAACAGTATGCACGCAAACAATGTAATTGCCATTCAACAAAAGTGAGAGTACGGTTATTACAAACCAAGAACCAAGTGCTTGAAATAAATAGAAGCACAAGCACAAAATTATTAAGGATTAAAAGGTGAGACGGTGATCACTGAGGACGGCGGCTTTGATCCTGATAAAACTGAAAGAGCTTCTCATGAAGTTCCGCAGACTCAGTGAAAGCAGTTGAAAGATTCTTGAGAGAATGGAGGATGAGGCACTGGTTTTGAAGGATAACAACCATGAGTTCTTGTGGCAGATACTGCTCAGGATGCTCTGGGGCAGGAATAGGAGTAGGACCAGCGCTTGAGGAGGGGGCGTCCATGTGAGGCAAGGGTGGAGGAGGAGAGTTAGCCATCAACATCTGATCAAGAGATTCGTAGTTGACAGCGTTCTCTTGTTCAGTGACTGACTCTTTACCCATAGAAGCAAGGCGTTCTTGTTCGGCTTCCAGAGCGAGCCGTTCTTGTTCTTTCTTCTTTGCTTCTGCCTCTGCCTCTAACTGTTTCAAGATGGACGGCAGCTCCTCAGAATTTCTGATCTTAAGCAGTCCTCGCTTCTTATCCCAGTTAAGTCCGAGCAGTTCAGAAGGAGCAGTCTCATCGTAGGCGTTTTGAGACATTAAGATTAGCTTCACTACTCCTGGGTAGGGCAGAACGTGCCTTTTCCTTCCACACTTAGCCATATGTTGCATAGCTATTCGGGCTAAGTTTATGGGATGGCGGTGGAGGAAGGCGTCCAGCAATATACAATCATGAGTTTGGACGACTGACTTCTTCTCCTGCCTTGGAAGGATAGCACGGCATATGAAATAATGTGCTATGGCGCCAACCTTGGACAGAACGTGAGCCACCCTGTCAGTTCCGTAGGGACGCTTGCCACAGAATATTCGCTCTAGCAGCTCAACCTCTTTATCAGCATCCATCTCAAAGCCATTCTCAGGAAGAGAGTTTAGAGCATCGGACGGAGACTTCATAGAAGAGAGACCCATGAAAGTACGCACTTGGAATTCTGTGACAGATGCGGGCTCATCATCTATTTTGAAGTGTAGCGAACTGTCCCTGGACTTGAAGCGTAAACCCTTGAAGAACGCTCGAATTTGATCATTGTTGATTTCTGCTGGCGTAGGTCCAACAAGCGTCCATCCTTGGAATCTCAAGAGCTCAAGAAATTCTTGCACGTCCTCATCGTCGAAGGATGCGAGCCATTGTGCAGAGTAGACCAAAGGGCCTAGAATGTTGACCGGCTCATTATCGTCCTTCTTTTTTTTCTTGGAACGCTTGGGGGACTCAGAATCCTCATCATCATCATCTGCGTTCTCAGCGTCCTCAAACTCTTTCTCCTCTCCGTCCTTGGCATCAGCGTCCTCTGTTCCTTGGACGTTTTCAGCATTGCCACTAGAGGCGGCCTGTTCAGTTTGAGAGGGAGTCTTTCTTTGGGACGGCTCACCTGCGTCTTGAGCTTTTGTTTCTTTTTCTTTGGAGGGCTCAGCGTCCGTAGGGAGTTTGGTTTCTGTTTGGGTTGTGGGGGAAGGTTGATTTTGTGGGGTGGGTTGGGGGTTGAGAATTGGGAGGGCTTAGTCATAGGGTGCGACCTCTTCAGCATCTCGCGCGAGCTCCTCACTAAGACTGGGCTCGGCATCCTTCTGTTGAGAGACCTGGTGCTCGCCAGCGTCCTCAACTACTTGTGCATTTTCATCAGCTTTGCCCTCTGTAGGAGCATTCTCGACTTCTTCAGCCTCGTCGTTGGAGTCCCCTGTAATATCAATAAATGGGGAGGACCCAGCGGCAAGCGTTCCTTGCTTGCTCTTCTCAGATGAGCTAGAAGAGGAGGAACTTGAGGAGGAGACATGCTCTGGGTCAGCAGCTTCCTTCACTAGGACCTTTGGAGCTACGCCGGTTTTACGGCGTTTAAAGGTGTGCTCTTGAGCGGGACGTTTTTCGGCGTCCTCTGGTCCGGATTCAGAAGAGGGACGGTGGGACTTGGGAGTGTTGGGGTCTTTTGGTGGCGATATGTTAGCGGGGGCTGAAGGAAAGTTGGCAAAATTGAGTGGAGAGGGGCAGAAGGGGATGAGAGCTTTGTCTTTTATGGCTTGGGGGGAAGGGGGAGGAGTTGGGAGTTGGACAATTTTGAGAGATGATTGAGCGGGGGCAAGCCTTGTTTTTGTAGGTTTGGACGGTCTTTTTGTGGAGCTGGGCTTGGTAGAGGAGGGGACGGAGGATGACTTAGCCTTTTTGAGAGGCCGTGTGTCATGAACTTTCTTGGAGCGTCCCTCCTTTAGACTTGGTGGAAACTTGTCCATAATTTGGGTTTCATTGGATGTGGAGATGGGGTTTGAGGTTTTTGAGAGATGGGACTGTGAAGGAGCGAGACGTTTAGAGGGAAGGAGTTTCTTTGTTGTTACGGTTGGAAATTGAGGAGGTGGGGGAGAAGGACTTGGCAATCGGTTTTCAAGCATACGAAAGGCCAAAGAGTCCTCAGGGTACATAGGGAAATCAGGTAGGACGGCATTATGAAGATCTGGAATAAGGTCAAGGAGAGGAGAAAGGTTCTCACCACCATATTGCGAGAAGAAGAGCACGTTCCCCATCCTTCCTGGCAAATCTTTGTAGTTGTTCTTGTGAAGGCCATGAACGACGAACCTGTCAAGAAACTTCTCATAGTTCCTTCGCCTTATAGGATCATTCTTGACGTCCTCCTTGTCCATACGTTCCCTGATCAGTCTGTAGAGAGTCCTGGGCTTCTTGTTGATGAAGTCCACCAACGATTCATCCAGAGTTATCTGCTTGGGAGCCTCTATGGTGTGGGACTTCACTAGCTTTCACCTCTTCCCGCCGGCAGAAGATCCGGCCACGTTCCTTAGAAGAGAAAACATTTTTTGACTGATTTCTAGAGTGAGAAACTCGTTGGAAGTTTTAGAGAGAGGTCAGAGCTGTTTAAGAGAAGGGAAGTTGGTGAGCGAATTAAATGAGTGAGAGCGACTGTTGAGGCCTTATATAGAGGAAGCAGTGGCACGATCTGTAAATAAAACTGCTTTCCTGTGCAACACGTGGAGAAACTTCCCCCTTAAGAAATGAGCGGTTACAACTGTCACTGTTCAAACGTTCAAAAATCCAAATTTCTGACTCTTCAACTTCTTCTCAAAACTGATCAACTCTGAACTGGCGTCCCATACTGAAAATAATCTGGCGTCCTCACATACTTAGCACAGTTACCTCTTTAGCAAACCAAGATTCTGAGCAAACGTCCCTGTGATCACCTTGCAAACCATTTATGAACAAAGCAAGTATGTCCCGTAAAAGAAAATATGAAGCTCATAGGACGCTTTTGCAGAGTTCTCGGCTAGGGTAAGCTTAGAGTTCCCATCATTTCGGTTATGATGTGGGTTGGGTGATCAAGGATACTCTTTTCAAGATAAATAGAGAAATTGAATGGCGTTCCAAAGTAACAAACATATGAAGTTTTAGACTAGCGTCCTTGTAAATATGAATTCAATGCATGATAGTCCTTAAGCACTTAGAATCTACGAAACATAGCCAATCATTGAGGGAATAGCAGAACGGGACTTGCTACTTAAAAGTTATCATCCCCAAGAGCAGCTTGAGATGCTCAAAGGGACGTCTATCAAGCGCCTTAGTTAAAATATCAGCTATTTGGTCTTCAGTCCTTACATGCCCCATACTAATAAGTCCTAGTTCAACATTATCACGCAAGAAATGATGCCTTATATGAATATGCTTTGTGCGTGAATGAAAACCAGGATTCTTAGCAATTTCAATAGCACTTGTATTATCACAAAGAATGGGAATAGTTTCAAGAGTGATACCGTAGTCCTCAAGTTGATATTTGATCCAGATGACTTATGAACAGCACGAGGCAACAACAACGTACTCAGCTTCCGTAGTTGAAAGCGCCACAGAGGTATGTTTCTTTGATCCCCATGAGACTAGGCATAAACCAAGGAACTGTGCCATTCCTGAAGTGCTTTTCCTATCGATCACATGACCAGCATAATCAGCGTCCGAGTAGCCAACAAGCTTGAAGGACGTCTTCCTTGGGTACCAAAGGCAGAGATTGTCGCTTCCCTTGAGATAGCGAAAGATTCTCTTGACTTCTTGCATATGAGACTCCTTTGGACTTGCTTGGATGCGCACACACAAGCAAACGACAAACATGATGTCGGGACGGCTTGCGGTCAGATAGAGTAAAGAGCCAATCATTCCTCTGTAAAGCTTTTGATCAACGTCCTTCCCTTGTTCATCTGCGTAAAGACGCGAGTTGGGAGAACAAGGTGTATCCATAGGCTTGGACGTATTCATCCCATACTTCTCAAGCATTTCACGGACGTACTTCTATTGATGAATGCGCGTCCCTTCCTTGAGTTAATTGATTTGAAGTCCCAGGAAGAAATTGAGTTCTCCAATGAGGGACATTTCAAATTCACTACTCATTAAAGACTTGAACTCATCTACAAGTTTCATGTTAATACTACCAAAGACTATGTCATCAACATAGACTTGGGCAATCAAAATGTCCTTGTGAACTTTCTTAATGAACAAAGTTTTATCAATTGAACCTATTGCCTTAGCATTGGTTTCCATCAGCTTGAATTCGTCGGGACCCCACTCGTCCTCTTTGTTGATCTTGTCAGCAGGAACTTTGAGGTCACCTTTCATGATCACTCTCCAGCATTGATAGTTCTGACTCCTACAGAAGTTCTCAAATCTTATCTTCCAGCGATTGAAGTTGCCGTTCGTCAGACGCGGAGGCTTCACAAAAGAGATTCCAATAGGTTCCATGTCCATTTTCACCTGCAACTCTACAAAATCTAGAGCGCCTGCTCTGATACCAATTGTTGGATCGTTAGTATTAAACTGGGACGTCCTTTACATGGGTAAAGGCGTCCTTGAGTGAGGCATCCTTACTAAGTATATGGGCGTCCTTTAGTTGTGCAGCGGAATTATGCAACTAAACAGGTGAACTTACTAAGTATAGAACACAGTGATTTATAGAGGAACCACTCAAGACCAAGTAGTCCTTGAGTGTAAATCTCTACCTCCTTGGAGGATTTTTGAATAGATATTTCCTTTCTTATTAAACGTCATTGCGTTGTACTGGCGAGTTCTTTACACTTCTCAGGCACTTAGTATGCGTCCTAAGTCCACTAGTAAAGCACTTCTTTAAGCCTACAACTCAAGCGAGTTTAATCTTCTAAAGGACTCTATTCCTACGTCCTACAGTGCTTCGTAGGACTTCTCTCTTTTCTTTTGTTTTCTGGTTTACAAACTGTTTTGGTTTTGGTTACAACTTTTCTCTCGATCAAACACTCAACCTAGAAGAGTTCTAAGCTTGTTCTTTGTGCTCTTGATTGAGGTCGCTTTCACTCTGAATTCTCTGAATATTCTCTGACAGCGTTTATGTCACAATAAATGCCTTGGGCTATTTATAGGACTTGGGGAAGGGCGTCTTTCCTCTCGGACGATCATGCCCTTCGTGGACGTGGCTACAGGATCTTGCTCCACGTAGTATGGCGGTGATGAAAGGAAGCTTCCTGTATCCAGCTGTGTGTGATGGACTTCGCTATAGGATCTGCCTCCACGTGGTGATGAACTCTGCTACAAGATTGGTCTCCACGTGTCCTGGATGATCAAATGTTGTCGAGTGATGTCATCCTGTCGGCTAATGAGTAAGGACGCTTCTGAGTTGAAGCTCGCGTTCCTACTTGCTTTTGGGACTGCGTCCTTGCTCAAGTAGTCTCTTGGCTGGTCCTTACTTTCTGCTAGTTAGCGTCCCTTGTCTAAGGGACGTCCACACACTTGTTATCCTTTTATCACTGGCAATCCTGAACACTTGGACAAATTTATTAGAATCAAAGTGAGTTTGTCATATCAAACTAAGGGACGGTTGTGGTCACACTACCAAGTACGCAAGCGTCCTTGATAGCGTCCCAACATCAGAGATGTAGCGTCCTAACACCTTAAGGACGACTACGTGTACAACAACTTGTTGTCCTTTTCAACATGCGTCCCTGAAACACTTGGACAACTTATTTAGATCAAGTCGAGTTTGTCATATCAAAACTAAGGGACGTCAGGCACAATGTTAAGTACTAAAGGCGTCCTTAACATTGTCTCAACAATATCAAACAATCAAGCTACGAGTCAATTGCAAGATAAAACAATCAATTCTCTTCTTAATCCTAGTTGCATAGACAACAGGTCTAGGTTAAGTTGTTTTCACAGATTAGCTTTGTCCACGGTCCAAACCTAATCAAACAGTAGAACATCAATCAATTCAATAGGTTCATGACTATTAGAGAAATAATAAACATTCATAAGATGAAACACAAGAGAATCAATATTAACCAAAGGATTGAAATCAATTACCAAAACCTCACGAGCTCATTCATCAGAGCTTCTCCCTTGAACAAACCCAAGGAGATTAACTCTCAAAAAAACAAAAGAAATAAAGATTTTATTGAACCTAGACTAAGATATGAAATTGGATTAATGGATACCAAAAATCTAAGGAGGCTCCTCCTTATATAGACCCAGGGAACATGCTCCCCTAATCTAATTAGGAAAGGAGAAAAGACAGAAAAGGAAAGAGGAAAGATAAGAAGAAGAAAAGAAGATAGATCTTCGGCCCGCTTTGGATTCGGCATCGCCGCGGTTGCGTCGTCTCCACCGCACCCGCGCTTTCACGACAGAATAGAACTTCGTCTCTGGGCAGCCACCGCGGTCGCGTCGGACAATCCGCGGTCGCGGAATCTGGACAGAATCTCTAGCGTCACTTCGAAGGCTGTTTTGACCATCTTTAGCTTGTAATTTGACTTCGGTGTAAAAATATGAATTGAAGCCCTTCAAGTTAGCTTTCCAATGGCACCGGAATCAGCTCAATCTGACCTCTGTAGCTCAAGATATAGCCTTCACAAGCAAGAGGTGTCGCGCAGACAACTCAAAACGCCTTAGAACTCTTGATTCTTGCATCCTTGTGTCTTCGGCCTAGATATTACAATAACACTCAAATCTAACCTAAACACTCTCAATAGCATCTCAAAATCTAAGAGTTAACTCATATAAAATAGCTTGAATCAATAATCAATCGATCATCAATTCATCCACTTCTTTATATTCCCAGGTCAATTCCAATCCTTATCTTAATTATTCACTAGTCCACGGTCTTAGCGAAACTATGATATGAACAAGGACGCTTAATTCAAATCATGCAATGAACACAAGGATAATAGGAAATCAAATCATGCAATCAAGCTACGAGTCTCATGCATAAAACAACCATTGAATACTCTTATCTAATCTAGTCCACGGTCCCAGATTAGAGTTGTTTCGAGAATAGGAAATATGCATAAACATCAATCAATCCTAATTCAAACAATAGATCTAAGTCAATTAAACAAGTTGATCAGGCTTATAGAATTAATCAAACAAAGATTATGGGATGAAGTATAAGAGTATCAATAAAGACCTAGGGATAAAGAAGTTAACAGAATTTCACAATTTCATAATAAGGCTTCCTTGATTGAATAAACTCCAAAAGAGATTAGTTCTTCATAATACAAGAGAGCTAAAACAATTAAGTTGATGAATAACAAGATACCTAAGACCTAGGATAAGGCTCCCTTTGTATAGACCTAGGGAATAAGCTCCCCAAATCAAATAAGGTAAGAGGAAAAGATAAGAAAAAGGAAACAAGATAGAAAAACGCGTCCGCTCGGATTTGGCACAAACCGTGCCTGACTCGGCTAAAGTCGTCGTGCCAAGATCAAAGATAAATAACCCAAACTACAAACTAGTATAGCATGCAAGTAAGGGGTCGAACCCAAGAGAACTGAGGCTTCTAGTATCAATATATCTATCAACTAAAGATAAGGGGGGATTTAGGAGAAATATCTAAACTAAACGAAACTAAGAAACCAAATAACAAATCAAATAAACAAATATGGGGAACAAGTTCATTGAAAAGATCCACTCTGAAATAATTACTCGATCATAGATTCATCCAATGATTTTATTCACACCTATGGTTAATTCCTACCCTGATCATTAACAATCGCAAGTCCACGGTCCAACCCTAGGCAAGGACGCTTAACCTAGAATTAGCATATAGAACAAGGAACAATCAAGCTATGAGTCAATTGAAAGATAAAACAATCAATTCTCTTCTTAATCCTAGTTGCATAGACAATAGGTCTAGGCTAAGTTGTTTTCACAGATTAGTTTTGTCCATGGTCCAAACCTAATCAAACAATAGAATATCAATCAATTAAACAAGTTGGCCAGACATGCAAAATCAATCAATATTCATGATATGAAGCACAAGAGAATTAATATTAACCAAAGGATAGAAATCAATTACCAAAATCTCACGAGTCCATACATCAGAGCTTCTCCCTTGAACAAACCCAAGAAGACTAGCTGTCCATAACGAAACTAAACTAAAGAATTAATTTACTAAAAACCTAAACCAGGCTCCTCCTTATATTAGACCCAGGCAACATGCTCCCCTAATCTAATTAGGAAAGGAGAAAAGATAGAAAAGGGAAGAGGAAAGATAAGAAGAAGGAAAGAAGATAGATTTTCGGCCCGTCTCAGATCCGGCATTACCGCGGTCGCGTCGTCTCCACCGCACCCGGGCGCGGTATCGGGACAGAATCACTATTATCACTTTGGAGGCTGTTTCGACCCTCTTTGGCTTGGAGTCTGACTTCGAAGTAAGATGATTTTGTTGAAGCTCTTTGACTTAGCTTTCCAATGACAGTAGAATCAGCTCAATAGCTCAAGATATAGCCTTCGCAAGCAAGAGGTGTCACGCAGACAGCTCAAAACGCCTTAAAGTTCTTGAAACGTGAATTCTTATGTCTTCGGCCTAGATCTTACAATTACGCATAAACTCTAGCCTAAACACACTCAATATAGCCCTAAAATACAAGAGTTAACCCATACAAACTAGGGCGAATCAGCTCCCGCGCTTGGCAAACCGCGCCCGCGGTTACGTCGGGTTTAGGTTCCTAAGGTCGGCTGCTACCGTGCCAGTGGCCCATGAGGTGTGCCCACGGCCTTCTGAAGATGGATAGATCGTGCTCTGGGACACCACGCCAGCGGTTCTAGGACAGTGATGACACTTCACTTGAATCTTAGCCCGAAAACTCTCGTATCTTCATATCTTGTGTCTTCGGTCTTCATATTATAGTTAAGCTCAAAGTCTAACCTAAACACACTCAATAAAGCCCAAAAATACAAGAGTTAACCTATACTAAAGAGAGCATATCAATTATTGATAAAACAATATATTTTTTATTTGGACTCTCCAAATATAAATGCTTTAGTATTGTTAGTATATTCATAAAATATAATTAAGATTACTTAAGATTAAATATAAATTTCTATATATATGTACAAAACAAATACCGCACAAGGACTCCAAAATCCCTTGGATGGCCCTGTTACACGTAGACGATGTGGCTATAGGCAAAAAATCCATGGTTGCGGTATCATTAGTGGCGAACACGGGGGCTTAGGTTTTCAAGAAGTTAGATTGTAAACCTTCGCTTGGACAAACCACTCCACCACTTAAGGAACTATTGGCTACAGCTTAAAGAGGGCAATTCCTACTATTGTTTGGCTGAAGAACAAGTGAGAGAAGAGAGGGCGAGAGATGTGAGTTGTTCTTTGAAACAATGAAGAGCTCACCAAGCTCAAACTCTAACCCTATGGATACAAGGCTCGACAAGACAACCCTACGTACGTGGTAGGAGTTGTGTGGCAGGGTAGGAGTAGGTGAAGCAAAGCAAAACCACCCTTAGGACCATGGGTCGTCATTCTCATCGGTGCAAGTTGTGAGTGGTAGACTTGTGATCGTGGGTTAGGCAGTCGCGATCGTGGATGCCCTAAGATAGGAGATATTTGTCATGATCACGGTTACCTGTTTTTCTTGATATTTATTCTATTATAAATTACTCTTAAATAATAATTTACCAAGATCATTCCATAGGATTGTTAATCAATATATACTTCTAAACCTGAAGCAATTAAGGTCAGCTTTGTCATAATTTTTTTATAAACCACCCATCCTTTTGTTTGATAACTAAATTTAAAACAAGATTTCTATCCAGTTATATTTAATAGATTTAATAGATCACAAGTAGATATTTACCTAATAGAAAATAATTATTATGATAGAATGCCTAGATAATTAAGTATGATAGAAAAATTGTTTTTTGTGTGAATAATTCACCATTCGCATATAAACTCCTTTCAAATTCTATATCTCAAATAGTTATAGAGAAATTTGCACTAAACCACCCGTTAAATAGGCGAATTTATAAATAACCACCCGTTATACACGAATTTGTTTTAAACACCCAAAACTTCGATTCCGTTAACAAATAGCCACCCATGACATGATTTCGTCAGATTTGCCGTTAGATCTTGTAAATTTACTAATTTGCCTTCAACTGTTTCAAAATATTACATGTTACCTAGCCAATTTGGGCATTTTTAGCCAAAAACAATATCAGTGATCGGAGGTCGGGATCAGGATCGGGTATTTAGTGGTATAGACGCGGAGTCAGGATCGGGATCGGAGGTCGAGGGAGCCGCAGATCTATGGCCATCGGTCGGGTCGGACGGAGGCAGAGGAGTCAGGTGTCGAGTGGGCAGAGCCGACGAGAGTGGGAGGGAAGGTGTCGAGCGAGCGCGGGTCCGGTGAGGGCGAGCGAGCAAGAGGAGAAAGAGAGGAGGCGAGCGAAGTTGTCGTCGGGGCTGGGTCGCATCGGGAAGGGCCAACGGGTGTGAACAAGGCCCAGATCTGAAGAATGGAAGCGAGTGTCGGGAGCGGAGGAATGAACGGAGAAGGCCAGCCATGTTGGATCTACAAATCCGGCGGAAGTAGGGCGGCACCAAATCCAAACTTGAGCCGGCGGGAGGCTGGGTCGCGAGTCCGGGGTCAGGGCAGGGTAGCAAGGTCCGAGCGAAGCAAGACTTTGTGGGCGTGTGGCGGTCGGCAAGGCCGTGGGTGGCCATCATCGAACAGGGCTGGTGGTTGACGGGATTTCTCTGTAAATCCGATCGACTTAATCGAGGTTTTGATTCTTTTTGTTAAAAATACCCAAATTGGCTGGGTAACATGTAATATTTTGAAACTGTTGAGGGCAAATCAGTAAATTTACAAGATCTAATGGCAAATCTAACGTAATCATTTCATGGGTGGCTATTTGTTAACGGAATCGAAATTTTGGGTGGTTTAAAACAAATGCGTGTATAACGGGCGGCTATTTGTAAATTTGCCTTTTTAACGAGTGATTTAGTGCAAATTTCTCTTAGTTATATTCAAAGATTAATTTGGATGAAACCTACAAATTAGTTAATTAATCTTCAATGTTGGCAGTAGTGATCTACTTCATTAATCTAGGGTTTTATTAAAATATTAAGAGGACATATTAATAGTTTTTGGTATACTTGTTTTATTATGGCGTGTGTCCTATCTTCTAAAAACTCTATCTCCTCCTTGTTTCACATCTCCTCCTTGGTCAGAGATTTCCTAGTTCCCTCTTTAGATCAATTTCATCGAGCATCCTCTATAGATCGATTCTCGACGATTTTCCAAGGCTCCAATTCACGATTTCAAGCTTATTTCTCTCAATCTAGGGTTTTGTTTACATTGGTTTGATCAGCCCGTCTTTGATCCGACACTTTGATCCTAATTCTCTGCATAATGCTTGAAATTGGTAACATTGCGATCAAACTTAAGCCCTAATTTGATGAATTGATGAATGATTGGACAATTGATGATGAAATTGATGGGTGATCTTGATGAATAATTGTACAATCGATAAAATTGATGGGTGAATTGCGTACATAATTGATGATTTTGGCTTTATAATATTTCCCTTGAACGGTCGAATTCGTGTTTTATAGTTACAATGCACCCCACAATTATTGCTCTTCGATAAAGTTACTCTTTTTTCTTCGTATCATAAAAAGAAAGATATATATATATGTATATATATATCTGAAAGGGATAAAAGTATAAAACTACCCTTTAATTACATTCGTGTGCATAAAACCACCCTTTATAGACTGTACAAAATAAGCTGTTATTGGTATTTGCTTGCACTAAACCACCCATTATAAAAGGCTTGCACAAAACCACTTGTAATCACACATATTTGTGAACAACCACCCACATCTTGTATTGTTAATTAATTTTAATTAAAATAGATGAAAAAAATCTAAATGTCCTTATTTTTGACGATATTCTTCATTATTTGTGGTATACTCTTATTCAAACAAAAAAAACAATTATCGACGAATTGGATGAATAATTTTATGTTCAAAAGAAAAATACTAAATTGACATATATTAATATGATTACAATTATATTAAATTATTCGGTAACAAAAATAATAAACCTCTTAATCGAACAACTAATGTGTCAATTGAACATATTAAAACGGAAGATGTTAATATTTGTGAATCTGATAGTAGTTTAACTTTCTGGTATTATTATTTTTTGTTGGATATGGAATCAACTATAACAAGATTAAAACTAATTACCAATCGTCAATAAATTTATGGATTTTATAGATAATAGGTGCTGTCATTATCTTTATCAATTTTATCATGTAAATAAATTCGGAAAAAATATTAATGAATAATTTAATAAAGTATGATCTTTCGGGGTTAATTGCAAATAATCATAAATAAGGGATGATTTTGTTTAACTAATCAATAACGGTGGCTGGTTTTGTGCAATATTTTTTATAAGGGGTGGTTTTGTGTAACTAATTTGTATTAAAGGGTGAGTTTTTTGCAAAACTTTTTATAAAGGGTGCTTTTGTACAAATTAATAAAATACGCGGTAGTTGTATATATGTTTTGTTTTCCCCAATTTAAAAATATTATAGAAGAACTCATGAATTATAAATGCGTGATTTTAATAAGTATCTATAACATGTATATCTGCCTTATTATAATATGGGCAAATAATTTATAAATAGACAAATATTTTAATATAACTAACTGTTTCAAATTAAGCTCTCGGTTCCTATTATAATATGAAATTATAAAAATATAGCTAAAAATATCCATCAACTAAATGATACATGAAGAGGGGATTTTATATATGCTTTTGTCATCACGCGTATAACTACTTCTCCACATCATTTCTCTTTTACAAGCCGTGGGGCATTGTTTGTCGACACATGCAATGAGTTGTTGACAAAATGGAGATTGAGCTAGTAGGATAAGCTGTGGAAATTTCACAAATATGTGATGCAAATTAATCGGTGTAGAGCACATGCACAATTGTTATCGGAAATTCAATTGTGAAACGACTAGTTAATTATCATCTTCGTTCGTTCCTAGCCAAAGGATGCGTGTCGACGTGGAGAAACCAGATTGAGTATTTTGAAAGAGGGTTTGCCAAAATTCTGCATATATGGCTGTTAAGGTGGAAATGAAGAGAGATTTCATCATTCGGTCCATATTGGGTTCGGGTTGTTTCGGTTTTGTTGGGATGGTGGTTAGTCCCGACAATCGATCCCAATAGGTTTTAATGATGATTGAACACTTGAGAAACATTTAATATAGTTTGCTACACGTTTCAGGATCAAGCAGGTTGGATTGAGCATGAAACTGAGCAGGATCATCCGATGGGATCAACCGGATCATCAAATAGCTGACGCGCAAGCAGAAGCTATTTATGGAAGGTGGATCAACGCGCAAAGCTGGAAGCTATATATGGAAATGCGCGTGAAGGGATCGGATGCAACATCCTTCTTATCTTCGGAAGATCTCGAAGATTTGTTAGGTTGTTGGAGATATTATCTTATTCCCTAAGTAAGATATATCTGATTTGGTGATCGATATACTTTAGGATATAATTTCCTTCTAGCCAATTAGTATATACAGATCATTGTATTAGGGTTGTTACTCACGCTTTTTCAAGAGAGTTGAGAGAGCTGTGTGCTTGAGAAAAAGAACACACGAAGTACTCTAGGCCGAGCTGTGTACGAGGGTTAGAGGTGTGGGTCAAATCCGTTGAGTCGAATTACGAGTGTGTCCGACGCTGAGAGATCTAGATCTAGGTAGAAGGTATTGTGTAAAGCTTAAGATCAAGGATTCGCGTTTGTAAGTTCATACTTGGTAATAACAAGAGGCTGACTTGATTTGAATCTCTTTGTGTGAACTTAAACTTGTTTGAACTGTTTGTTATTTCCGTTGCCCGGTTTGTTGATCCCTCTGGAGGATCAACATCCGTATACTGACACACGTAGATCCTGCAATTGGTATCAGAGCCTGCGTGCTCTAAATTGTGTGTTTGTGTCAAACAGGTTTTAAGATGGAAAAACAACTCCAAGAACTTGGTGTCTCTAACTCCAAACCCCCGTTGCTGCTTCCTGGTCAATACAATCAATGGCAAGATGCAATGTCCGATTGGATCAAGGGAAAAAACTTCCAATCCTGGCTGGCTATTGAACTTGGAGACCTTGAAGTAACTCCTGACAAGAAAGCAAATCCCAGGCTCATGGGACCAGATGACGTCAAGGCAATGGAAGCCAACTTCCTTGCTAAGACATTCATCTCTTGTGGGGTCACCAAGGAGGATAAGAACAAAATTGGCAATCCGAAAAATGCCAAGGCGATGTGGGAAGCCCTGAGTGACATCCACAATGGTACTACTGAGATGAAGGATGACTTGGTCCTTGCTACCCAGAAGGAGTTCCTCACCTTCGCAATGAAGGAGGGGGAGACTGTATCCTCTTACCAGTCTAGATTTACTACTCTTGATACTAAGATGCTTAGTCTAGGTCTTGATGAAGAAAAAATTTCGACTAAGACTAAGGTTAGAGTGTTAATCAATGGTCTTACTGGTGATTGGGAACATAGTCGTCTAACCTTCCATGAAAATGATAAGAACAAATCTCTCAAACTGCATGACTTCTTTGCTAAGCTAACAAAATATGAAATTGAAAGAAACTGTATCAGGGAAGGAAAGGAGACGCCTAAGTCCCTAGCTCTCAAACTTGAGAAGGCTATTGGGTACATAGTCGAGGATGGAGAGGAGGACATTGTTGATCCTGATGATCAAACTGCTCTTTTCACTAGAGCAATGAGAAGGCTATGGAACAAGGGGAAGATTCTAGGTAGTCGTCCCAACAACTCTGGTGGGCGCCGTGGGAACAATGATGAAGCTAGAGACATCAAGGACGTCACCTGCTACCGGTGTCGTGATAAGGGACATTATACTAAGTCCTGCCCTAAAGGACCAGAAGGAGAAAAGTCTAACAAACTGAAGAACAAGGAAAGAGCTTTTGCTGCATGCTGGGGATCAAATGCAGAAGAGGAAGAAGAAGAAGAGCACCACACGTGCAAAATGGCTATTGCTACGCCAGAATCTTCTTCATCTGAGGTACCTGAATCTGAGTTCCTTGATTCCTTGAAAGATCTCTCTAAGGAAAGTTTGATTAGAATGATCACTGAACTGCATAATGACACCATTGATGCTCAGATAGAATTCACAAAAGCTAATGACATGTGCAATGAACTAAAAGAATCTCTTGAAAGTGCTTCTGAAAAATCTATTGATCCTTGCAAACACTGTCCTGAACTTGAAATTAAGGTTCTCAACATGACTTCCACTATTGATGAGCTGAATGATGAAATTATTGCTTTGAATACTGAAAAGGGTGTTTTGTTGACTAAACTTGATATTGCTAAAGGTAAACAGGAAGTTGTTGATGTAGGTCCTACCTTTGTTCCCCAGAGATTCGGAATAGGTTACACAGGAGACAAAGAGAAGGATGGGGCTCATAAGAACTTTGACGCTGCTGAGTTATATGAACAGAGGGGTAGAGAACTACAAAGTCTTAAGGATAGGAACTTGCACTTGACCAAAAGAATTCAGGTTTTAAAGCAAGGTGAGGAGAAAAACCCGAGTGAGGACTCTGAGTGGTATGTAGGCAAACCAGCCCATAAAATGTTCATTAAACAATCTATGGGAAGTGAGCCTAAGGACCTCAACAAGGATAGGATCAATGAGATGAGAATTCAGAAACCTCACCCCAAGTATCACATGGGAGCTTACCTTATGACTTGTTGGTACTGCGGTGATGGGGGGCATAGGAAAGCTGACTGTGAGAAGAGAAAGTCCCAAGCTGAGAAGAGTGAGAATAGGACCAATGAAGCTAGTACCTCTCAGGAAGCCCCTAGGAACAGACCTGCTAGGAATAGAGCTCCTAGGAACAATGGACCTAGGAACAATAGACCTAGAAATAATGGGCCTAGGAACAATCCTCGTAGAGCCCCTAGGAATTTTCAGCGTGCTAACCAAGGTCCGGCTAGGATCAAGAAACTTGTTTCTCAAAATGCATGCAATGTTGTGAATCTGCTTGATTTGTCCTGAGGAACAAAGAAAGTATCAGTATCTTGCTCGACCTAGTCAAGCGAAGCTTGTGTGGGTCGTTAAGGACTAATCTTTTAAATGCAGGGTGTTGTGAGTGATGAGAACAGGTGGTACTTTGATAGTGGATGTTCGTGCCACATGACCGGTAATCGAAACAACCTCAACTCACTGAACACAAGTGCTAAAGGAGCTGTGTCCTTTGGCAACAAGAATGAAGGCAAAATCTTAGGGACTGGAGCTGTAAGGATCAATGACAGTGTACAAGTGCAGGACATGAAGCTGGTGAATGATCTTGTATTCAACCTACTTAGCATTGCTCAAATCTGTGATCAAGGAGACAATGAAGTGATCTTCTCATCCAAGGAGTGTCTTGTAAAAGACAAGAAGAATGGAGAAGTGGTGCTTAAAGGTAAAAGGTTCAACAATGTTTACATTCTTGATCCTTCATTTAAACCACTTCAAGGAATTTGTTTGGTAACAATTGCTGATACTAGTGCCTTGTGGCACAAGCGTGTTGGACACGCGAGCTCTCACCTTTTGTTCAAGCTTTTCAAACAGGACCTAGTAACCGGATTACCGTGTGTTCAGCAAGACCAGGGATCAGTCTGTAATACGTGCGTTACAGGAAAACAGTCCTGTAGTTCCTTCAAGTCGAAGAATGTTGTGAGCACAACGCGTCCCCTGGAATTGCTCCATATGGACTTATGTGGACCAATGAGGGTGGCTAGTTTCTCTGGAAGTCAATATATCTTTGTTATTATTGATGACTTTTCTAGGTACACTTGGACCATCTTTCTCAAGAAGAAGAGTGAGGCGTTCCAAGAGTTTGAGGTTCTTGTCAAACAGTTGGAGGTTCGTGTAGGACAGAAGCTAGGTGCTATTCGGTCAGATCATGGGACAGAGTTTGAGAACGCTTCATTCCTACAGTTTTGTAGGACCAATGGAGTTTCTCATAACTTCTCTGCCCCTCACACACCTCAACAAAATGGAGTGGTAGAGCGCAAGAACAGGACCCTAGAGGACATGTCCAGGACCATGCTGATTGATAGTGGACTTCCACAAGTCTATTGGGCCGAAGCCGTTAACACGGCTTGCTATATCCTTAATAGGGCTATGATTCGTCCAATTCCTTTGAAAACCTCTTATGAATTGTTCGAAGGAAGAAAACCCAATATTGCACACTTGCGAGTCTTTGGTTGCAGGTGCTTTGTACATAATAATGGCAAGGATGCTCTCGGGAAGTTTGATCCCAGGAGTGATGAGGCCATATTTATGGGATATGTACTGGATAGCAAGGCGTACAGGATTTTTAACAAGAGAACAAGGAAGATGGAGGAAAGTATACACGTGGTCTTTGATGAAAAGACTATGGCTGGAAACCATCATACCTCATCTCTTGATCCCGCACTGCATCTTCAGCAGGATGATTCAGAAGAAGAAGATGAAGGACCAAGGCGGACAGGTGGAAGTGGAGGAAGCTCAAATGTCAATAATTCCACAGAGTCCAATGATGATCCACCAAATGATGATGGTGCATCCAATGCATCTATGCCATCACTTGATGGAGATCCTGTGTACAATGAAGGTCTTGAAGAAGGTGGTGCCTCTGATCCCACTCCTGATCCCTCTTCAATCAATGTTGAAAGTGATCCACAAACTGAGGGGGAACAAGGAGGAGGTACATCAACAGAAGGATCAATTCAAGTCCGGAATTATCAACAGCTGATGGGGTGTCGTCCGGATCGGATGATATCAAAATTTAAATTTAAAAACCGAACCCCAATTGTAGGAAAAGAGGTAGGGTGTCGAACACACGGGAGTTCGTGCGTTGAGAGTACCCAAAAGACTAAAAAGAGGTAAAAGAAAGGTAAAAACGAGGAAAATCGAAGAGAACACCTCGGACCGACACTGATCACTTCGGTCCGAGGGTGGATCGAGGTTGATTTGGCCGGGACCGACACACACAACATCGGGCCCGATGTACTGGGTAACTCAAACTAGGCAAATTTGGTAGATCGGTCTTGGGTTTTTGGGTTCCTTCCCTAACTAGACTTGGATAATTCCACCCCAATTCAGCCAATAAGTGTTGATCCTTGTGAGATCGAGGTTGTTTGCCTTCGATCCCTCCACTCTACACTTCGACCTAAGGGAGTTTCCACTCGCCTTCGATGCTAGGTCTAGTGATGGGTCCGATATCGCTCCCGCTTACTCTTACCAATCACAAGCCCTAGGTCCCTTGTTCCCACAAGAGAATTGAAGCTCAATGTAGAGAGGATTCCTAGATCAAGCACTCAAGGCTATAGAATTGGGGGTTCCTACCCAATCCTAGCTAGGGGTTTCCCCCATAGCCCAAGACTATGGAATCTACTCCATCAAGTAAGAGTAAAAAGCAATCAAATGGTAAAACAAGAAAAGCTCAATCATCAAACTCAAATCAAGGCTCAATTGCATTCAAATCCAAAGGGATCACAATATCCAAGTCTTAATTCTACTAAACCAAAGCAAAACAAGTTCAAAACTCACTAATCTCCTCTCTAGCTCCACCGATCTCTCTCTCTTCTCCTCCTCCTTTCTTCTCCTTGCTCTCCAAGTTTTCCTTGTGCCTTTTGAGAGTGATTTTTGTGTGTGTGTGATTTTGATCTCCCCCTAATGCTCTCTAATCACCTCTAATTATCCTCTCCCTTGGATTGGGGATCAAGGAATTCCAAAATTAGAAGAAGGGCAAAATTGGAAGATCACAACATTGTGCCTTGGAGCCCAATCCTTTCCTTTGCCGACTCGGACCGACGCGGGCGGACATCGGGCCCAACGTTGGGAACGTCGGTCCTGTGCTCTGGTGCTTGAACTCGGGCCCGACTTGGTAGTAACTCGATACGGGGTCTCGGTCCTTCTTCTCTTCTTGGTTTTCCTTGAGTTCCTCTTTATTCTTTGCATGGCTCTTCCGCTCCTTAGCTCCCTTGCTTGGCCCCTTCTTAGAGACTCCTCCAAAACGTCCTAAAACGCGCCATTTTACCTACAAAACACAACAAACTCGCATAGTCTCCGAATCTCATGGAAAACCGGGAACTAAGCTAAAAAGGGACGAAACTAACAAAGAAAGGAATGAAAAACACTTATTTACAAGGGAAATTAACTACTAAAACACCACCAAAATGAGAGACGTCAGAGTACCCCATACTTAAACTTGCTTGTCCTCAAGCAATAACAATGTAGCAAGACCGAAGCACAATCTTCAAGTAAAGCCTCTTATGAAAAACTCAAGTAAGCACAAATGATAGATATACTAGCAAGATTACATCATCACACATGATCAAGAGTTCAAGGAATATAGTCTAATGCAACCAAGCCTCACTTTAGGAATGTGAAAATGTGTATCACTCATCATGTGTTTAGGCTTAGCAATGAACACTCAAACTCAACAATCATGCAAGTAAAGACTTTACCATTGAAGCTAATATCACCAATTCCTCCACCTAGAGATGCCTATTACAATGCACACAAAGAATATGAACTTGGCTCAATGGAGGTCCTCAAAGAGGTTCCATTCGGCCGGGTTGTAATGAGGCTTTTGGTGTTTCTCAAGGTGGGAATCACTTTGGTCTTGTGGTGCTTACAATGGGAATTGAACTTTCTAGTCTCTCACCAACTTTACCAAATTCTTCCACTTTCAATTTTCACTCATCCAAAAGACTTTGATTTTTCCTCTTTTCTTTTCAACTTTCAACCCACTCTTCACTAAACATTCCACTTCATCTTTGCACTACACTTTTTGTTGGATTTTTCACACTTTTCCACTAGGATAGAATTGCACTATATGTCGGGCCCGATGTGCACTTTAACTCGGTCGGTGCCCATTTTCTCTACACTTAAGAACTTTGCTTTCAATCCACTACTTTTCCAACTTTTCTTTCTTTCTTTTCAACAAAGATGCACTACCCACTTGGTTTATAACTCCCTTTCTTTGCCCTTCACCAAAGAGAATCTCAACTCTCCAAATACATTCCCAAAACCTCTCACTAAATTCCAATCCCCTAAGGGTCAAGTCATATAGGCTAGGAATCATATTTTTGAGGAGTGTCAAGCAAAGGTCTAAGGCTAAAACGGGGCTACAAACAACGGTTTATCTTCAAGGTAGGATATGGAACATTTTGTGACTAAATGAAATAAAGTTCAAATCAATGTGACAAAGTATAGAACAATTCTCATATTGGTCTTGGAAAATAGATAAACACCTCAATAGCAAGTTTTACTAAGCATGCATGAGCTAATCACACAAGAAAATGAGGGATATGCAATATGAGCAAACATCCCTAAAATGGCCAAAAATCATCTCACAAGGTTCACTCAAGCTTAGTTGCATCTAAACTCATCCAAGAACTCATGTGCTCAATAAAAACATGCAAGACATCATATTACATCAAAAACAACATCCATTTAGAGGCTAAACTATCCAAAAATATGCAAAGGAATTTACATGCTTACATCATCATTAGCCTTCATATGGACATCTAAGATGGGAATTCCTAGTCCAAAACAAAATCTTTTTGTCTTTTTTTTACACGAAATTTTCAAATTTTTATGGATTTTTTGCAAATTTTTTTTTCTCAAACAAAACAAACAAACTAATCCATTCAAACCATCGAATTCAATCATCATCCGTGAAACATCTCATGTCACTATCCAAAAGAAACATCCCTTAAACAAGAACATACACAAGAAAACTACACATGAAACTATGAGCTACTAACCCACCCCATACTTAGAATTTTGATGTCCTCATCAAAACAAAGAAATCAAAACTCAAAAGTAAAGAGAAGAGTAAAGAGGGCTCACAATTTCTTATTCTTGAATGGCATGTTGAGGCTTAGTTCGGAGGGTGTCCTCGGAGGCGTCCCCTTTGGAGCCGTGCGTGCCTCTCTCGCTCATACACATGGTCGTGGAAAGGGTCTTGACTTGGCGGTTGAATTTGTGGGGCGGGACGCATCCATTGATCTTCACGGGAAGAGAAGTTCCCGGTCATCCATTCATTAAAGCTCTCTTGGACGCTCCATCTTTGGTCCTCGACCGCCCTCAAGTCGTCCACATCACGTCTAGTGTAAGCGATGTTGCGCTTCACTTCTTCAAATTGAGCTTGGAAGTCTTCTTAGTGGTGGGAAAGTTGTTGTTGTTGGAAGTTGAGGTGTTGTTGTTGAAGATTGATTTGGTGTGCCTCTTGAAGCATGCTAGATTTTTGAAGTTGAAGATGATCCAATTGGTTGGCTAGGAAATTCATGTCTACCGATTGTTGAGGCTCGGGGAACACCATTCCGGGCCCGTACCATTGGGCATACCCTTCATACCCTCCATAGCTTAGTGGTTCTTGTCTTGCTCCACTCCCCTCACCCCTCTCGAATTGGCTCGGGACCGGATCGAGCAAATTGGTGTCGGACCGACGTTGGTGGACGTCGGGCCCGACATGGCTTGCACCTCGGTTGAGTAGTGTTGGTGCGTGGTCGGTGAGCAAATTGTGGTAACCACCATCTTCTTCTTCTTCTCTAGGCAAGTCAACGTCCATGTCATCTCTTCTCACGAACTCATATTGGTTGGGTTCCTCTTCTTCGGTGTCCGAGGAAGCTTGAGGAGTAGTGAAACGAATGTGTTGTGCTCGTCTTCTACACTCAAGTGTCCCCTCTGGCTCTCCAAAAGGGTTCTCTTTTCCCGCCCACACTTGGAACCAATTGTAATAGCTCGTGAGGTCAAAGAGACGTGGCCCCAAAGGAATGTGCACTTTGTCGAAGTTGGAGTGAGGGGCTAGATAGGTGGTGGCACCGGTCACTTGCTTCTCTTTGATGATGTTGGCCTTCTTGAAGTACTTAAGGTCCATGAACTCTACACCATTTGGGGCCGGCGTGTAGGTAGACAAGTCCACCTCAAGACGATGAGCCAAGCGGGCTATCATGCCTCCAAAATAAATCTATGAGGAACTTTGGAAATCCCTCACCATCTTCACCCATTCCCATGTGAGGTTCATCGGCTTATCATTGTGAAACAACATCTCATAGAGCAACATGGCCTCCTCCTTCATCGGTTTGCTCAACTCGTGCCTAGCAAAGATGGCACAACCCAAAGCTCGGATCATGACTCGGAGGAGTGGACTTGCTATCTCATTTCTTGATGCGCCTTTCCTCATCTCATTTCTTCAGGCTACATATCTCTAAAGATAGTCCACCTTCTCGTTGTCCACAAAAGCCTCATCTCTCGGAAAAGGAAATCCAAGGTAATGTGCCAAGTTCCGGAGAGAGAGCTCATGCAACTCATTGCCCATTTGGAAGGAGATCATGCCCTCACTCTCGACTCCTTCATACGTGCAGTTGAATGACGCCATAAACTCGGATGTTAAGGCGGGAAAGTGAGTGTTGTCCCATCTTAGCATCACGTTGAGACCGATGTGAGAATAGCACCGAGTAAGAGCCTCATCCATGCTCATCTTTCTAATTGACTCCCAATCTAACCACCGAGTGTGGTGAGATAGACCCATGAGTCGCTCATACTCACTAGCCACATCATCATCCTCGAAGCGCACATCGTCCATCCTTTGTATCCTCTTGGACGACTTCTTGGACTTTCTTGTTGCTTTCTCCATTCTTGAAGAAGATGCTCGGGTAGTCATGGTGCCTACACACAATCAAAGCAAAGAACTACAAGATAAGATCTATACAAATACAACAAGATCACATGCTTCCACAACTAACAACTCATCATGCAAGGAAATAACTCCATACTTGCTCTTAAGACACTCAATCCACAAAATCCAACATGCATGAACAAAGAATCACATAACAATTGTTAAGCTACAAGATACATCATGATAAACAAGCTTTAACCAACAATCAAGCTCATGAATCCTAAAGCTCACATAAGAGAAAGTCAAATAGCTCAAGACCGACCAACACGAGTCATCGGGTCCGAGGTTCTCAACCTCGGTCCGAGTCTTGGACCGACTTGCAACATCGGTCCCGAGGTTCTGGGTACCTCGAGCCGACTCTCATTCGACTTCTCTACCTAGATTCACCCATAAAACACTCTATCATGCTCCTAAAATCCAAAATCAACCATTTCTCATCATTAATCGAAGTTCCAAGTAGGTTTTATCATGCATGATCAACAATTAAGCACAAATTTCACTATTCATGCAAAATCACCACGGATGCTCAAGGTCTAAGCTCACTCAATCATGGCAAATCTCAAATCTAGCAATGAAAGCATGAAATTCACAAGGAATCAAGTAGAGATTGAGATTCACATACCAAATTTGAAGAAACAAAGACTTCTAGCAATCAACTTCTTAGAACTCAAATTTCTCTTCTAGATCTAGAAGAGGGATGAAGAACTATGGGATTTTGTTGGGATTTTTGGCTTTTGGATCGATGTTTGAAGATGCTAGGGGTATGGATCGAGATTTGTGGTGAAGATTGCTTGGGGTTCGAGTATGGTGGAGATGATGGATCGATTTGGGATTTTTGAAGGGGACTTGGTATTTTGGGAAGGTGGTTATGAGGGTGATGGGTGTTAGGTATGGGAAAAAAGCTTAAATTGGGTAGAAGACAAAGTTAGGTCAGAAGGGCATAATAGGCATTTCCACAAAATCAAGACCAAAGTTGACCGGCCAAAGCGGACCGACGTCTCAACCTCGGGCCCGAGGTACTGGGTACCTCGGTCCTACCCGTTTTGGCTTCCTAAAATTCCCTTGTCTTGGCAAGTCTCTACCCACAAGTCCTTTTATTATTTTTCACAAATACCACACATGATCATGAAGCTCACATAACACACAATTCCACAAAACACATGCTAAAGAGAGATTAGAAAGAATCTAAGCTATGGCAAAGGAAAACAAACTAGAAACTACGAAAATGAACCTACTAAACTCGGGTTGCCTCCCGAGGAGCGCTCTTTTTAAGTCACTAGCTTGACTTCTAACCTCTACCCTTCAAGGAGGGTGAAAAACGGTGAATTGATCATCCTTGTCATATGCATCTCCACACTCCTCATAGCCATAGTACCACCATTTGTGTTTGATGAAAGTGTGGCCTCCAACTTCTCCATCATTCTTCTCCTCCAAAGTGAAGGTTGGCATCTCTTGCATCTTCTCAACTTGATCTTCATTACCTACACCACAAAAATCTAAAGAATTTCTAGGGGACTCAATGACATTATAACTCAAGTCTTCTTGCAAATCACTCAAACAAAGGTAATCATCCTCTAGATCCTCTTTCCAGTCACTTAAACAAATGTAAGAGTCTCCCACATCAAAAGGATACGAAGAAGGATACTCTTCATGGCTTCTCGGGCTATCTCGACCTCTTAACTCCTCATGGTTCACAAATGGATCTTGTAATTCCCTTTCTTGCTCTTGAACATAGACCATGTCATGATCTCTCAAGGGTGCTTCCTCCTCTTTTGCGGGTTCCAACTCCTCTCTCTTACGCTTGGCACTTTCCTCCAACTTCAAGATTGCCAAAGCATCCGGTTCGTTGAGAGCTTTGTTGAAATGGAACTCCACTTTTTCCTCGCCAATCTCAAAAGTCACTTTCCCATTTCTCACATCGAATTTGGCACCCGCCGTAGCTAGAAACGGCCTTCCAAGAATAATGGGCACCATCGGATCTTCTTTCATGTCGAGGATCACAAAATCATCGGGGACAAAATATCTCCTAACTCGAACCGGGACGTCATCTAAGATTCCGGTGGCCTTTGTAGATGAACCATCGGCCATAGTAAGACTCATATCAACCGGTTCCATATCACCGAGGTTAGCCCTTCTCCATATGCTCATGGGCATAACCGATATGCTTGCTCCTACATCACAAAGAGCCTTGAAGTTTTGGGATCCAATCCCCACGGTAATTGCAAATCTTCCGGGATCACCTAGCTTTTGAGGTAGCTCCAAGATCTTCACCTCATCTTGCATCTCCACAATTGACCTCTTCTTGCTCAAAATTTCCTTCAAAAACTTTGTATAGGATGGCATCTCACTTAGAGCATCGGTGAATGGGATGGTGATGTTCAGACCTTGCAAGAGCTTCAAGAACCGCTTAAACTTGCCCTCAACGATCTCCTTGGGCTTCTTCAATGGGTAAGGAAGAGTTGTGCCTCCTTGTTTCTTGGTTGGATCCACTTCCTTAGACCGGTCTTGACTTCTCTCAACATTTTCAGCATGGATTGACTTCGGGTCGACCTCGGGACCGACTTCAGGAACCTCGGTCCTGGGGCAGGGCACATCTGGGAACGTCGGACCGACTACAGGGCATGTCGGGCCCGACATCTTCTCTACCTCGGTCCTACTCAGGGGACTTCCTCCGTCTTCTGGATCGATGTCATGGCACGTCGGGCCCGAGTTACTGGGCAACTCGGTCCGACTCTCTTCTCTTGTCCTTGGAACTTGTGGCTCGGGCAAACTCCATCCACTCCTCAATCCTATGGCTCGAACTTCGTTTTGTTGTTGTTGGGCACGGGGGTTCTCCTCGGGTCGGCCCGGGAGTCTCCCCTCCTCTCTTGGAAGTTGATTCGCCATGTGAACAAATTGGTTGTCCACTTGCCCTCTCCACACACCAAACTCTTTGAATTGGGTGCCCATGTCATCAAATCTTCTCTCCATGTTGGTGAATTGATTCTTTAAGTCTTGAGCCCATGGTGGTGTTTGCTCATAGAATCCCGGAGGTCAGTATGGTGGTGGTTGGGCCCTTGGCTCGTTTTGGTTGAAGTTGTTGTTGTAGCCATTAGCTTGGCCTTGGTTCCACCTTCCTCCATTGTTGAAATTGGCTCTTCCTCCATAGTTTCTTTGAACATAGTGTGCCTCCTCAATTTGCTCGGCCAAACGAACTTGGCGCTCATTGGGACACTCTTGGGCTCCATGCTTCAAAGAACCACATTCTTCACAAGCTCTCGAGTTTTGTTGGAGATGACTCATCTTCCTCCTCATCTTGTTCAACTCATCCTCTAGAAATTGGATCTTCACATCTTTATCCACCTCTTCACTCTTTGGGTCGTAGAGCCTCTTTGCACCATCTCCTTGGACTCTTACCTCCTTGTTCCCTTGACTCACTCCGTACATGGCTTCGTAATCGGAGAGCTTGTCTAGCAACTCCCATGCTTGCTCCGGTGGCAAGTCAATGAACCCACAATCGGTGTGAAGGTTCAATTTGTCCTTGGTGGCGGGGTTGATTCCTTGGAAAAATATGTCTTGAAGGACATAAGGTTGTTGCCCATGCGTTGGACATTGCCTTAACATTTCCTTGAACCGATCCCAAGCCTCGAAGAGTGGCTCGTGGGCTCCTTGTTGAAAGCTTGCTATCTTCCTTCTAAGCTCCGTCGTCTTGGTGGGCGGAAAGAACTTCATCAAGAATGCTTCATTGAGAGCCCTCCATGATGTGATGGATCGAGGTGCTTGACTCTCCAACCAATGCAATGCCTTGCCTCCCAACGACCACTTGAAGGCTTTGAGTAGCATGTACTCAAGTGTCTCATCATCCGTCGAGATGGTCTCACATAGGTCCTTGAATTGCTTCACATGCTCGATCGGGCACTCATTCGGTCTCCCTTGAAATTGATCCCTCTTGATGAGTGAGATAAATTGAGTTTTGATCTCAAAGTTCTTTGACACCTCCGGCAAGACGATGGCCGGTTCCGGCACCTTCAACTCCGGATGCATGTATTGTCTTGCATTCCGGGGTTGGGTGTTGATTTGAGCCTCCAATATCATCCTTTGCTCGCGCTCTCTCCTAGCCTCGGCATCTCGGTTTGCCATTTCAAGTTGCATTCGAGCCATGTCGGCCCTCATCCTTTCGACCTCATCATCACGAGCTTGGTCCGCCATTCTCTTCTTCTTTCGAGCTTGTTTGATGATGCTTTCTGGATCACACACAAAGTCGAACTCAAATGTTCCTCGGACGGAACGAGCTCGCATACACTTACAACCAAAGACATAAACAAAACTGAATCAAAACAAACAAGGGGCTTGGGCTAGTCCCTCACCCAAATCACTACCAATCAAAGACTCAACAAAAGATGGTACCTCAAACAAGTAGAACTCCCCAGCAATGGCGCCAAAATTCTGATGGGGTGTCGTCCGGATCGGATGATATCAAAATTTAAATTTATAAACCGAACCCCAATTGTAGTAAAAGAGGTAGGGTGTCGAACACAAGGGAGTTCGTGCGTTGAGAGTGCCAAAAGACTAAAAAGAAAGGTAAAAACGAGGAAAATCGAAGAGAACACCTCGGACCAACACTGGTCACTTCGGTCCTAGGGTGGATCGAGGTTGATTTGGACGGGACCGACACACACAACGTCGGGCCCGATGTACTGGGTAACTCGAACTAGGCAAATTTGGTAGATCGGTCTTGGGTTTTTGGGTTCCTTCCCTAACTAGACTTGGGTAATTCCACCCCAATTCAGCCAATAAGTGTTCATCCTTGTGAGATCGAGGTTGTTTGCCTTCGATCCCTCCACTCTACACTTCGACCTAAGGGAGTTTCCACTCGCCTTCGATGCTAGGTCTAGTGATGGGTCCGAGATCGCTCCCGCTTACTCTTACCAATCACAAGCCCTAGGTCCCTTGTTCCCACAAGAGAATTGAAGCTCAATGTCTCAAGCACTCAAGGCTATGGAATTGGGGGTTCCTACCCAATCCTAGCTAGGGGTTTCCCCCATAGCCCAAGACTATGGAATCTACTCCATCAAGTAAGAGTAAAAAGCAATCAAATGGTAAAACAAGCAAAACTCAATCATCAAACTCAAATCAAGGCTCAATTGCATTCAAATCCAAAGGGATCACAATATCCAAGTCTTAATTCTACTAAACCGAAGCAAAACAAGTTCAAAACTCACTAATCTCCTCTCTAGCTCCACCGATCTCTCTCTCTCTCTCTTCTCCTCCTCCTTTCTTCTCCTTGCTCTCCAAGTCTTCCTTGAGCCTTTTGAGAGTGATTTTTGTGTGTGTGATTTTGATCTCCCCCTAATGCTCTCTAATCACCTCTAATTATCCTCTCCCTTGGATTGGGGATCAAGGAATTCCAAAATTAGAAGAAGGGAAAAATTGGAAGATCACAACATTGTGCCTTGGAGCCCAATCCTTTCCTTTGCCGACTCGGACCGACGCGGGCGGACATCGGGCCCGATGTTGGGAACGTCGGTCCTATGCTCTAGTGCTCGAACGCGGGCCCGACTTGGTAGTAACTCGATCCGGAGTCTCGGTCCTTCTTCTCTTCTTGGTTTTCCTTGAGTTCCTCTTTATTCTTTGCATGGCTCTTCCGCTCCTTAGCTCCCTTGCTTGGCTCCTTCTTAGAGAATCCTCCAAAACGTCCTAAAATGCGCCATTTTACCTACAAAACACAATAAACTCGCATAGTCTCCGAATCTCATGGAAAACCGGGAACTAAGCTAAAAAGGGACGAAACTAACAAAGAAAGGAATGAAAAACACTTATTTACAAGGGAAATTAACTACTAACACACCACCAAAATGAGAGACTTCAACAGCGAGCTGCTCATCCACTTGATAATCTTCTAACTCCATTAGAGAAGGAAGGTGTAAGTACTCGATCCAAACTTCGTAGTTTCTTTGCATTCCATGCGTTTATCTCTTTTGTAGATACCAAGACAATCGATGATGCTCTTCGAGATCCGGATTGGGTTGTGGCAATGCAAGACGAGTTAAACCAGTTTGTGAGGAACAAGGTGTGGGAACTAGTACCGAGACCAAAGCACAAGAAGGCAATTGGAACCAGATGGGTTTTCCGGAACATAATTGATGATGGTGGCGTTGTGGTGAGGAACAAGGCGAGACTAGTTGCCAAAGGTTACAACCAACAGGAAGGGATCGACTACGACGAGACCTATGCACCTGTTGCCCGGATCGAGGCAATCCGTCTACTTATTTCTTTTGCAGCTCACAAAGGCTTCAAACTATTCCAAATGGATGTGAAGACTGCGTTCTTAAATGGGATCCTTCAAGAAGAAGTGTATGTGGAGCAACCTCTTGGATTTGAAGATGTTGATTGTACTGACCATGTGTACAGATTGGACAAGGCGTTGTATGGGCTCAAGCAAGCTCCCAGGGCTTGGTATGATAGGCTCACTCAGTTTCTCTTGGCTAATGGGTATAGACGTGGTGCAATCGACAAGACGTTGTTCCTCTTGGAAAAACGCGGTGAGATTCTGGTAGTACAGGTGTATGTTGATGATATTGTGTTTGGTTCAACTAACCCTGCTCTTGTAGATAAATTCAAAACTCTTATGAGTAGCGAGTTCGACATGAGTATGATAGGGGAACTATCATTTTTTCTTGGTCTTCAATTTTCGCAAGAAAAGGAGGGAACAAGAATTCATCAACAGAAATATATCAAGAAGATGCTTAAGAAATATGGCATGGATAACACAAAACCTATTGATACTCCTATTTCTCCTAACACTCGTTTGGATGCAGATGAAGGAGGGATCAGTGTTGACCAGAAGACGTATCGAGAAATGATTGGTTCCTTGTTATATCTAACGGCCAGCCGGCCAGATATTGTGTTTAGTGTTTGTCTTTGTGCCAGGTTTCAAGCAAATCCTAAGGAGTCTCATCTCAAGGAGGTGAAGAGGATCTTTCGATATCTGAAGGGATCAACCAATCTGTGTCTTTGGTACCCCAGGATCTTCGAGTTTGATCTTCTCGCAAACACAGATGCTGATTATGCTGGGCACATTGTGGATCGAAAAAGTACATCGGGGATGGCGCAATTCATAGGACCTTGTCTTGTTTCTTGGGGATCTAAGAAACAGAACACGGTTGCCTTGCCCATGGCCGAAGCAGAGTATGTTGCGGCTGCAGCGTGTTGTTCCCAGGTACTATGGCTAAGACAGCAATTGGTGGACTATGATGGATCATTGCAGGACCGAAAACCAAGTGGCAGACATTTTCACCAAGGCATTGGATAGAAAACCCTTTGAGCATCTAAGGATACTCTTAGGCATGATCACCATGAACTAGTCAAGTCCCGGTCCTCTATTCCCCCAATGACTGGCTAAAATAACTCTTTGATCCAGGGGGAACAACACTGGAAAGTGCTATCTTCTTGACTATGTGCATTCATGATGATTTACTTGTTTTGATTCTTGATCCATGTTGCTTTTATACAAATTACTTGAGCTATCATTATTAAAAGCATGAAGACTTTTTCTTTGATCCCATAATGACTAACTTGATCTTGTTATCCCTTGTTATAAGCCGAAATGATAGTTAGTCATAGACCGTCCCAAGCCTTGATCCAGGTAAACGTTTCCTAAGAGCATATCTTTGTTGATCCCTTCTTTTACGGGATTTACTTATCTGGATCATTTGTTGTGCCTTGCTTGTGTGAAATACTTTGTTTTGGATATGCGTGGGAGTTTTATTTGTTACCTATTTGCTATCCAAAACCTGCCCTTTTCATTCACTCAAGTATGTGTGTGGGATTAGTCCAAAGGATCATTCTGAGCTATGCAGTATTTGTGATCAGTCTAAGGAGCATTGAAATCAGGTGTAAACGGCTAGTAAAAAAATTTGCGGAGAAGCCTTGTTACCGTTACCGGGTGAATTTTGTGCAGCAATAGAGCCGTTGGGGAGCAATAATTGCACAGATTTTAAAACCAGAGTTGCAGGGAGTTGTTGGTAAAAATTTATGAACGTTGGGGGTCAATCTGAATTGTGGCCGTTGTGCGACCCGTTAGAGCTAAATCTTTCCATATCCATTCCATATCTTTTCCCTCTATCCTTTAACCATAAATATCTCACCCATATCCCACGGAATCCCCTTCACTCTCTCTCGCCTAAAATCTCTCTATCCTTAACCGACTCTCTGCTCCCTAAATACCTTTGTCTTCCCAGTCCGATCTGCAAAATCTCTCAAAACCCTAATTGCCTTCCCCAACCTAAGCTTTCCCAAAAACTAAATCCATGGCATCCCAAACCCGTGAGCAAAAAATAGCTGCCCTCCAGGCCAAGATTGCTAAGCTCTCCGCACAAAAGGAGAGTGAAACCAGGTCCGCCAAGGCTACGGAGGCCTTACCCATGACCTCCCTAGACTCCGTCGCCAACATTGGCAAAGCGGCGGTGGCCGAGGCAGAGCCCTCTGCGGCCAAGGATCAAGAGGGTGCTCCCTCAGGGTCTGAGAAGAAGGTTGAAGAGGAGGAGGCGGAAAAGAGAGAGGCCGTTGATGATGCCTCAATGAAAGAAATAGAAGAAGAGCTCGCCTCCCCTGCCAAAAGCAAATCGCTCTCCAAGAAGAGGGTTCGAGAAGAAGAAGTGGAGGATGAGATCGTTTGAGTCCGATCTCAAAACTCCTGTGCCAAAGACGAAAAAGCCTAGGAAAGGACAAGCTTCAGGATCTCGTTCCTCCAACCGAGCCACCCGAAGCAAAACCAAAACCAGAGAAGAGAAAGGCAAGATGATCCTTGCCACAGTGGAGGAGTCCGCGGAGCCTGAGGAGCAGGCTTCCGAGGATCAAAAGGACAGGAAGATAGTCGCTCCCCTGATCATTACTGAAGCAATTCTTGAGGAGCACGGGCTCAAGGATCTTTGGGAGCTCATCAAGTTCCAAGGTTGGGAACATCTGTCAGAGGAAAGAGTCTCTGTTGATCCTGATGTGGTAAGAGCCTTCTATTTCTCCTTCCAAGCAAATCCTAGTCCTATCTGTCTTTCTGGGGCCGCTCGGATAGGGCCCAAGTCTGTTGTGTTCACCGCTGAAGAAGTTGTTGATTGGTTGGGGATCCCGACTGGTGGGATCGATGAGTTACCCACTACTAGGGCGTGGCCTAATGATAGGGAAAAGGCCGAGATCATGGAGACAGTCTTCGGGAACACTGAGGCCAGGATGTCCACTGCTGATATGACCTTTATGGTGAGGATCGCTCACCAATATCTGGCCAAGGTCCTCGTTCCTCGCCAAGAAAAGCGCAACAACCCCACCATTGCTGACGTTGTGCTTCTGGACTTGTTTCTGAGGAAGGAACGACTCGACCTCTCCAAGCTCATCATCTTGCACATGGCCAAGTGTTCAGGGAAGACCCACGCTCTTCCTTACCCAGGTCTGGTAAAGACCATTCTTGAGAAGCGTGGCCTGTACAAGCCTTAGGAGGAACAGTCATTCGGGTTCCCGCTGGCAAAGCATAACACTGAACGCATGGTTCACCAGGATCGACCTGCCCCTACTGTGAAGAAGACACCTAAGAGAAAGGGTATTCCTGATGGGTACAGTCTCCAAGGCATAGGTGATGAGGTGTCCAGGATCAGAGAGCTGCTAGAGACTTTTGTCAGCTTGTATGTGCAGAAGGCTCGGCTCAAGAATGATCCTCCATTCCATGAAGAAGACAAAGATGAATCCCCCTCCCATGCTTGAGTGAACCCCCATCTTGATCCCTAGCCTACTATTATCTGATGTTTTTGAGTGTTTTTTCTCTGTTTTTATGCTTTGCTTGTGATAGTTCAGGAACCACCTTTTGCTTGCTCCCGATTATGTAATCCAAAACGTTAAAAGTAATGAATGAATTGCTATTTTCCTGAAGTGTTATGTGCTTATATGTTAAACTGTTTCATAAGGATCAAATTGAGTTATTTGATGATGCCAAAAGGGGGAAGTTAGGAAAATTGCAGAGATGCGACTGGTTCTTGGTACAGAGGGATCGACCATATGCTAAGTGGGAACTATGCTATCTTGTGAGTAAGTTCGGTGAAGATCCTACTCAGGGGGAACGTCTTACACTTTGTTATCATTTTTGTTAAATTTTCCCAAGTGTTTGTCATCATCAAAAAGGGGGAAATTGTTGGGATGGTGGTTAGTCCCGACAATCGATCTCAATAGGTTCTGATGATGATTGAACACTTGAGAAACATTTAATATAGTTTGCTACATGTTTCAGGATCAAACAGGTTGGATTGAGCATGAAACTGAGCAGGATCATCCGATGGGATCAACCGGATCATCAAATAGCTGGCGCGCAAGCAGAAGCTATTTATGGAAGGTGGATCAACGCGCAAAGCTGGAAGCTATATATGGAAATGCGCGTGAAGGGATCGGATGCAACGACTTTCTTATCTTTGGAAGATCTCGAAGATTTGTTAGGTTGTTGGAGATATTATCTTATTCCCTAAGTAAGATATATCTGATTTGGTGATCGATATACTTTAGGATAGAATTTCCTTCTAGCCAATTAGTATATATAGATCATTGTATTAGGGTTGTTACTCACGCTTTTTCAAGAGAGTTGAGAGAGCTGTGTGCTTGAGAAAAAGAACACACGAAGTACTCTAGGCCGAGCTGTGTACGAGGGTTAGAGGTGTGGGTCAAGTCCGTTGAGTCGAATTACGAGTGTGTCCGACGCTGAGAGATCTAGATCTGGGTAGAAGGTATTGTGTAAAGCTTAAGATCAAGGATTCGCGTTTGTAAGTTCATACTTGGTAATAACAAGAGGCTGGCTTGATTTGAATCTCTTTGTGTGAACTTAAACTTGTTTGAACTGTTTGTTATTTACGCTGCCCGGTTTGTTGATCCCTCTGGAGGATCAACATCCGTATACTGACACACGTAGATCCTACAGGTTTGTGTCATGTTTTGGTTCAATTCAATTTTGGTTTGGGTCGGTTCGGTTTGGACCGATTGGGTTTGTATCGATTTTGGGTTTATTTCAATTTCGGTTATTATAGGTCGGGCTTGGGTTAGAACGAGTTGAGTTACATTCGAGTGCAATTGGAGCAAATTGGGTTGTATGTAGGTTTTAGTTAGTGCAAATGAAGTTGTGTTCCGGTTTCAATGACTATCACATCTAAGACATGTTAATATGTTATGGCCTTGCTGCACTTTCTCTTAGAAAGTACTTATGGCCAAAAAGCATACTTTTTTACGTTGAAATTGATGAAAATAAAATACTTTTTTGTTGGGATCGTAAGTCCATCAGAGGCGTCCTTAACTTGTTTAAGGGCGTCCTTAGGTCAGGCATCCTTAACAACAGATTAAGGGCATCCTTTAGTTGCAGCGGTAATAAGACTTAACAAGATAGATGAATAAGTAAAGAACACGACGAGCTCGACGCAAGCTGGGAGGGCATAGGGCATAAGGGAACTGGGAGGGCATTGGAGACTTCCTCCACAGCATCTCGCACAAGTTGCTCGTCCAACTCGACGTCCTTTCGTTGAGCGACCTGTTGCACAACAGCATCCTCAATTACTTCAACAAATTCTTCATCAGCTTTTTATTGCTCAACTTCCACATTTTGAGCATCACCAACCACCTGAACCTCGTTGTTGGAGTCCCTTGTTATATCAATGAGGGAGGACGATTCGACGGCAGGCGTGCCTTGATTGCTTGCTGAAGCGCTAGCAGAAGAGGAGGAGCTGGAGGACGGCACATGTTCTGGCTCAGCTGCCTCAGTAACCAGGATTTTAGGAGCAATTCCGACTTTTCTTGGCTTGAAGGTTTGTCCTACGGAGGGACGAGCTTCAACTTCCTCAGGGGCAACGTCCCCTTGAGCGGATTTCTCTAAAAGAGCATCCCTTTTAGAAGATGGACCTCTGGACTTGGGAGTTTCAGTGACTTTTGGTGGGGATATGTGTGAGGGAGCAGATGGGAAGTTGGTAAAGTTTAAGGGAGAGGGGCAATGGATGATCAAGGCCATATCTTTAGGGTCTTATGGAGGAGAGGAGGAGGGAGTTGGCAATTGTTCTATTCTGATGGCAGTAGGAGATGGGACTTTCTAGGACGGCGCCGCTTTAGTAGAGGGCGGCGTCGCCTTGGATTTGGAGGAAGGGACTTTTGTGGTGCTTTGGGATTTGGGAGGAGGAGCTTTGGAAGTCTTGGCCTTTTTGAAGGGCCGTTTATCATATGATTTCTTGCCCCTGGATTCCTTAAGTTCTGGAGGGAACTTGTCTAGGATTTGAGTTGGATTTGAGGGAGCTGGGAGAGAGGATTTTTAGAGAGGGGACTTTTGAGGGGCAAGACACTTTGCAGGGAGTATCTTTTGTGAAGGAGGAGGGGAGGGGTGTTTGGTTTAGCATTCTGTAGGCTACTGAGTTCTTTGGGTATAGAGGGATATCAGGAAGGATGGCATTGTGCATTTCTGGAATCAAATTAAGAAGAGTAGGGAGGGCTTCTGGTCCATAGAGACGATATAAAAGAACGTCCCCTCCTACAAACTTCTGATCTTCATACTCATGCTCATGGAGCTTTGGAAGGACGAACCTGTTTATGAAGATCTGGTAGTTCTTCTTTTGAACAGGGTTGGTGGACGGCAAGCTCATTCTCTCACGTATCAATCGGTAAAGAGTCTTGAGCTTTTTATAGATGAGGTCCACAAGAGCTTCATCTAGTTGATGTTTCTTAGGTTTGGTGATAGTACTGGACTTCACCAACTTTCTCCTTTTGCCGCCGGCAGAAGATCCGGCCACGTCCTTACGTTGTTGAGGCATGTTTTCAAGGACGTTTTAGAGAGATAAGTTGATCGGAAAGCTAGAGAGAGGGCAAAGCATTTTTGTGAGTAAGGAAGTTTTGAGACGGTAAAGTTTGAGTGAGGGAGAGAAGTTGGTTTATATAGGGGAGCCAGGGGTACGCTAGTAATTAGTACAGTACTTTCCTGAGCGACACGAGGCAAAACTTCCCCCTTAAGAATTGGGCGGTTCCAATTGTCTTCCACACGCAAAATTCAAAGTTCAAAATTCAAATCCCACGACGCTTCACCTTCTATAACTGCCTGATAAGATCTCGACAAAGAGCGTCCCATATTGAAAACCTGAACAACCGGCGTCCTTTTTGACTTAACCATAATTCCTTCTTTAGCAAAATAAGAGCCTGAGCAAACGTCCCTGTGATCACCTCTCGAACCAAGCATGTACGTCCCGTAAAGTAAATATGAAGCTCATAGGACGCTTTTGCAGAGTTCTCATCTAGGGTAAGCTTAGAGTTCCCATCATTTCGGCTTATGATGCGTTTGGGTGATCAGGGATAATCTTTTCAAGACAATAAAGAAAATTGAATGGCGTTCCAAAGTAATGCACAAAGAAAGTTTTAGACTAGCGTCCTTGCAAAAATGTATTCAATGCATGATAGTCCTTAAACACTTTAAATCTACTAAACATAGCCAATCATTGAAGGAATAGTAGAACGGGACTTGCTACTTAAAAATTTCAACCCTAAGAGCAACCTGAGATGCTCAAAGGGACGTCTATCAAGTGCCTTAGTGAAAATATCAGTTACTTGGTCCTCATCCCTTATATGCTCCATGCTAATAAGTCCTAGTTCCACATTATCACACAAAAAATGATGCCTTATATGAATGTGCTTTGTGCGGGAATGATGAACAAGATTCTTAGCAATATCAATAGCACTAGTATTATCACAGAGAATAGGAACGGTTTCAAGAGTTATACCATAGTCCTCAAGTTGATATTTGATCCAGATGACTTGTGAACAACACGAGGCAGCAGCCACGCACTCAGCTTCCGCAGTTGAAAGCACCACAGAGTTTTGTTTCTTTGATCCCCAAGAGACTAAGCATGAACCAAGAAATTGAGCCATTCTCGAAGTGCTTTTCCTATCAATGACGTGACCAACATAGGCAGCCTCCGAGTATCCAATGAGCTTGTAGGACGACTTCTTTGGATACCAAAGACCAAGATCGTTGTGTCCCTTGAGATATTTGAAGATCCTCTTGATGTGGGACTCCTTTAGATTTGCTTGAAAGTGGGCACACAAGCAAACGACAAACATAATGTCTGGACGGCTTGCAGTCAAATAGAGAAGTGATCCAATCATCCCACGATAGAGCTTTTGATCAACATTCTTCCCTTGCTCATCAGCGTAAGGACGCGAGTTGGGAGAGTAAGGAGTAGCAACAAGCTTGGACGAATTCATGCCGTACTTCTCGAGCATCTCTCGAACGTACTTTTGTTGGTGAATACGCATCCCATTCTTGAGTTGGTTAATTTGAAGCCCCATGAAGAAGTTGAGTTCTCCTATGAGCAACATCTCAAACTCGTTACTCATTAAAGACTTGAAGTCATCTACAAGTTTCATGTTAGTACTTCCAAAGACTATGTCATCAACATAGACTTGAGCAATCAAAATATCCTTGTGGACTTTCTTTATAATCAAAGTTTTATCAATTGAACCTCTTGTATAACCATTAGACAAGAAAAAGGACGCAAACCTGTCGTACCATGCACGAGGGGCTGGCTTGAGTCCATAAAGAGCCTTATCGAGGTAGTACACTTATACTAGGAAAAGGGTTTTTAACGACGAACAATTTTGTCGTGATAAGCTATGAATTTCGTCGTTATAACCTTTTAACGACAAAATAAAAGTCGTCGTTTGTTCGTTGCAATAGCTTCCGACGTTATTGGTTATAACGACCATGTTCGTCGTTAACTACTAACGACGACATCCAAGTTCGTCGTTGATCATTAACATCAAAATTATTGTTCGTCGTTAATCAATAACGACAACGTGCTTGCTTCTCGTAATTACATTAACGACGAGCGGCTGTGTGGTTGTTAAAACAATAACGATGGGCAAAAATGTTGTCGTTGATGTTTACCGATGAGCTACCTATACTCATTACTTAATAACGACGAGCATACAAGTCGTCGTGCTGAAATATTAAATAACGACGAAGTCATAGTTGATTACGATGAACGAATTTATCGTTAGAAACCATGTTTGTTTAGCTATTAGCACATTTATTGATACAGTGCTCTTATATATTTATAATATTCCATGAACTAAAAGGTTATAAATGAAATAATTTTAATATGAATTTTTATATAATCATAAAATGAATCCCTGTTGTATTCAAACTTAATTCAATCATACAAATCATTGATCCTACCTATCTAGCTATCCATAATAACACAAATAAAAATCTACATTATTCAATAAACATATGTTCTTATAGATTCTAAAATAGACGTGACATTAATTAATGTACTTGAATAGTATATTCCAATCTAGCCATCCCCTTCTATAATCTATCGATCTTCAAGTACCTACAAAAATAAAAAAATAAAAAACAAAAGTACGTAAGAAACATCACTCACACACACACATATATATATATATATATATATGAAACAAGAATGCAATGTAAACAAACTGAACATCATGTAAGAACCGCAAGTATTTCTTTTAATATCTCAATTAGTTATTTGTATTTCTAGAGCTAACGCAAGACCCTTTGTCCTCTCATTTAAATTAGACATATAGAGAGCTTATAGCAGCCTATACAAACTATATATAGTTCAAGACTTACCTGAAGAAGTATTGATGCCTTTGCACAAAGAACGCCACCAACAAAAGAGAGAGAACTAGAAGTGGTAGCAGCAGTAGTAAGAGCCTTGGTTAAATTGACAGTAACTGTTATATCTTCAGCACCATCACAGTGAAGCAATGACCAGCCATCATCACTAAATCCATTGATAGCGTCATTGAAACCTCTATAGACAGACAAATCAGTCATAGAGGTTTCAATGACTAAAAGCATTATAGCATATACAATAATCGATCATCATAATATGCACACATGCATTTATCAAAATCACTAGCTATTAAGATAGCTAGCTAGATTGCAAATTAATCAGCTGACAAAAATCATAATATTGTCTAACCCATACTGCATAAATTTAGTTAATTAGTGATCAAGTAGCTACATCACATGCATATATATAACCTATATACCTAGATAATATAAGATCGATGGCTGGTCGGGCACGTACACATCCAAATATATCATACCAGTCAAATTCCACCTACAAAAAAAAAAACAATACCAAAGTTAGTTGTATTGGACCTTGCTCTGAATTATAACAAGAGAAGTGCTGCTAGAAAATTGAATATACAAATTAAAGATAGAGGACAAAACTAAATCATACAACAAGAAACAAATGATATCCAAGCTTATATCTGGACAATATTGATCTGATTTAGAACAAGAAAAGGATGCTAAACCATTCAACAACACTACACAATTATTTCCAACTTGTTTACTTGGTCCTCCTTGAAATTGGGCTTCTAAAAAGGAAGCTAAACCATTCAACAATAGAAATATGGGCAGACATCTACGCCTTTTAATTTAAAGAGAATCTCTTTTCAAGCAAATATCTAAGATTTCAAAACAACATGACCTGATACGGAGCAACTCATATAATCCCCTTAATGATGATTATATATTGTTGTGAGTTGTGACAATACATTAGTACCATTGTTTTAAGTTTTAACTCATTTAAATTGTGACAAAAATATGAAATAGGAACGCTAGCTAGCAGACAAGCATGTATATGCAATGCGTGGAAGGAAAAAACGAATAAGATTGACCCATTTAGAGTATCTCGATGTTTCTAAAGAACTTCCCCTATCCTCGTTCATTTGAGTGTTAATATAGAATTGAAAACACTACTAAACACACCTATCTTACAAGCAAAGTCAACACGTTTATAATTGTGATATTTGATATTTTAAATACACAAGTATGGGTGGCACCAATCATACATATGGCATGCGTAAATTGTACATCTTGGCTTTCGTTATAGAATTTGTATACACTAATGACTACAGCATTTTTTAAAATCTAAGTCAACCCATTCCCTAATATTCCCAATGTATACAGAGTTGGGCCGTCGAATTTGAAAGACCAATTATCAAAGAATTTACAAAAACTTCACAACAAGTTGTAGGAAATTAAAAAAACTTCTGGCATGGGTTCTAACTTTATAAGCATCTTATCAGGCATACCTAACAGTTCGATGGGTTAAACATATGACACCCAATAAACTTTGCAGGGGATCCAAAGTAATAATTGAATTGTCTAAGCCGGTTTGTTTATAATTATTCTGAAATAAAGCAATTTAGTACTCTTTTAAAACAAGGATATATGACAAACACTCAAACTAAAGAGAGCATATCTAAATAACACACACAATCAGCAAGCATCACCAATGAGGAAAAACAAATGAAACAAAACAAGGAATCATAAAGCAACAACCAGGGAGTTGTAATCATAAAGCAGGGAATCAGTTCAAGGTAGTTGGAATCATAGAGATCATATCGATCAAATGATCATTTAATTTGCAGCGTATACCATATCCACCATTGAAATCCTAAAACAACGATTCACAAACACTCAAAATAACACAACAGCGACGGAGTCCATGACAGCAAGTTCTTACTTCTTGTGTGGTTGTTAGTACTTGGGAGTCCATGACAACAATTCATATATGTTCTTTGCTCTCTGCTGGACTGTGCAAGCATGTAGAGGGGTTGAAAACTGACATGGAGAAATCAAACGAGATGGTAATTCTCTATTTGTATGGACATTTCTTTCACTATCCACTAGCTTATCATCCTCTCTAATATGGTAGTCCTTATCAACATCTTAATCAGTAGAAATGGTGATATACTGGTAATATGAAACATCTTGACAACTTTACAATACCAAGTATTAGAGCATCATAGCAAGGTAGCAACCCAAATCAAGACATTTATCCAGGGTAAGAATTTAACAGATGCATTAGAAATCAACAGACCAACTCAAATTCACCAATTCTTAAAGAACAGAACTAGGGCTGCGAAAGTGAAAGTTCAAAATCAACAGATGCATTAACCAGGTATTAGTACTCCAAAATCCAAATCTTCTAAAGGTTAAAGTTTTAGGTATGCGAAATTGAAAGTTCCCGGCTTCCCTATAATTACCTTGAGAGCTAATTGGAACTCACCCTGTCTGATGAGCTCGCGAAGAACGGCCACCATGTTGAACTTCAGCAGACGCCTCAACTTTGAATCGAACACTTTCTCCAACGAATTGTTATCCCTCTTCGCCCTTTTCAGCGTCTGGACGGTCTGAATTTCATCGATGCTGAGGTTCCTGCCCTTCTGTAACGGCTTTCTGTTGTTGCTTCGGTCCCTCTTCGCCCTTTTCGTTCTTCGGTCCCCCGCTCCCGCTCCCGCTCTCCCCTTGCTCGTGATGCGCCACCGCCATGGCCATTTCTCTTTCCGAGAGACGTCACACGAGAGGGAACGAACTAGGGCTCAATTACTAGCCATAGAGATCGAAGCCATAGAAAAGAAGTAACTTACATGCAGCAAACGAACGAACACGGCACAAATTCGATCGGTTTTGCTTTGAGTAGGTTTTCTCGATAGAGATCGAAGTATGCGAATAGGACAAATCGATATTGTTTTTGGCATAAAGTTTGGAATTCTGTGAAAATTTTGGCTAAAATTTGTCCGTGTCTATTAACGACGACTTTAATTTTTTATTTTTTAAAAATCTTTTATTTAATAACAATAACGACGGTACTAAAAGTGTGCGTAGTTTAATTTCAGGCTTATTACGACCAACATTTATACTTCTCGTTATTAAAGATTGTACATATGCCTTTAACGATAAACTTTACACTTCATCGTTATAGCTTGGTCGTTAAAGAGCCCTTTTCTAGTAGTGACATGATCTGGATGATTGGCGTCCTCAAACCTTGGAGGTTGAGCAACATACACTTCCTTCTTCAGTTTCCCGTTAAGGAAAGCAGTCTTGACATCCATTTGAAACAACTTGAATCCTTTGTGAGCGGGAAAGGCAATAAGAAGACAAACGACCTCAATTCTAGCAACAAGAGCAAAAGTCTCATCCATCATAATCAATGCCTTCCTCTTGCTTGAATCCTTGAGCCACAAGTCTTGCCTTATTCCTTGATACGCATCCACTCTCATCAAGCTTGTTTCGAAACACCCAGCGCGTCCCTATGATGTTTTTGTTTTTAGGACGAGGTTCCAAACTTTGTTTCTCTCAAACTAATTAAGTTCTTCTTGCATAGCTTGAATCTTGTCAACGTCCTAGAGTGCTTCTTTTATGCTTTTAGGCTCCACCATAGACACAAAGGCGTTGAACGCACAAAAGGCCATGTTTGCACTCTAGGACTTGCTTGCAGCTGACCTAGTTTGAACTCCTTTTGAACTATCAGAGATTATCTGATTCCTTGGGTGATACGTTGAGAGGCGGGACTCTCTTTAAAAAAGTTGAGTAAATCTTGGATCAATGCTATCATCAGAATCCTCATCTTCATCTTAAGCTTCGTCATCAGTGTGTTCCCCCTCAAAGAGAGCATACACACCATGTCTTAGGTCACCTTGTTGACTTGATTCAGCCACATCTTGTTGTGCTAGAGACTCAGTCCTAGAAAGAACTTCTTGATCAACACTGGGAATGTCCACTGAGACTTCTTCTGGATTTGTATTTCCGTCCTTAGGAACATAGTACTTTCCAGAGGACCAGCCATCAACTTCGTCTTCAGAATCGTCCTGCTGTTGTGAAGAAGAGCGTTCCTTCTTACTTGATTTCTCCTTTTGTGTGGAACTTTCCTTGGACACAACATGAACACTTTCCTCATGCTTAAGAGTCCTTTTGTTGAAAACTCTATAAGCTTTGCTTGTGAGGGAGTACCCAAGAAATATTGCTTCGTCACATCTAGCATCAAGCTTTCCAAGCTTCTCCTTGTCATTATTGTGGACGAAACACTGCAGCCAAAAACCCGAAGATGTTCAATGCGAGGTTTCTTTCCATTTAACAACTCGTAGGACGTCTTCTTTAGCAATGGACGGATCATGGCACGGTTAATGATGTAGACGGCAGCGGCAACGACTTTGGCCCAGAAGTGCTTGGGGACGCCGCTTGCCAATAACATAGTCCTTGGCATATTCTCCAGTGTCCTGTTCTTCCTTTCTACAACACCATTTTGTTGAGGAGTCCTTGGGGCTGAGAAGTTGTGGGAGATGCCATTTTGATCACAGAAGGCCAGGAACTCTGAGTTTTGGAACTCCGTCCCATGGTCTGATCGTATGGCTTTCAACTAGAGCAACTTCTATTTGTTTGATGAAGACTTTGAAAGCGTTGAAACAATCTGCCTTTGACACCAAGAAAAGAACCCAAGTGAATCGAGAAAAATCATCTACGAGAACGCACATTGATGTCTCTTTATTTGGTGGTATTTTATAGGTGATTTTCCTTTGTAAATATGTTTCCTTTTTCCCTTTTCTTGAGTGTTTTGTCCCGTTTTAGCTTAGTTCCCGCATTTCTATGAGATTCGGAGACTATGAACGTTTTGTGTGTTTTGTAGGCGTTTTGGCATGGATCAAGGGTTATTTCGAAGGAAAATCAAGGAAGGAGCAAAGCATGAGGCAAGGAGGGAAAGAGAGGAGCATACATGTACCTCTTTCCACCGTAGCTCTGTGTCCTTATGGGTCCACAAAGATCCATATGAAGACGTTCCAAGGGCTCCTCATACTTACTTCGTTCTTTGACTTGAAGGACGATCTTGTTTGCTTCCCTTTGATGCAAGCTTCACATTGTTCAGCTTTCTTAGGATCGATTGGGGAAAGTCCTCTTACAAGACCTTGTTGGTGTAGTCTGATGATCGTGCTTAGTCCAGCATGACCAAGATGTCGATGCCAGAAGTCAACGTCCTCAGTTGAGACAGAAAGGCACAACTCAGTAGCAGGCTTGAACTTTTGATTGAAGATGCAGACATTGTTTTGACGGACCTTGAGAATGACTTTGTTTGTTTTCTTGTTGATAACAAGGAACTCATTGGAATCAAATGTGACTAGGTTTTCACCTTGATCACAAATTTGAGAAACACTATGGAGGTTGAAGCCAAGTCCTTCAACAAGACTAACATTTGTTGCTTTGATGGACGAGTTCAGATTTGCAATGCTCGTCCCTTTGATTTTTCCTTTGCCGTTGTTGCCAAACGAGACATTTCCTCCCGCGGCATTAGATTAGATAGAAGTGAGATGGATCTGGCTTCCTATCATATGGTTTGAGGCACCACTATCAATGATGCACGGGCTTTCTCTCACTTCCACTTGTAAAGGAGAGTTAGTTTTTCGCGACCCAGGCAAGGTGTTCCTTACCTGACTCGTTACAATAAAAGAACTCTTTTATGGTATATAATCATTCAAGTTAACATCGTTAGAAGTAGCATGCTTCCTAAATGAAGTCCTTGAACGATTAGGACGTTTTGCTTGTCTTTTAGGAACGGACTCATGATTTTCATTTTCAGTCCTAGCATTTTTGCCATTTTCAAGGTCTTCCTTTAGGTTAAGACAATCATACTTATAATGACCACCATGACCACAATACCAACACGTCCTATAGTAATCACCAAGATAATACTTTTTGTTAGGTCTTGCTTGAATTTGGGTCATAAACCTTTGAACCTTCTCCCTTAGCAATTTTCTTGTAAATCTTGTGGCTAGTGGAGTTTATATAGTAGTCCTTTTGTCCTATTTCACCACTCTCCAGGACTCTTATACGTTCTTCTAGGTTCTTGGTTTTCTCTCTTTCAAGTTCTAACTCTGTTGTTTTACTAGCTTCAAAGTCACTAGGAAGGGAGTTCTTTGAGCTAGACTCATATCCTAGTCCCCTTTTAGCTGGCACAAAAACAACAGGTTTCACAGTCTTGGTCATAGGACTCTTTCCTAAAACCTTGATTTCATCCCTAAGGTTCGCGTTCTCTAGCTTAAGACACACAATTTCAGCTTTAAGGGATTTTGTTTCTTCAATTGAGGACTCTAGTTGAAACGTCATAGTGTTATAGTTCTCACACTCAACAACAATATTTTCATATTCAAGTTCATCAAGCCTTTCTTTCATGGAATAACTTTCTTGCATGATTTTAGCAATCAGTTTTACGAGCTTAGGCTTAGAGCAATTTTCAAGAGAGTTAATCAAGGACTCATGTGTTACTTCTTGTTCAGTTTCAGAGGCATCCTTATGAGCATCTGGTGCGTTATCCATAGCCATGTAAGCAACATGTTTGGACGGTCCTTCATCATCTGAGTCGATATCGTCCCATGTAGCCTTGTACGCACCAATGAGTGCTTTCTTCCTCATTTCTTTTCCCGAAATTCCCATATTGCAGTTCTTAGCAAAGTGACCATTCCTATTACACTTGTAACATGTCACTTCCTTCATCTTAGCCTTTGTGAGCTTGGGACTTTCTTTATTTTATGGCGTTTTCATCCTTGGGACTTTGCCTCTTTTAGCCCATGAACGGAGAGTTTTGTACAAGAGAGCAAGTTCTTCTTCTTCGGCAAGTTGTTCCTCTGACTTTCCTTGACGTTCTAGCAAAGCTTGAAGATAAAGGTTTTCACGATGCTCCTTTGTCTGGGCCTCAAGCATCAAGGCTAGTTCATTTTGCCGACGATGAAACTCTGTTTGCTCTGGCGTCCTTGCTTCAAGAGTCAAGGCTAAGTCATTCTGCGGGCTTTTTCCTAACTCAAGTAGATCTTGAGCTCTTCTGCCTTCGTACACCTTCAGCTTTCCGTAGATCTCTTCCATTGACAATCCCTTGTTAGCTTGATTTTCTTTAAAGGTCGTCTTGTCAAAGTTCCATACTCCTGTCAAGCCATCTATCAATACTTGAACTCTCATTCTCAACGTGATCTCAGTTTCAGTAACTCCCAAGTTCTTCAACTTGGTCAACAAGCCTTCAAAGTGGAAAGAGTAGTCGGTGATTGTTTCATTTGGAAACATCTTGAACTTGTATAAGTTCCTCTTAGCTTCCAACTGGACGTCGTCCTTCATCTCTAGTGTCCCTACGTTGTACTTCTCAAGTGCTTCCCATTGGAGCTTAGTTGTAGACAGATTACTCACTCGAGTAGCGTCGCTTTCGCAAAGGGACGTTTGCAGGAAACTTATAGATTTGGCATTCGTTTCCATAAGCTTAAACTCATCAAGACCCCAGACTTCCACTTTGCCTTCCATGGCAGGAGGAACTTTAATATCACCGTCCTTAATCACCTTCCAGCACTGGTAATTTTGACTGCGCACAAAGTTCTCGAACCTGGTTCTCCAACGATTGTAGTTGCCGTCCGTGAGACACGGAGGCTTCACACTACTTATGCCAATTGGTTCCATATCCATCTTACCTGGAACTCAACAAAATCGAGAGCGCCTGCTCTAATACCAATTGTTGGGATCGTAAGTCAATCAGAGGCGTCCTTAACTTGGTTAAGGGCGTCCTTTAGTTGCAGTGGAAATAAGACTTAACAGGATAGATGAATAAGTAAAGAACACGACTATTTATAGAGGAACCACTCAAGACCAAAGTAGTCATTGACTGTAAACCTCTACCTCCTTGGAGGATTTTCGAATAGCTTCTTTCCTTTCTTATTAAGTGTTCTTGCAATTATACTGGCGAGTGATTACACTCCTCTGGCACTTAGAATGCGTCCCTAAGTCCACTAGTAACACTCGTTTAAGCCTATAACAGTAACATAGCTTAACTTCTAAAGGACGCTACTCTTTCGTCCTTACAGTACTTCGTAAGGACTCCTCCTTTTTTTGGGTTTTCTTTTAAGTTTGTGGTTGTGGTTCGGTCTTTCACTCGATCTAACACCTAGTCTTTGAGAGTTCTTGACTTGTTCTTGGTGTTCTTGATGGTTGTTGTATTCACTCTAAATATTCTCTGAAAGGCTTATCTCACCATAAATGCCCGAGGGGTATTTATAGCACTTGGGGAAGGGTGTCTTTTCCTCTGACGATCATGCTCTTTAGGTACGGGGCTACAGGATCTGCTTCCATGTGTTGATGGCGGTGATGATCGGCACCAGCTGTAGAACTCCGCTATAGGATCGGTTTCCACGTGGTGATGGACTGATCTACAGGATCGGCTTCCACGTGTCCCGGATGATCAAATCTTGTCGAGTGATGTCATCCTGTCGGGTTGCCTTGTAAGGACTTCAGAGTTGAAGATCGCGTTCCTACTTGCTTGGGACTACGTCCTTGGCTTAAGTAGTAACTTCACTGGTCCTTACATTTGGAAGGTGGCGTCCTTTCACCTCAGGGACGTCCACACACTTGTTGTCCTTTTCATCACTAGTGTTCTTAAACACTTTGACAACTTTATTAGATCAAAGTGAGTTGGTCATGTCAAAATTAAGGGACGATTGTAAAGGCACAATGTTAAGTACAAAGAAGTCCTTAACATCGTTCCAACAACTTTTCTATGACAAAGTGCAGCAAGATCTATGTTGGAGTTTAAATTACAGTAATTAAAGTTATGTAAAAGTTTTGTGTGGCTTAGAGAAGATCCAGTTGTGTCATTTCGTTAGCGGGTTCAATTTGTTTTGTAGATTTAGTTAATGTGGATAGAGGATTTGACAATTTATGTGTATTCAAATTCAACCTATTTGCTTTTATGTTTTTTTGAGTATGTGTTATTAAATACTGAACATGAATGAATAGAGTTTTGAATATACAAATAACATTATGCAATCGTAAAATGCTTAAATATAAGTACCAATTAGTCTGAACATGTGAAACCAAGGATCCGAATGCTTAGTTTTGAATATAATGGTGAATATGATCGAAGGCATATGGTTCTAAGTATACGTATAACATTAATGTACAATTTGGATATACCTATCAATTAATTGAACATGAGTAACCATGGATTTGAATGTTTCACACTGAACATTGAATACGAAGAAATATATTTTGAATATAGTAATAGTATTATATAATTGCAAAATGATTGAATATAAATATCAATTAGTTAATTTAAATACACATTGAATTGGTTGCATGTTCACACAGGTAGATCAAATATATACACAATAATAGTATGAATACGACATACATTCTACACTTCACAATAAAAGAGGTGTTTCACTAGATCTTAAATCTTACTAAATACATCTGCACTTCCCCACTTGTAATATATTTATGTCAACCGAACATTCCTTGTTTCCCCAACTCGTATAAATCAGCCAAGTGTCATCAGGGCCACTGCAAAATCGAGCGTGAAAACTGAACGAAACTAAATTTGCTCACAAAAGTTCATGTATTATTGACCAAAAAGACTTGGACAAATACGTCCATGCATGAAACTAGCACAACACAGCTGCATTGAAAACTACACAATTATTAAACTAGACGGCACGTGGAATTAATATTGTCAATAACACTTGCGTAACTAACTCAATATGTTACGCGTTTGAATTATGAAGATGATCAATGGAACTCGCTAGGCTCAAATGATTTGGTAATGTCCAAACACTTGAAGACATAACCTTCACTTTGTAGCTTTTCCCGTGTTATTTTCTTCCTAATATGTATGTGTGTTTTGCTGGCCACTAGCCTTGTATTCTTTTTCTTTTTAATATCAAAGGGACCTCCTATACTATTGTTTTCATCTCCATCAAAGCTACATAAGAAGTGGAGTTAGTTCCCATACCATATATGCATGATTTATAAATCTGCTCTTTCCATGATTTTGACAGTTGAAAAGCCACAATGAAGGTGATCCCTGGTTTCTACTAGCTCTTACTCTAGCTCTAGCTAGCTAGAAGGTTAATATAAATTTAATATACAAATTAACATGCTAGCTTGTGTTGTTTTTGGTTTGATGCTAGATATTCGGTTGGATGCAGTGCAAGCTACGCAACACCAGCTCAGCCTTGCTCAAGGATTCAAGAAATGGTACTAACTCGGATCTTACTTAGACCCGGTATATATATATATGTGTGTGTGCGTGTATGTAGTATTACATTCTAGAGAGACTATATAAGATCAAGATAGGCAAGATGATACCATAAACAGAACAATCCAAGTACATATACTTCTACTCCATTTATAATATGATACCTTAAAAGAAGCGCACATGTTTTACTAAAACTACGTACGTTGCGTGCGTTTCAGGGAACAACTCTTGTTTGTTGCCGACTTCGTCATGGAATAGCCAACATGACTACTCATGGCCCAACAATGGCACGAAAACCTCAAGGAAGCCACAAAATGATCATTTTGAGAGGTACCTTAGTGAATGCAACATGGAGGAAGCAAGTGATCAAGAGAGTTTCCCAGGTTTCTTGACCATTGGAACTCTAAATGTAGAGTCAAATGCGTCCACAGAGCCTGCAACACCGACGTTCGGATATGAAGAAGCAGGCGAAGGTCGTGAGGTGCAGGAGATGAACTATGATTTGAAGCACATAAACGATGAATTAGAGAAGTTCCTCAAGGCAGAGGGTGAAAATGAAGGGCTGAGTGATTCGAGGAGAACGAGTGTGGCAAGTACTATCAATTTGAGTGCCAAAGAGAAGGATGATAGTGAAGCAAAAGTTGCGTTTCCTCTTCAAGGCTATCTTTTTGCGTCGTCTTATGATCTAGATGAGGAGCCGGAGAAGGAGAAAGGGTCGCTCCTTGAGCTGTTTAGAAGGAGTAGAGAAGTAGACATTCACTCTTGCATCAACCTTGACATCATAGAAGAGGATCAAGGTATGAAGAAGTACAAAGCTCCTCCTATTCACCTAATGAGAAGGATAATTCAAACATTTCAACCTTCTTACAACAGGGCTGATGTTCCTAGACATGGAGGTATAAGAGAATCTTCTATAACCAACAAAGGCTTACGTAAGGTACGTAACGATAATCTTAATTCACAAACAAAAAAAAAACACTCAACATGTCTTGGAGGTCACATGTGATTCGTATAAAAGCACTTTACCACTAGCGTAGTTATTTGCACCTTGTGCAGATTTTATTAAAACTCTTTTTAATATAGGTTTACATGATTTTTAAGAAGTTCAATACATATAAACTCTACGTTTTCATATATTTTTAGTATTTATATTTTTTTTTGCAGTATTGTAACTAATCACGCTTAAGTGATGAAAAATATATTTTTAATGAATCTAGTATACATTTAAAGAAACATGCAATTTAACTATAAATCTTTACCTAAGAAATTAAAAAAATAACTAATTAATAAAAGAAATGAAAGATTTTCACTATTTGATAAGACTATCTTTTGAGATATACAATTATCAAAATTCTTCTTTTGTTAAGTAGTATCTTAATTAATATGTTATAGATAATATTTGTATAGCTACAAAAAAAAATAAAGAATTTTACAAACAACCTCTACATTTACCTATTTAGTAGAAAATATCTCTACATGTACCTGTTTTGTATAAAAAAAATCTCTACATTTACCTAACTAGAAGAAAAAATCTTTTTATTTACCAGTTTGGTAGAAAGAAAAATCTCATCTGGAAATATATATATATATATAGTTAGGTTCTGAGGAGAATAATATAAAAATTGAACTTATAGCCCCCAAGTGCAAACTCATCCATTGGATTAACCTCATCCATTGGATTTTCCTCTTTACTTTAAAATGGATGGTCCATATATTTAAAATTTTTGTAATTTCCAAAAAACAAAAAAACATTTTTTATTTTTTGATTTAGTTTCATATTTAAAATGAATGAATAATATAAAAATTGAACTTATAGCAAAACAAAATAAACTAACACTAGGAAAAAATTGAGCTTATTGTACTAAAAATTGAACCCGTACAAATTACAAAATTGAACTTCTAGAGCACGTAATTGAACTTTTAACATAATAAATTGAGCTTTTGGTTGTAAAAATTGAATAACCACAGCCGCAGTTAAGGATTATAATCATTGTTTTTGTGAAGAAAGACATTTTTTATCTTTTTGAATTTTCTATTTTTTATTTATGCATTACAGTTGTTATTTTGTAGAAAAAATTATTTTTGAATTAATAATATATTAAAATAAAATGATTTTATTTTTGAGAAATTGATTTATACAAAAAATGAACTTAATAGATATAAAAGTTGAACTCATTGAACAAAAAATTGAACTAATAGTAAAAAAATTGAAACCATATAAAATTGAAAATTGAATTCATAGTATTTATAAATTGAACTTTTAGTACGTTAATTTGAACTCTTAGTGTATAACATTGAAGTGTTGTACTTAAATGTTTTAATGATATTTTTTAGAAAGGAAATAATATTGTTTTTTTTTTAGATTAAAAAAATTCCTGGAAAAAAAATCGGATCATCCATTACATAGTAAGTAGGTAAATCGAATGGATGAGATTACTCCTTACCACAAGGAGTTGTCCTCACTTGAACCAAAATGTATATGACATGGATAAATAGATATGATGTGGCTTAGTAAAAAATGTGGTGTGCAGCAACAATAGATCAACATGTTGCGAAATCATAGGCTACAAAATATGAGAACGACACGTGAAAAAATCTTACGTGACACAATGTGGTGGTTCTAAACTTTATGGCCTTTATATATACATATATTTATCTAGTTTTGGAGCAAATAAAATAAAAAAATATATAAAGGAAAAAGACTAATCATTTTTAAAAAATTACTTTCTTTAGTAATAATGTTTTCTACAAATGATTCAAAGAAGCTTCTTAAATATTTTATGCGGTTAAAAGTGTATGTATTTTATACATCAACTTCATATAAACACGGGGCATTAGTACACTAAGAAAAACAATAATTCAACTTGAACTTTCCTTAAACCCTCCAATATTCATGCTCTTAGAGCATGATTAAAGCAATAAATCTCAAACCTTACAATTTATAAGTGAAAGATTAAGACGGTAACAACAATAACCCAGTGTAATTCCTCTTACGGGGAATCTGGGGAGTCAAGATGGGGGCGGTCTTGTCCAAACGCAGAGGAGATGGGACCAAAAGACCCAACGGAACTCAAAGCTCCCAAAGCACACAGAGCAAAGTGAAAGACACAACAAGCACAAAAACAAAAACAAACAAAAGAAAAAAACAAAACAAAACAAAACAAACACAGCCAGACAAACCACAACCAAATCTACACGTACAGTCGGATCTGGGTCTAGCCAAACACCATTCGAATCTTCTCTCTCTAACTGTCCCTGCAAACTGCCAACTCTGACGACCCCTCCCTCTACGAATAACCCCCAAGTGCAAACTCTCACATCTAAGAACTGGCTCCTCTGGACCTCGCCTTTGGATATGCCCGAATCACCGCAGTCTTGATTCGCGAAGCTTGTCCTCTAAGCTGGCCACTCCCAAAATATTGAAACAAATTTAAAAAAAAATGAAGATTTAACATTTAACATTAAAAAAATTAAAATGGAGTATTTTCGTAAATATTGAAAATAAAAAAAATTGACTTTTATGTCATTCTCAAAAAAAAACATGTTGACTAAAAAACACACATTAAACCGTTATTTTTTATTATCTATCCATTATTTTTTTTATTATCAATCCATAAAGACTAAAATTGTGTATGTTATGTCTGGATTGTTTTAAAATAGTTTTAATATTTAGGGTTAAATTAGAGTAAACAAACACATATTTAACCATTATTTAAACTAACTCATGTATGTTATTTATGATTAACATTATGTATGTTATTTCATGCATTTCATTTTGTTCATTTAGTTTCATCCACCTTGTTATGTGCTTTTATTTCTATTATGTATGATGTTTCGGGTTCATTAACGTGATATGTTTCTTTGATTTAGTCGATAAGTTTCTTATTGCTTTAATAGGATCTTGATAAAAAAAAAATTGAATTCAAAATATTAACTGGAACTCAATACAATTTTTTACAAACCCTATATTAATAAAATTAGTCAAGATGTACTTTAAATATCAATGCACAATTAGGTATATGAGTACTTAGAATTAATAAATTAAGGGTGTAGTTAATTGTTTATAGAGAAATAAATAGTTGTTGGAAAATTGAGAAAAGTTGAAAAAATTGGTTTCATGGGGTTCATTGGTATTTAAGTCAATAGAAAAAAATAAATTGGACTAGTATAGAATAATGTCGATGAAAGAGAAATGGTAAAAAGCAAGGGTTTATGTGTTTCACGGTTTCAACTATATTCGTGGTCTTAGTAGCAATTTGTGGGAGAAATTTCATTTGACCACCCTACATTTTTATTTAATTATTCTTCAGATTTTTTTTATTACACTTAATCACTTTTTATTTTCTAATTATTTTTATAACAACCCGTTATCATTTATCCAATACTTGACCACCCCTATTTATAAATTATTACATTTAACCACCCATTTGGGAAAAAAAACATTATTATCACTGTTGCATGTTGGGGTTGGTTGGTTTCGAGTTCGACCTAGCTTGCCAAGAGTATTGATTTGTCAAGAATGTTACCATAATGTATTAAAACAACATAGTAGTAAAATATTATATGTATCTTAGTAATAAAACATATTATAACATTTCAAAATGAATAATAAACATTGTTGTAAAATAATATTTCGGGTCTATCCACCGAATTTGGTATTTCAACCCATTACTTGCCGAGTCGATTAGTCCAAGTCGTTCTTTGAACAATTAGTCACCAAGTTGAATGGTTCGCGTTTCCACACAAAAAATTCGAGCTACTCGGGTTTGGTCGTATTTTTATATGTCCAGATGAACCAACTACGTAGAATGGGAGGCACTATAGAAATCAAATCCATGATATTTTTTACTTAGGAGATACAATGAGTTTAATTATTTTCTTTTACGCTTGATAAATTGAAAATAAAAAATAAGGGGAAAAATGTCATTTACTTTGATTAATTAGAGGGAATTAGGTTTTTTTTTGTGTAGTGAAATACAACAACTTCCAAATAAAGGATGTTTAAGCGTGGAATAAAGTATAAAGGGTGGTTACGACAATTTAAAAATAAAGAGTGGTTAAATTTCAGATTAGAATATAAAAGGTCAATTAATTTTATGAATATGAACAAAGTTATGGTTAAATGTTATTTCATGTGTTTGTGATTTATTTGTTTGTGAAGAATTTCCATTACGGTTTAATTTTGATGGATTTCAACCCCCTTTTAGGGGTTTTAAGTTTTAACCCATTAATGCTTGAAATATATCTTTGCAGATTAAGAAACTATTTCAGAAAAAAGTTCATCCTGAAGGCGGATCTAAACAGAGCAATAAATTGAGTAAACACAATAAGGATAAGACGAAACCTACTAATGGAACACATCACATGAATGCAAGTTGCGGAACCAAGCTGAATAATAAGGGCAACAACATCAACGACCAACATTATTGGATCAGAACTGATGAAGACTGTAAGTCTAAAAATCATCTTATAAACATGACCTTATGTTTTTCATTCTATATATTCTATGTTTATACTCATCTTGATGATGATTGATCAAATTTAATTAAAGGCTAAATACATATACACCCCCTGGACCTTGGTTAAAATGGTCACTTTAATACTTGATCTTTGGGTTTTACCTATTAAACATCTAAATTATACGCATTGGAACCTTATGTGCTGACATGTAAAACATAGATTATCACGTCCGGTGCCACATGTACACCACAATATTACTCTAATAAAAGTAAAAAGTTTAAAACTATAAGAAAAAAATAAGGAAAAGAGAAAAAAGTAAAAACCCCCAAGTTGAAATTGAGGTTGCGAACTAAGAGGGAGAGCGAGGGGTGACAGCCTCGGCTGACGACATGGAGGGAGGAAAGGCAGTGAGAGTGGTAGTCGGAGATTACAAAGGTTAGTCTTCTTTCAAAATCGAAACTCTTCGTTGGAGATTTTGTTCCGAAAGGAGTTGATTAGGGTATGTAGCAACCGCGGAAAGAGAGTGTAACAAACCCCTCCCACACGGGAACTGGGCTGTCAGGTCCGCAGCCCAATACACTCCAACCTGATACCCAAAGCGCGAAGCTAAATGGGCAGGGTGTTGCCAAGGGTCCTCGAACCGATGACCTTTGGCATAACTTCCCATATGGGAGAGATATGTCAACCAAGTGCGCTGTTGCGGACTTGACAGCCCAGTTCCCTTGTGGGAGGGGTATGTTACAGAGAGGGAGTCAAATTAAATTGAAAATAGGGGAATAATTGTCATGGAGAAGAAATGGTGCTCTGGGAAGGTGGTGGTAGCAGTTAGAGAGGAATGAGGTTTGTGTGAGTGAGATGGTGAGGGAAGAAGCCATTAAAGCTTCCAAGGAGAGATTGAGGAGTCAAAGAGACATGGCTAATGTAGATGAAGAAGAAACACTATTATATGATGGAGATTGAGGTTTGTGTGAGTGAGATTGTACCGGTGATGGGTGGGATGCGGGAAAGAGAAGAGGTTGCTGGAGATGGGTGGAATAAAGGTTGGCTGCGGGGCGACATGGAGATAGGATTTTCGAGAATTTTTTTTACTGTTTTCTTTTTATTTATATTGTTTTAAAATGTTATTTTCATTACGGGAATAATGTGTACACTTGGCATCTATGTGGCGCGTATGTGGCAAATTGTTGTTTTACATGAGAGCACATAAGTGTCTAATAGGTCCCAAGGCATATAGTTTAGGTACTCAATAGGTAAACCCCAAAAATGAGGTGTTCAAATGACCATTTTGGACAATGTCGGGGGCCATATATGTATTTAGCCCTTAATTAAATTGTAATAACATTTAGGATCATTTGAATCAGCATAACATTGTGTTTGGATAGGGGTTATTGATAAGGTTTTAACATGAGGAGATATGGAAGGATTTTAATAGAAAAGATGAGAAAATTTGATAGAAAATGGATGATATTTGAAAACAGAGTAAAATATATTTCTCACCAAAATGCTAATAATGTGTAGGATGTGGCAATCAATTGGAGGTGTTATATAGTTAGTAATGTTTGTTCTTTGCATTGCAGATCTGGTATTGGAGCTAGGACAAAAGTGAAAGTACATGGCACTCACTCAATAGCCCTTTATGAAGCATATACAAAAACTCCCCAAAATATATTTATGTACACCATCAAGGCTTGTAGAACTTGGTAAACTAATGCAGGGGAATTGTTTCTTTGTTTCTACCAGTTGAACTTGTTATATTACTACTCATGCTATGTAATTTCTGAAGTTAGTTGTATAAGTACTTCATCCGGGTTTGAATGAAATAAACTTCAGAATTCTGGCTTTGTTTCATGTTTACATTATTTTCAAATCTTACAATACTACTCGAATGGAAAAGTAGGATTTTGTTTGGGTAGATTTGAGCAACTCTCCAACTATGACACCTTAGACTCACCATAATTCTCAATTTTTTTGGCGGATCATCATGAGAAAGTGAGAGTAATATGCTCTTGTTGTGTTTATAATCTATTCTAGTAACATTTAACACATGAACACTATAATACAAGGACTCATGTGCTCCACTGAGCACAAGCTTAATCATGACTCATGTGCTCGAACCACATGGCTCGATGGGCACTTGAGTACCCGATCATGTGTCTACTTAATATTCAGGAATGCTTGGCTCTAAACTGCTATGTTTGAATGATGGGCTTTGCTTGTGTTATTTAAACCCATTGCCTGATTTATGAGACGAAGCCCAAACTCGTTCACTAAAGCGTCCTCAAACTTGGCTTAAGTCTGACGATGTTATTGAAGTTAATGGGCTCCTATATAAAAGCTTATAGGGTTCTCATTTGCAACTTGTCTTCCTCATTCTCTACGTCCCTCCGATTTCTAGATTTTGGAAATTCTCTGAGCAACACCCTGATGCTCCCTGTGGTTCTCGCCAGAGTTTGTGTCTAGACCTTGAAAGTTAGATCTCGGTGGTACTCTCGGGCGGAAGGGGAGGCGTTGGGCATCCATCAAGATATCTTTGAGGCATTCTTTTACATCAACGATGAAGATCTCTTGGAGGCTGCCTATATGCATTACCCCGCCCTCATCGTGGAACTCTTAGAACCGGTTTGCGTCACCTTCAACTTGGTCTCTCCCACTCCAAGATCGAGTTCCATCTCGGGAACAAGAATCACTCCATCAAGTTGGAGGTCCTCAACCGCCTCTTTGGCTTTCCTCACCCCCACCGAGGACTACAACTTAGGCGACATCAAAATCGTGGCTACCTAGGCCTACATCACCGTCCAAGATCGCTTCCCCAACATCGTTCTTTCAAGTAAGGCCATCGCTAACCCCATCTTCTACATCACCCTCCGCATCCTTGGGAGTACCATGTGGCTCAAGATGGAGCTCTCAAGGCCGACAACGTAGGAGATTGCATGCCTTTGCGCCATGCTCTTCCAAGTTCCTCATCAAATGAACTAGGGCTATGAGTGGGTGAAGGGATTGGCAGAACACAAGGGCTACGGCGATGAGATTTGCTTCGGAGGAATGATTGCTCATCTTGCTCGGGTGGTTCAGATCGACCTCGCCAAATACACCACAAGCCACCACAATTCATCAATTTCGATACCTTACATCCACCAAGATCCTCACCAAACACTTCGGCCACTACATTTTCACATTCCAAGGCCCACACCCTTCCCATTGCACCAACAACCCGAGCATGACCTACTTCTCCTCCGATGTGTCCCACGGTATGCCCTTGCCACGCTTAATTTCGAGCCAGCCACGCCCAATCCCCATGGACACCGATTATGACCCCAAGGGCCATATTGTGAGGCTCGGTATCGAGCTCTCCTGGGTGTGTACCGACCCAACAACGACGAGCGGAGAAGACCTAGAGGCGATGTTCGATGGTTACTACAGCTTCTAAACCCACCACCGCGATCAAAATTTTGGGGGAGCCGCCTCGAGTGCCTCAGGCTCCGTCCCTCCTCCAACATGGCCCACCTCACCTTCCAAATGAGTCTTTTGATGGCTAGCCAACAATGGATGTACGATGACTTTAAATCCTTTCGACATGACTACAAGGAGTAGCGAAGGATTGACGGTCACTACTGGAGCACCGTTTCTAGTTTCATGCATTGGATGACGGAAATCTACCCCGAGTAACCATTTTGGCACCCCCTACCACCACCTCCTCGACGATGAACCACCAGTCCTCAAATGCTTAAAGTGTCTTTGTGAGTTTCTTTTTCCCTTCTCTTTTCTTTTTATTTTTGAGTGGGGACACTAATTAGTTAAGTATGGGGTGGGGGAAAAAAGAAATCTCTTTTGTATGTGTCTTTGTTTTTGTATTTTCATGTGCATTTTGTGTCTTTTATGAGTTGTGTGTTAGTTTTTGCTTTTTGATAATAAGATTAATAGATGTCTTTGTTTAGATGTCCCATGATTAATAATGACTTGGTAGATCTTGTATATCCTATGGAATGTTTGGATAGTTTTTGCCTAAGTCTTGAAAATTTGTTTAGAATGAGCTTATGATGGAAAATTTAGCATATATGTTCATAGTAGCAGTAAAAGCAAACCAACAAAAATTTACACCTAGTGAGTAATTTTTGGCCTTAAAGGGAAACATGTATCCCTCTTCTTTCTGGTGTAATTTGCTCTTGTAATACATCTTTCCCTCGTCAATGGCATGGTTATCTTATACTCCCTCCGTCCCATAATGTTTGTCCAAATGGACGATTTTTGTGGTCTTTAATGAGAGGTGTAAAGTGGTATTGGAAAGTGAAAAAGTAAAATAAAGTGGGTAAAAGATATGATTGAATAGGGGTACTTTTGGAAATTTATGGGGGATAAAAGTTGAAAAGAGATAAAGTAGGTGGAAAAGTTAGATAATGGGGGTAAATGTAGAGATTTAATAGGGGTAAGATCGGAAAAAGTTATTGATATAAAAGGAAAGTGGACAAACATTTTGGGACGACGGAAAAGGAAAGTGGACAAACATTATGGGACGGAGGGAGTATTAGAAACCAATGTGAGATTCTAGGTCATTATATGTTGACTCAAATGATTGAGAACTTGTTTTCTTAAGCCCTATTTATCCTTAGCTACCTATGCATGATCCTTTGTTTGTAGCCAAATTTTGGAGCCTTAAAGCCTATTTTTAGCTCCACAAAAAAATTCCCTAACCAATGAATGCTTGACCCTTATCTAGGAATTGGGACTTAGTTTGGTTTGGGTGATGATTGTGGGAGGATTATGTTTGAATATGGGATAATATGAGAGGTAGAGAAGTGTATTGTCTTGTTGTTTTGAGTGTGTAAAAGGATTTTGGCTCATAAGATGCACGAAGAGAAGAAAAGAGAGAAAAATGATGTTTAGTTACGAGGCATTACTAATCTAAAAGGGGGTCATTGCCGACCTCTAGAGAAGGAAAAAAGAATGAGAAGCTCTTAGTTACAAAGGGCCCCCATATAGGGTCGGTAACAACCCATGCATAGAAGATGAAAATGATGAGAAAAATGAAAAAAAGAGAATTATTGAATAAGTACATCAGTTGATTAATTCTTAATATTTGAGAGAAGTACATGTTTTATTTTTGGACCTCTTTTTGCTACATTTTATTTCCTTAATTAAGGAGGGGTTAAGATGCCTCTAAAATCATCCCAATTCAAGCCAAATTCTTTGTCATCCAAAAGACATGGTTTAGAGAGTTTTAGTAGAGAAAACATGGAGGTCAAGGAAGAGAGTTGTGGACAAGATTTTTAAGATTCTCTTTCTCAATTTCAAGTATTCTTCTTTGTTTAATACTCCATGTCCTCTTCTATATTTTTTTTTATAAGCATGATATGAGTGAGTAGCTTTCTTATTCTAGGGTTGGGGTAAAAATTCAACAAAGTTATGCATGTTTGGCCATGAATTGATTATTTAAGTTGTTTCTTATCATAATTCTTTTATCTACTCTATTTGAATTTGAATTCCTTGACGAAAGTTGAAGCATGTTCTCGTTCTCAATTTTATTGAAAGATAAAATTGTGGATTAGATTTATTGTCTAGTATTTAAAACCAATTCGAATTTCCTAGATCAAATAGGTGGAAAGGTGTTTGCTTTGGCGAAAACTAATTCGAACACTTGTTTAAATTGGCAAAAGTCATTATCTTTTGTGATAAAAACATGATAATCATTGATTTATGATGTTTGCATGCAAAATTTTGTTATGGTGACCCTAAACTTAGAAGCTTTTTACTCCCTCCGTTTCAATAAACATGTCTTTTTAGCTCTAAAAGTTTGTTTCAAAATACATGTCTTTTTACATTTTTTGGCATTTACTTTACAGATTTACCCTTATAATCATTAGCAGTTTATTAGTAGTGGTTTTCAATAAAGTAAAAAAGTGAGGTAATAATTAGGGGTATAATAGTCCATTTAATAGCTTCCTTAATATATGTGCAAATGGCTAAAAGGACATATTTATTGAAACGGAGGGAGTATTAAATTTAGAAATCGTTGTTTGATTGCTTGTGTTATTACCGACCCTACTCTAGGTCGGTACCGAGTCTCTGCCTTTGTGTTTTCATGTGTCTTGTGTTTTATTTCACTCTCAGTTATGACCCTTCTTAGGGTCGGTACCGACGTGATTCCTACATTTTGTTTATATGTGTTTTCACGTTGCTTCTATTGGTTTTGTTTTCTCTTCGATAGCAAGACAAAGAGCTTCCAACTCTCGTGGATGAAACCGACTCCACTATACGTAGCGGGGTCTTGATCTACAAATTTATTTGTTTGTTTGGATCAGAAACCTTTCAGCAATACGCCATCTCATGACAACTTACAAGGTACCACGCTAGGTGATATGTTGTATTTGATACACTATAATTAGGACTTCTTAGCACTTTATTACGAGAGTTCTAGGTTAGTTTAGAGGATTTTCATGAAGACATCGAAGAGCCTGAGGAAGTGAAGGTTACAAGGATTAGTACGTTTTGTAGAAGACCATACACACAGGTATCGAGCCATGGCTACGGAAGAGTTAAAAAGACCTACAGAACATTACAGGAGATGGTCGCGACCACGGGGCTCAAACCACGACTGCGGTTGAAGCCGCTGAAAACAGAACTGGCATTTTGCTATCGACTGAAGATTTTGATTGTTTTGGTTTTTGTTATCTTTGTATTTTATTTTATCTTCTTTCCTTATCTTCGGATGATTATTTGTCCAAGAATATTTTTTAGGTTTAGGTTAGAGTTTTCATAATTCACTGTTCATTATTGATTCTTTAGTTTAGACCTAGATTTTTCTTCTATGGAAATCTAACTTTTCTTAGGTTTCTTTAATTGTGAAGCTTTGATTTATGACTTTGTGAGATTGGTAATTGATTTATATCATTTGGTTAGTATTGATTCTCTTGTGCTTGAATGTTTCATGATCATTGTTTGTTTTTACTTGTCTGACCCACTTGTTAAATTGATTGATAATCTATTGTTGGATCTGAGTTTGGACCGTGCACAAATTTGTTCTGTGAAAACAACTTGATTTCCTAAGACAGTCGATTAAGGAGTTAAGGAAGAGATTTAATTATATGTTTCTGTAATTGAATTGTAGCTAGATTGTTTTACCATGTATCCCGCACATCCTTGTTTGCATTGCTAATATTGATTTGATCTTCCTCTGTCAATATTAAGATTTTCCTGGACTGTGGACATGCGATTAAATAGGATGGGGATAGGAATTAACCATTACAGTAAAATGAATCAATGGATAGAATCAATGATCGAATGTTTCTGTTAAATTGGATCTCTTGAATAAACTTGCTTCCCAATTAACTAATTGATTGATTGTTTGTTATTAGTTGGATAGTTAAGTCTAGTTTAACTCTCTTGAATCCCCTTGTTATCCTAACTTGGTGAAAATTTTAAATCTAGAAGCCACAGTTCTCTTAGGCACAACCTTGACTTATTCGCTTATACTAAAGCTTCTATTATGGTTATTTATCTTTGATCTTGGCATAACGACCTAGGCTGAGTCACTAGGCCTTTACGAAAAATCATGGAATTACATCCCCGATCCCATAGCTTGTAAGTGTTGTCTTGTGGCGACATATATGGTACTAGACTAGGTTTCCACCGAGCACTCTTTTTGTATTCATGTCATTGGTTTGAACACCCTCGATATATATATATGGCAATGGAAACGCCTTCTGCCCGAGGCACATAAAAAGTAAAAGGGTAAACTCGAGTACTATTATTCTAGGAGTGCGATGACAACGTCTTACCCCGATCGGAAATCTTTGGCCCGATGGAATAGGGTTATGGTGGTGTCTTGTATTGATCATGTTGAATTCACCCCATGTGACTTAGGAGGACAAAGTTTAGGCAGATGGAACCAATAGCGAAACCCAAAAATAGTCAATTTGAATGACGAGGAGAATGTTGTTTTATTCGAATAGTGGGGCAAGATTCTTCGTAATTTGCATGGACCTCGCTTCATATTATATGCGTTGTTCTCGATATATCAATACTATGTTTTACTTTAGCGTGTTTTTCTAAATGCTTTTGTTCAATCTCTTTTTCTTTAGGCTTGGCCGCTATTTATACTATGTTTCCACACCGGGATTTCGGGATTTCTGATGTGGGATTGGTTAGCAGGATCTTGCATGGCACATCTCCATTATAGACATCATGCATCATGCACATGGAATGCCATGCCGCATTGAGGTCGTCAACAAAAGGAATGACTAAGCAGTCTTAAGGCTAGTGCGTTGTCAATTCCTCAATGGAAGCCTAATGCAGCAAAATACGTTTTAAGTCAGTTTGAAGGCAGCGCAGAGTACCTCGATGAGAAGGTTTATGTGTTTATAGTTGTGATTTTAAGGACATCCTATTGTTCTCACATGGTCCATTAAGACCGTTATAACACGATTCTGTGGTGTTGCTCAAAGTACATTACATTGTTCTCGCACAATCCATTGGAACCGTGCTGATGCGATGTTTCTGTAAGATAATTTGACATAGCATTATCCAGTTCTTTAATGATGGGAGTTCTAGTGTGTTCAGGAAGGGAGGGCACGACAATGGTTTTTTAGCTAATTTGTTCGGATATTTCACACATTAACAATGAGGTATTGTTGATTACAGTAGGTGTACTGAAGATTTGTATATTTCATATGGTAACCTTAAACTTTATTCCAATTTTACCCTATATTCAAAACTATTAAACCTAACTTTTCAATGTTAACATTTTCAGAATTAAAAGTGAAATTAAATAATAACTCTTAAACTTGTGATTTTCTTACGACAATCATGTTCTACTACTAATTTATTTTCACTATCTTACGTGGAGAAAACCCTCTTGTACGTACCTTGGCGCAGTGTGCGGGAAGTTGAAATCGTTTATTGTTGACAAGGTCTGGTCGTTGGTCTGCTAAGAAGACTTTAGATATATTTTCTGTTTTATACTCCGTTTAAAAAAAATTGATTTGCTGGCTAATTAGGGTTTAGGGTTGAATCATTGTGAGATTTTATAATTTCTATTAAACCTTGATTAGGTTGTTTTTCTCGTGCTTAATTGAACTCAACACCATCTTGACTCCAAGGAAGTCGTCGTTAATAACGGCTTTCCGCAAGGTGACACCACCCGTCACCACGTCCTTGCAAAAGGCCAATGTATTATCAGGCGGTTTTTTTTACGTTCTCGGATCGAGTTCCATGGTCATCGGAGGGAGGATATTTCATTGTCGGAACCACAAAAGGGCCAAGTTTTCAAAGGAGGACATTGAGAGCGTTTTAATATATTATGAAATTAAACACTGGAAAAGCTTCTTCTTAATTAGTTTGGTTTAACTTTAAATAGCTTAAAACGAAAATTTTTAGATCCATTTTGAATTGATTCAAGTCAATGTAGTTTATAACTTTGTTTACGACCAAACCGTGCACTACTCTAATTAAATACGGTTTACTTATTATATTGAGATCTAATGCTTTATATTTATCCACCATGTCCATATAGGGGTTATTTTTTTAGATTGTTTAATGTTTTGTGCCTTTGTTGGAAAATATATACTTCCCTCATTGAGAATATAAGTAAAATACACACTAGCATATAATGGATGGAGACGTGCTACCCATTAACTTCAGCCATGCATTGGGTTAAAAGTGGATCTCGACATTATATCTAAAATGAATCTAAAACCCAACATGTCACCCGTGTAATTACACTTCATCGAAATTTGAATGCCATAAGAGTAGGTATTGTCTCGGTCCGATTTTTCTGGTATAAACAAATTCAAACATATAGCTAAAAAGACAATGAGATGTCAATACGCCATCGATTCATAAAAAAAAACAAAAAATACTCAAGTTCTAGCTAGGCCAGGCTAGATATCACTTGATGGGTGTGTGAAAATATATACTTTCGGTATCGAGAATATAAGAAAATTAAAGTACAACAACAACATACCCAGTGAATCCCGAGCATGCAGGGTCTGGGGGGTCAAGATGGGGGCAATCCAGACCTAGATGGAAAGCGCCCGAGAAAACCCAAGAGTTGAAAAACATCTATCTTTAAGAAAATAAAAGAGAGACAAAAATAACTAAATGAATACATAAATAAAGACAAACTCCGTCAACTAGCTGCCTCGATGTCTGCAACTCTGGTCTTCTCCTTCCAACTCTTTCTGCACTGAGCCAAGTCTACTGAAATCCCTAACAGGCTGAGATCCTGCTTAATGCTATCCATCTATCGCTTCTTCGGCCATCCTCTATCTCTCCGACATACCCCAAAGTCCAAGTGCTCGCACCTCCTAACTGTGGCGTCAGGGCTCCGCCTCTGAACATGCCCGAACCAACGAAGCCTCGACTCCCGAAGCTTGTCTGCTATGCTTGCTACCCCCAATTTACCTCTGATGTCGTCATTCCTGATCCTATCCATCCTCGTGTGCCCACACATCCATCTAACCATCCTCATCTCTGCAACTGCGAGCTTCTGTTCTTGTGCCTTTGTCGTTGGTCAACATTCTGCCCCATAAAGAATCGCAGGCCTTATAACAGATCTGTAAAACTTGCCCTTGAGCTTGAGCGGAACCTTCTTCTCACACAAAACTCCAGAAGCTGCCTTCCACTTCTGCCAACCTCTTTGAATCCGGTACCTAACATCTTCACCAATACTCCCATCACTCTGCAAAACAGATCCTAAATACCTGATTAAAGTACACAGTAGTATATAAAGGAGGGAGAAATTCAACTCATTTGATTTAAGCTTTTGGGTTAAAATGTGTATTTCAACCTTATCTCTAAAATTATATCTAAAAGCCGACATATCACCCATTTAATTACGGCCAACCGAAACATAACAACAAAAGTTCCCATCCAAACCTAGAATACCATTGGCTCCTTTTGATGATTAAAACTTTTGGTGTCTTATGAACTCATAATTTCCAACAATAATAATACGTCGCAAATCAATATAAACCAATATCTTTCGGAATAACACAAAAAAGTTAATGGATCATTCAAAATCAAAAGGACAACGGAATAGTAATCTACCAAACATACATGGCATCTAAGATCTTTAGCACACATTGAAGCATCGAATCTAACTTATACATATATGTTAAAAAGAGACTTGGACAAGTCGAGGAAAAGAATAAGAGAAAGTATAATTCATGATCCTCATGGGGTATGTTAGACAAATAACATGGAACATTGGGTGGATCCACCAATAATGTTGGATAAGATTCCTGTTTGTATTTAATTATATTATACTACGCTAAGAAAGCATACTAATTAGAGGTGTCAAACAGGTTGGGTTGGGTGAATTCGGGTTCGGTCATTTCGGGTTCGGGTTGAGTGCCGCTTCGGGTCAATCGGGTAAGTCAAGCCGGGTCGGGTCTTGACAGGTTATCGTGCGGTTTCGGGTTGACCTAACAGATCAAGAATTTGGATTTTTAATGATTATTAAAATAATATTATGATTAAATAATAATATTTAATAATAAAATATATTTTTTAATATATTTTTATAATAATATTTTATTTATAATAGGTTTAATGATAAAATATATTGTAATATTTATAATATAATATATTTATTCTACATGTATATAATATATCGGGTCGATCGGGTCGGTCTCGGGTTTAAACCCAATCGAGTTCGGGTTATTTGGGTTTCGTTTTTTTCTTTGCTCGCTACTATTCAGGTCGGGTTTCAACCCACAAATTTTCGATCGGTTCGGGTCGATTTTTCGGATCGGGTCAGGTTTTGACACCTCTATTATCAATTATATATAATTCATACATGGCTATTAGAGGTGTCAAACAGGTCGGGTCGGGTGGATTCGGGTTCGGTCTTTTCGGGTTCGGGCTGAGTACGGGTTCAAGTCAATCGAGTTATAGTATAAGCCGGGTCGGGTGATGCGATCCAATCCCGGTAGATCGCCTCAAGGGACTCCTAGTCAACCGAGACCGTGGTGTCCTCCTTGGACCAAGAACTTAAGCAGGGAGCAGCTATTAAAGGAAGCAAGGATGCTTCTCACTTAAGGAGGGTGACTCGGGCAAAGTTGTTCCCTTATCAAAAATAAATCCCAAACATGCAAACAACAGTATAGTAGGCAAGTAAGGGGTCGAACCCAAAGGAATCAGTTTTTATTCAGATTTTATGGTTTTCATGCAAGAAATCAAAGGGGGGTTTGAAAGTCGGTTTCAATCAAAGGTTATCAAGTAGAGTTTATCCAATCAATTCCACTTTATTAATCCGTTGATCATGAATTCATCCACTTCTTTATATGCCTAGGTCAATTCCAATCCCAATCGTTAGCAATTGCAAGTCCACGGTCCAAGCAATTCTATAACCCTAGGTAAGGACGCTTAACCTAGAATTAGCATAGAGAACAGGGATATTAGGAAATCAAATCATGCATCAAGCTACGAGTCTCATGCACAATTAAACCATTGTATACTCTTCCCTAAACTAGTCCACGGTCCTAGAATAGAGTTGTTTCGAGAATTAGGAAAGATGCATAGACAACAACCAATCTCAAATCAAACGATAGATCTAAGTCAATCAAACAAGTTGGCCAGACTCATAAAATCAATCATAGATCATGGGATGAAGCACAAGAGTATCAATAAAGACCTAGGGATAAAGAGGTTACCAGAATTTCACAACTTCATAATAAAGCTTCCTTGATCGAATAAACTCAAGAGGGGAGTTAGTTCTCCATTACAAAGAAAACTCTAATCTTTATTGAAAGAACAATTGATTGACAAGTAAGTTGGAATCTCCGGAAAACCTAGAAAGGTTCCCCTTAAATAGCCTCAAGGATTAACCTTTTCGGACTAGATAAGAAAGGAAACCGAAAGATAAGAAAGGAAATAAGATAGAAACGATAGAATTTCGTCCGCGTGAAAGTCGGCCGCACCGCGACCACGGCGTCTCCACCGCGCCCGCGGTGGTCTTCGAGAGTCAAATGCTGAGTCGGCTTCTACCGCGACCGCGCCACTGATAGCGCGACCGCGGCCTTCATGGTCTTGGTTGGTTCGTCTCTTCACTCCACCGCGCCCGCGTCCTAGACAACGCAACCGCGATATCCATGCAGTGGCGAATCTTCGTCTTTAAGCTCTTTAACTCTTGATTCTTCATAACTTGTGTCTTCGGTCTTCATATTACAATATCGCTCAAAACTAACCTAAACACTTACTAAATCATCTCAAAATACAAGAGTTAACCTATACAAAATAGCCTGAATCAAATTCCCCCATACTTAGATCTTGCTCGTCCTCGAGTAAGCTCAAAACAAATATGACAAGGTAGCACATCTAAGATCTCAGGAAATACAAGGGAAGATAAAAAACACTCAGCTCACAACCCGAACCCAAAAATATAGAGAAATCATGAGCATAAAACAATGAAGCTCAAAGACATACCTCACAACATGATATAACACTCAAGCTCTAAAAACATGAAAGAGAGCAACCTAGGATCTACCCAAATCTATAATGTAAGCCCCAAAGTCCCCAAGCAAGAATGATCCTAAACACTCATATTTTACCGCTCAATTCTACTTAGGCGCCCTTTCGGGTTTTCACCTAACCGCTCTTTTCATTTTTCTCAAGGTGTGCTCACAAATACTCACAACTCTCATGAACCTCATATTACCCCAGCCTAATGCTGGTCCGGGTTACCTGCTTATTACCTGAGCCGCCCTTTCGGGTTTTCGACTCATCCCAGGATTTCATATGCCTTTTTTCACTTTTTATGGCTTTTTCTATCTTTTTTTTTTCTTTTTCTTTTCTTATTATGCAAAAAATATGGTGCAAGTGCTCCATGAAAAGAAGAAAATCAAAAATCTGAAGCAAATAGCTAACTACACTAACTAAGATAAGCGAATGCGAGTACTCCTTCCCCCATACTTAAATCCTTCATTGTCCTCAATGAAGCAAAGAGAAAGGATAAAAGCAAGGAAGAAGGGTATATCAGAAGACTCACAAACTATGAAGAGGGGTGGAATGGAAGAACTCTTCATATGGTAAAACGAAACACTTCGTAATTCCAATCAGCGGCCAAACCGCGGGCGCGACACCAAGGGCGCGGGTGCAGAATCTCGGCAGAGAGCGAAGTCGTCCTCGTGTGGTCACCGCGGGCGCGGCCAAGGCGGAGCGGGCGCGGTACAAGTGCAGGAGCATAGTCTCGACTTCGTCTTTGAAAAATGGTATGTGCAAGCGACCTTCGTATCTTGGCTCGTCTCTCGAGAGATAAAGGAATGCTGGCACTCGAGCCGTGGAGATGAAATCCCGGGGAAACAAAGCTCCCCCATACTTAGGCGTTACACATAGCCAAAGAATGGAAAGTACAAAGGTGAATGAGAAGAAGAAATAGAAGATGGATAGATAAGAGATGGATAGAATGGTATAGATAGATGATATAGATATAGAAGTAGAATGGGACCAAAAAGTCCTCTTCTTTTTTTTTCTTTTTTTTTCTTTTTCATTTTTTTAAATAAAAACGAGCTAAAACCGAGACGCAGTATGGTTGCCGCGAACACGGGCTAGTACCTGTTCGTCGGAGCGCACTGGTAATCCACCGCGGGCGCAGCCAAGGCGGCGCGGGCGCGGTATCACGCCAGGCGTGTCCTTTCGGACCTAGTACCTGCATGTTAGCTAGAAAAACAAGCAAATCCTAAGCTAGGAATGGAAAAATAATCTAAACTAATCCTTGGGTTGCCTCCCAAGCAGCGCTTTTGTTTAACGTTGTTGGCTCGACGTGGATACGATCAATATGGGTCCTCATCAACATGAATTCGGACCTCGTTGCCACCATGAGATATGGAAAGAGATCCATTGGCAACATCAATGACCGTCTTGGCGGTTTTCATGAACGGGCGACCAAGTAAGAGAACCGGGTCGTACCGCCCTTCGCCTATCTCCATCACATAAAAATCTGCAGGAAAGATCAAACCATGCACCTGCACTAGAACATCCTCAACTAACCCTTTCGGGCGCACATTAGAATGGTCAGCCAATTCAATAACAATATCAGATTCCTTTAAAGGACCAAGGCCTAACCTATCATACATGCAAGCAGGGAGAACATTAATGGAGGCACCTAAATCTAGCATAGCACGCTCAATTTTAGTTTCTCCAATAGTGACAAGGACGGTGAATCTTTCTGGGTCTGAGCATTTTTTAGGTAATTGCTTCTGGAGTAGGGAATTACAAGTCTCAATTTTGCTATCTTGCGTTTTCTCAACTAGAGCTACTTTCTCAATTTTAGGACTAGTCCTATTCTTTCTTTTTATGGCGCATAGCTCTTTCATAAACTTAGCAAAATGAGGGACACTTTGGATGAGATTAATGAGAGGAACATTTACCTGGCAATTGGCGAAGGTCTCGAAGAGTTCCTTGTCATGTGCCGGCATCCTTGTATCCTTGAGTGCTTCGGGAAATGGGGGAGAGGGCTTGAAAGAGCTCAATGGTGGAAGTGGTTGAGCCACATAGCCATCATCCTCCTCTGCTACTGGGGCACGGCCGCGTCTAGGAGAGCTCGGGCGCGGGGGTGAATAGTTCTTGAAAGCATAATCGAGCAACGCCCCAAAGTTCCGCTCTGCCTCCTTACCGCGGGCGCGGTCCGGGCTCCGCGGTCGCGGCGCCTCTCGCCTCTCGTGGTCCAAGTCCTCTGTTGGATTTTCGCAGGCGCGCAGGGAAGAGCGCGGGCGCGGATTTCCAACAGAGACTTGGTCTTCTGCTTCTGCTGCCCCGGCGCGGTCGCGGCCAGGGGAACGCAGTCGCGGATCATGACCAGTGGGTGATTCCCGACTCGCCAATGCTCTACCGCTCCTCAATTTCATGGAACTCATATTCTCCTTGTGGTTGAGCGGTTGAGAGGGGAGTTTCCCGGAATCCTTAGACTCGAGCCTATTGATCATGGTGGCAAGTTGGCTTAGCTGAGTCTCAAGATTCTTTACAGCAGCTCTCGTCTCTTGATTCTCCTTCAAGAGGGCGATAATAGCGTCATTTTGAGACGGAGCAGGTGCTCTCGGGGCGTAGTTATTGGACCGGAATTGTTGTTGCTGGCCCTGAGGAGCGTACTGCTGTTGCTGTTGTGGTGGATCTTGTTACTGCTGGTTGCTCCACCGGAAGTTTGGATGGTTCGCCCACCCCGATTTGTAGGTGTTAGAGTAAGGATCATTCCGGGGCCGGGGCGCACCATAATTGCCAATAGCATTGACCGACTCCTCGGTCTCATGAATAGTAGGGCACTGATCCGTGTGGTGGCTCGCATCATAGCAAAGACCGCAAGCATTGACTTGTTGAGCCGTCTTCTTCGTGAGCAGCTGCTTCATAAGATCCTTGAGGTCCCTTACTTCAGCATTCAGGGACTCATTCACCACACTAACGGACCTTACATTGGTCCTGGACCTCTGATTGCGGGCTTATTCCGCCAAGATCTCAATTTTCTGAAAAGCTGCAGCGGGGGTTAAGTTCTCGTAACTACCCCCACAAGATGCATTCACGAGCCTCTTGTCATTGTCGCAGAGTCCCTCAATGATGTAGCAGATAAGATCCTTGGCAAGATAGCCATGGTAGGGACAACTCGCGATGAGCCTCTTGTAGCGCTCATAATAGTCATAGAGGTTCTCGTCTTCCCCTTGCTCCAAACTGCTGAGTTGCTTCTTAATAGATGTTTGTTTGGAAGCGGGGAAGTACTTTTCAAGAAACGCCTTCTTCATAGCCGCCCAAGTAGTAATAGAACCCGGCACCAAATAAAGGAGCCAGTCCTTGGCGGAGTCCTCAAGAGAGAAGGGAAAAGCCCGGAGCTTGATTTGATCCTCCGTCACATCAGTAGGCTTCATACTCACGCACACCGTGTGGAATTCAGTGAGATGCTTGTTCGGGTCCTCACCACTCAACCCATGGAATTTGGGCAAGTGGTGGATGAGACCAGACTTAAGTTCGAACTTCACACCTTCCCCGAGTTCGGGGAATTGAACAGCGAGCTGTTGTTGCTGGAGATCGGGCGCCGTGAGTTGGCGAATAGTTTGTTCCTCCATGACGCCTTCTGGTTCAGAGTCAGAGAGAGAAAGAGATTGAAGAAAATTATAGGAAGTAGACACTCTGGGGGCACTCCTTATCTTCCGAAGACTCTTGTCGATTTCTGGATCAAAACGAACAGGAGAAGTATTAGTAGACCGGGTACGGACCATGTGTTAGGTCCGAACCCAAGAGAAGGATCTGCGCACGAACCGCGGTCGAGCCGAGGGGGTCGCGGTTGCGGTTTGAGCGCAGAGCACGAAAACGCACACAATCAAAACAAGAAAAAGGATTCCCCGGCAACAGCGCCAAAATTTGACTCGGGCAAAGTCGTTGTCCCCTTATCAAAAATAAATCCCAAACATGCAAACAACAGTATCGTAGGCAAGCAAGGGGTCGAACCCAAAGGAATCAGTTTTTATTCAGATTTTATGGTTTTCATGCAAGAAATCAAAGGGGGGTTTGAAAGTCGGTTTCAATCAAAGGTTATCAAGTAGAGTTTATCCAATCAATTCCACTTTATTAATCCGTTGATCATGAATTCATCCATCTCTTTATATGCCTAGGTCAATTCCAATCCCAATCGTTAGCAATCGCAAGTCCACGGTCCAAGCAATTCTATAACCCTAGGCAAGGACGCTTAACCTAGAATTAGCATAGGGAAAGGGGATATTAGGAAATCAAATCATGCAATCAAGCTACGAGTCTCATGCACAATTAAACCATTGAATACTCTTCCCTAAACTAGTCCACGGTCCTAGAATAGAGTTGTTTCGAGAATTAGGAAAGATGTATAGACAACAACCAATCCCAAATCAAACGATAGATCTAAGTCAATCAAACAAGTTGGCCAGACTCATAAAATCAAGCATAGATCATGGGATGAAGCACAAGAGTATCAATAAAGACCTAGGGATAAAGAGGTTACCAGAATTTCACAACTTCATAATAAAGCTTCCTTGATCGAATAAACTCAAGAGGGGAGTTAGTTCTCCATTACAAAGAAAACTCTAATCTTTATTGAAAGAACAATTGATTGACAAGTAAGTTGGAATCTCCTAAAAACCTAGAAAGGTTCCCCTTAAATAGCCCCAAGGATCAACCTTTTCGGACTAGATAAGAAAGGAAACCGAATGATAAGAAAGGAAACAAGATAAAAATGATAGAATTTCGTCCGCGTGAAAGTCGACCGCACCGCGACCGCGGCGTCTCCACCGCGCCCGCAGTGGTCTTCGAGAGTCAAATGCTGAGTCGGCTTCTACCGCGACCGCGCCACTGACAGCACGATCGCGGCCTTCATGGTCTTGGTTGGTTCGTCTCTTCACTCCACCGCGCCCGCATCCTAGACAACGCGACCGCGATATCCATGCAGTAGCGAATCTTCGTCTTTAAGCTCTTTAACTCTTGATTCTTCATAACTTGTGTCTTCGGTCTTCATATTACAATTTCGCTCAAAACTAACCTAAACACTTACTAAATCATCTCAAAATACAAGAGTTAACCTATACAAATTAGCCTGAATCAGAGGGGAGGATGACGTGATCCCTTCCCTAGCTCCCCAAGAAGAGGAGGACTTCCCAAGAAGAGGACTCCCTTCCCAAGAAGAAGAGGACTCTAGCAGAGCAACACATGGGCGTCCCTAAGAGTACTAGCGTCCCTATCCGTGGAAGGCTTCCTTCTACCAAGGCTAACTCTAGGGACGATACAAGAGAGTCCTCAACGCCAAACCTAAGGACTGTGTTGGGCGTGTTCCCCAACAGCGTCCTTAACATCCTTCAACAGCATCCTTTCTATACCAGCGTCCTTCAGAAGCGTCCTTTCCACTATACCAGCGTCCTTCAGCAGCGTCCTTTCCACTATACCAGCGTTCTTCAACAGCGTCCTTTCCATTATACCAACGTCCTTCAGCAGAGTCCATAGGACTCGTTTGCTATTTAGTCATTGTCTTTCCTTTTTCTATTGTAGTAAGGACAAGAATGTTAGGTCAGATTAGTTGTCTGACCATTTATAGTAAGTTTAGGGATTTGGGTCAAGACTTGCATGTTTTTAGGCCCAACCCATAAATGCTAGGTTTTCCTCTTTTGTGTTAAGAGCCTCTACTATATAAGGAGTTCTCCTCTTTTGTAATCCTTACATTTGCATTAAAGGAGTTTTGGCTGAATTGAGATTGTCTCTTCCCCAAAACCGCAGACGTCAACCCTTCTAACCCTCTTCTTCGACGCCCTCCTTTTCTCCGGCCAATGACGACCTTCCTCGACCTTCGGCGAGTTCTTCCATCCGTTGGAACTATTCACCCATCCCTTACTCAGCTTTCGCACCCGTTTCCACTATAGTCCCTTCAATAGTAGGATAAAGGCACAACTCGTAACCTAGATCCTTGGCCAAAGCGAGTCCTTATCGGGAGTCCTGAGAAGCCGATCGCATCATCGGGTCTTGACAGGTTATCGGGCTGGTTCGGGTTGACCTAACAGTTCTAGAATTTGGATTTTTAATGATTATTAAAATAGTTTTATGATTAAAAAATAATATTTAATAATAAAATATTATTTGTAATAGATTTTTATAATAATATTTTTATTTATAATAGGTTTTATGATAAAATATAGTATAATATTTACAATATAATATATTTATTCTACAAACATATAATATATCGGGTCGGTCGGGTCGGTGTCCGGTTTCAACCCAATCAAGGTTGGGTTAATCGGGTTCGGTTTTTTCTTTGCTCGCTACTATTCAGGTCGGGTTTCAACCCAAAAAATTTCGGTCGGCTCGAGTCGATTTTTCGGGTTGGGTCAAGTTTTGACAGCTCTAATGGCTATGTAGGAAAAAAAAACTAATTTGTCGTTGGAAAATTAGTTGAAATCTAATCTACTAGTATAGTTGAAACTTTTGACATTAATTGCCCACTACAATTCAATCTTTGATATGTTATACAGAAGTATATATGTTATTATATTATTATACATTATCTATCTTATATATCATACATATGTATCTATCTAACCTGTATGTAAAGTTGGAACTTTTTGCCATTAATTGCCCCCCACTTCAAGTCATTAATTCATGCTATAGTATATACTAGCAAATGACCCGTACCTTGTACAAGAGTGTTATTTATTTATTTATTACTTAGTGTATGAATTTATTATAACAATTACAAATATTATCATATGTATACTTTGTTTTAAAACCAATCTTATTTTTTGGAGTATGAAATGGCATAATTCTTGTATATTATCATATATATAAATCAATTTTATTTATATAATTGCATTTTATACATACATTAATATATATATTTATAATATTGAGGAAGAATGACATAAGATAAGATAAGATGCATTATCACATTTTATCAACAATTGATACAAATATTTTGGCATAAAATTAAATTATGTAAACTAACTTATATAATAAAATCAATAATCTTAAATAAAAAAACTCGGATTAATATATTATAATATTGAGGATACAAATAATATTTAATAATTAAAATAGAAAACAAAATTATCTCGTATATATATTATTATTTTGAAAAAATAATTAAATAATACATATATAAATGTATAATGAAAATGTTAATGAATTATTATCTTAATTAAGAAACTATATTATTTTTTGGAGGATTTTGGGTAAATGGACTCAGATGGTGACAACAATAGGGGGAGTGGACGGCGCGGTGAAATAATGAGGAAAACAGGCTTTTTTGGTGACAACTACAAAAACATCCCAGAACATGGCGTCATGACACCCAAACCTGTCACCACCAAACAAAACCTTGTCACCGTGTACAGAAAAGTCCCCTCCCCCATACAAAACCTTGTCACCACGTACAACCCCCCCCCAATACAAAACCTTGTCATCGCGTTTACAACTTGTCACCTCTCAAACTAATATCACCAATATTGCACTCTAATTTGTTCATCACGTACAAAAACTTGTCACCTTACCTAGAACCACCCCCAAATTGCACTTAAACTTGTCATAAAAAATTATTAGTAAGCCTATGTGGGATTCGAACCCACATTATCGTAAACTAGGCACGTTGCTCTACCATTTGAGCTAATAGGATATAATAAAAAGTAATATATAAAAACTTATCATCACCTAGCAATCAAAGCTGTCACCAGCACACAATGTTGTAACATGTTAAACCAAACAGAGAACCTATATGC
>OZ002729.1:37842503-37898361 GCA_963924305.1 Polygonum maritimum
TCTTCGCCTTCAATGACCTGCGAAACAATGGATCAAGGGGCGAGCGACCCCCAATCCACCTCCGATGCTTAAGTCAGTAAGGGCAATGTTGATCAAAGGCGTCAGGCAAGGCTAGGGCTTAGAACTTAGAGCTTACCTTTCACATGGGTTACATGTGTATTTATAGAGGAGAGGGACAGAGGAGGGCGCGCGCCTAGGGTTAGGGCAATGCCTTGCTCCCTAAGTCAACCAAATATTCTATCCCAGGCGAGGATAAGATTCTCCTCCATAAATAATATCCTATCTAGAGTAACTACCCTATTAAAGGATAAAGCATAATAAATATGGATAGCAAAATAAATAAGATAGAGAATTAAATGCTAACTAATTGATATGGAAATTTGCCCGCCCACAATATATATGACATGAAGGAATTTTGAATTGTACGAAAACTTCATTGGCATGTAATGTTGGCTAGTTAGTACTATAAAACACTCTTAAACTTGCTTCAAAACAATGCTTGACTATTTATAATAATAATCTTATGCCAACTATTTTTGGAAAGAATAATCTTTGATATCAACTATTTATGACTATATACGTTATTGTGTGGAGTAATGTCTTAATTCAGTGCAAAAGATATACATTATATGACCTAATTTGTGGATAATTATCAATAAGGGATAATTCATGAATTTTGGTAATTTTTTTAAGTATTTTTTTACGAAATAAGATTATATGAGATTCTAACTACCTAATTTATACATATAGAGCATTTTAGGGATAATTCATAATTTTCAAGTATTTTTTATTCAGCTAGTTTACTTGGTATTAATAACATTTTTTTATTCAGTGTTGATGAGGTGACGCAATCTTTTACACAGACATAGGTTCTGCTTTATACTGTATTATTATAGTAGATTACAGTAGATGAACCCTAGAAAAAAAGAATTATGACCAATAAACAAATCTAATAGTTTCTAAATTTAGTGTATATTAACATGTGCTGGACAGTGACACTAAGTAGAAAAAATCTTCTTAATTATCTTAGACCCAAAATTAGTACTGTGCAATTTTAGCTTTAAGATATGGACTTCTTTCAATTAAGTGGTGCATTTTCGAAACACATTCAAGTAAATTAATGAAATTACAACCTTCTGTGTTATAAAAACGGTGACCAATATGAATCCATTATCATGTAAGGATAATATGAATATGAACCAAATTCAATCTATCATGGATCGAGTTTTCTCACTATATTTCAAAATTTGATAATGATAAAAAGTATACTAATTCATAAGGAAGCTTTTTTCCATATTAATTTCACCTACGGTTAAAAATAAAGCATGTTAGGAAAAATTGTTAAAATATCAAAAAAATCGATAGAAAACTTCATGTTAGGAAGAAATCATGGGAATGCATCATGTGAGAATGATATTTAAGGAGTGCAATGACAATAAATCTTGTGTTCTTCGATCGCGTTATATGAAGAGCTGACATTCAGAGCGGGTGCACGAGAAACTTTCGCGAATGCTAAATGTGACAAGAATGTCTGTGTATTTTCACTTAATTTGATTGTCTGTTTATAAATAACATGAATGTGCGTTCTCGATTAATATGAATGTGCATGCTCCTAATTGCATTATATATGATTTTCATGTGAGTGTGTAATTTGCATGCAAAATCTGACTAGAATGACCGTGTATTTTCACATAACTTTATTGTGCCTTTTCAAATAATATATGATTGTGCATTTTTTATTAATATGAATGTGCATGTTCTTAACCGCATTGTGCATGATTTTCCATGTGAGTGTGTAATAAGTGTGCAAAATGTGATGAGAATGACTGTGTATTTTCACCTAACTTAACTGCGTCTAATTGTGTATGAATTGTTTTCACATATAATATAATGTACAATTAGTGAAAATGTATACACAGTCTTTTAATGTTATCATACATACTCATTACACACTTACATGATTTCGTCATGTAAGTGTGTAATGAGTAGGGCTGTGCAAAATCCGGTCCGGACCGGATTTTTTTTAAAATTTAATAAAAAAAATATTTAAATAGAAATTATATTAATTTTAATGTTATATAGTTTATTTTTATTATTTAAGTTTCATATTTATATTATATAATTAATAATAATATATTTTTCATTAATCATATATGATTTCTTTAACTATATTATAACCTTTTTATATAAATAAATATTCATTTTTTTAAATAAGGATCCGGTACAATCCGGTCCAGGACCAGACCGGACCGGGTCCGGTCCCGTCCCCGGTCCACACTTTTTTGAGTTCTCGGTCCCGGTCCGGTCCGGTCCTGGACCGGTGCCCAGCCCTAGTAATGAGTGTGCAAAATGTGATGAGAATGATTGTATATTTTCACTTAACTTGACTGTGTATATTCGTTCAATATGAATGTGCATGCTCTATATTGCATTAGATGTGTTTTTTTCATATAAATATTTAATTCACAAATGACTGCACCTTTTTTAAATAAAATGACTTCATATTTTCACTCACCATGTGAACATGCACTTGTACTTAACATTACTATATGCATGTATATAACTAATAGTTTATGATTTTTTTCACATATAATGTACTATTATGGAAAATGTATATACAGTCATGTTGTATGGGACCACTTAATCATGTTCCGAAACTTCCTCTCCATGAATATTATTTTCTAATAATAAAATAATAATAATTGCAATTGTTGATCACACAGGAGAAAATCACGGGATTCCTGATTTTCCTCAATGCTTCATTTTTCTATTATTACAAAAAAAAATCACCTATGTACCACCCATTTATATAAATCCAATGTTCCAGATACGCTATATAGAAGCTACCTCTACAAGACCTATCTCTATAAAAATATGCATATATATATAATTATATTCCGAGAATTAATATATCTATATAGAATTATAAAAGTAGGTTCCGTTGAGGAGACCCCTTTGGTAAGGACAACCCTTTATGGTGAGGAGTAACCTCAACCATCAGATTTACCTCCTTACCTTACAATTGATGGTCCATATTATTTTAAATTTTTTTATTTTAAAAGAAAATCATAATATTTGCTTTAAATTTTAAATTTTTATTATTTTTTATTTATTTTCATTTTCTAAAAATAGAATAACATAAAAATTGAACTTATAGTAAATAAAAGTTACCTAACAATAGGAAAAAGTGAACTTATTATAGAAAAAATTGAACCCTGACAAATTACAAAATTGAACTCGTACAAATTAGAAATTTTAACTTCTAGTACACGTAATTGAACTTTTAACATATTACAATGAACTTTTGGTTTATAAAAGTTGAGGTACCACATTTAAGGATTATAATCATTTTCTGTGAAGAAAGATATTTTTTATCTTTATAAATTTTAAATTGTTTTAGTTTTTATTTATGTATTACAATTGTTATTTTGTAGCAAAGATAATTTTGAATTAATAAAATATTAAAATATTTTTGTGAAAATCGAATTATATAAAAATCAACTTTAAAGATATAAATGTTGAACTCTTAAAACAAAAATTGAACTAATAGTAAAAAAATGGAACCCGTATATTATTGATAATTGAACTCATAGTATTTATAAAACGAACTTTTAGCATATTAATTTGAACTCTTAGTGTATAAATTGAGATGTTATACTTAAGTGCTCTAACGATATTTTTTGGGAAAAAAAATATCATTTTCGTAAAAAAAAATTTCTTGAAAAAAAACGGATCATCTAGTACATAGTAATGAGGTAAATCTAATGGATATAATTACTCCTTACTGCGCTTAGCGCATCAGCTCACTGGTTGAGCACTCATGGTAGTACCAAGAGGTCTCGAGTTCGAGACTCCAAGGCGACGGTTTGCCCATTTTCTTTAGAGCCGGTTAGTAACTAGTTCTCATCCTTTATGGATGCTCTAGATAAACCCAAGTAGTACTTGCGGCGACCCCAATCACTTTCCTTATAAAAACAAATGATTACTTCAGACTAAAAGAAGTTGTTCTTAGGATTAGACTAGCCCTCATTTGAACCAAATCCTAGAATTATATACGAACGGTTAGAATATATTAGCTAGAGTAGCTAGAATTATATATGAATTGCTAGAATAGATTAGCTCGTGTAGCTAGAGTGGAATTATGCTGTAATGGTCTATTGGTTAATTACAAGCTATCGAAGTATAATACTCCCTCCGTCCCATAATGTTTGTCCGGTTTCCATATCGGGCGTCCCAAAATGTTTGTCGTACTATCCCTTTTTTCCATTTATATCTACATTTTACTCAATCTCTTTCCTACTTTATCTACACTTTATTTACTCTCTTTCCTACTTTATCTTTTTCATTCTCTCTCCTCCTCTTTACTCCATTAAAACAACCTCCATTAAAACCATTTGTGCTGCCATTACAAAAATTGTGAAAACTTGATCAAAAAAAAAAACAAAATTGTGAAAACGTTGAAAATGGGCAAAATTTTGTGCTGTAGCCCAAACAAAATTGAAAAAACGTTGAAATGGGCAAAGTGATGAGATGTAGTTCATTTCATGGCAGCCCAAAACATTCAACCTAGCAGCCCAAATGCATGCTTCAGCATAAAACCCTAAGGATGAGGCAAATTCCCCATTTCACTTCATTTCACCCTTGCCTCTAAAACTCTCTCTCACAAACCCTAGGCGGCGCAAAGCTCTCTGAAACCCTGCGTTGCTCTCTGAAATCACGCTTGCCTCCATCAAATTCCTTCGATCTCGGTATTCTTCCTCTGATTTCGTCTTCATTCCTTCCCTCTCCTTTCTTCCTCTAAATTTGGGCTAATTAGGGTTCCATGTCTCTGTGCAGATGGATCGCAAGCTGTGCCCTTTCCAGGAAGCGGGTCGCAAGTGTTTTCACACCATGACGGATGAGGAAGTGGATGCCTATTTCGCTGATTCTGATGATGGTGATGATGGCGAGTCCCAAACTCCCTCCGATTTTGTCCCAAGCTCCCAGGAAACTGTTGAGGGCTTCTTGCGGTCCGAAGATGAGGAGTCTGTTGAAGAAGTTCGTCTTCCCTTGTCTCCAGGGAATGGTGGGAAAGTGGATGCTCGAGACTCACCTTCTGATGACCCTAATGACCTTGATGGTGTGGTAGCATCAGATCTGAAGCCTGATGCTTAGATAAGTCCCCTTTGAACTTGTGTTAGCTTTTGTTTGATGTGTATGATGTGTTGGACATGTGTCTTCTGTTGTGCATCCCTTTTGAATGCTTGACTTTGATGTTGTGGATTGAGACTATGCTCCTGCTGGCTTGTTGTATGTTGAAATTGATGTTGAGATGTTATGTGGTTGATGCATGTTGAAACTGATGTTGAGATGTGTTTCTGCTGGCTTGTTGTATGCTTCATTATGTGGATGATGTGGAATGACATTGAGTTGCTGATCTGTGTTGGATGAATGTGTTGGGTGAATGTGTCTCCTATGAGTTAGAACTTGTGCATACATGAGAATCAATGACGAGAACTTGCTTTGTGTTCTCAGAGATTTTTTTTTTGGTAATCAATGAAGAAATTTTTTTTGGGAGCCTGAGATTCAAATTCTGATTTCATACTACGATTACATACATTTGGAAACCGGCCATGATTATATGGCTGAATTGAGGCCTTTGTATGTGAATGTGTTTTGTGGAATTGGTTTTTAATCAATGATGCAAAAGGGGAAAACTGAGATTACCTTCTTTTTTTTTAAATTAATGATGAGTCTTTTATGAGATGAGAATACAAATCACATATATCTACAGATTTGTTGTTATACTATAGGAAACCGGCCATGAATGTGGCTGAATTGAGGCCTTTGTATTTCAATGAGTGTTGTGGATTGGTTTGAATTCAATGATGGTTTAGGAGACAGCTGAGATTTTTTTTTAATCAATGATGAGTCCTTTAACTGAGAATGACTTTCTTTGCATTCACATATGCATGAGTTGCAAAAGGAAACCGGCCATGAATATGTGGCTGAATTGAGGCCTTTGTAATTCATTGTTTTATGTGGAGAAGGATTTCATTCAATGATTAAATAAGGGACAGCTGAGATTGCCATTTTCATTACACACTTGGTCATTAATATCCCAAAAAGCCACATGTTTTCCCTTAACCATTTACACAAAAGGCTAGTAATTACACAAAAGTGGATGAATGATTAATTACATCCTAGCTGAATTGACTATCCTCTAGCAATTCACCTTCATTGTCTTGGTCTCCATTGCTGGCCTGATTCCCTTGTGTTTCTGTTTCTGGTTGTTGAGCTGCTTGGCTTGCTTCTGTTGCATTTCCAACTCCATGAATTTTGTTCCATGCTTCAATAACTGCCCAGCTTGGTGCTTGCACTTGTTATGGTAAATTCCCCTCAGCTCTTAATCTGTTTTTGTTGACATGTGGGACATCATAGTCATTGCTCCCTTGTGCTTTTAGTATCTCATTCATGACATATTGTAATGTCATCCACACATTAGCTAGTGTTGTTGGTTGTAGCTCATAAAATGCCTCCTTCACTGCATCCAGCATGAGATCAATATTCTTGGGCATCTTTTTATGCATTAATGACTGTATGCTTCTGAAAAACCCAAGGTCTAAGATGTTTAAATCCGGACTGTTTGGTGGCTGTTGAATTAATATGAATGTGAAGTCCTCTTGTTGATACACTTCTTGCCATTCTGCATCATCTTGAGTGATATGAGCTTTTGCATTATCTTGTTGGATGAATATGACCTTATGACCTGGATGTTCTGGCCACTTTGATTTTATTGCTGGGACTATTTGATCAATTAGCATCTTCCTAGTGACATTCTTGTTGACTAATTCTACCAGCTTTGTTACAATTGTCCCCTTCTCCCTGTTTTTTGATTTTCTTTTTGCTGCCTCTTGATAAGTGAATGGAAAGATCCCTATCTTTCCATCAAATGTGCATTGCCCCTCTGCATTGAATCTTCGTCTAGAAACTGCTGCTGTGAACATTACTTTTGGTATAAACTTGCTTGAGCTGGCAGCTCTGTACTTGCCCCTTTCATTTTGAGCTAGATACACTCTTTGAGTCTTCTTGCTTAGATGAAACCATTTTTCATCAATATGAACGAAATCATACATGCTGTAATATTGCTTTTTAGTTTCTGCAGTAGCACCTTGCAAGAGACTTAGGATCCACTCTAACCTGGTTCTCATGTTTGCATCTTTGAGGCCAGGGTGGAGTGGGTTGGTATGTGGCCTTATCATTTTCCTCTTGACCATTCTATGAGTTGTGCTTTTTGACACTGCTAGATGGATGGCTAAATCTCTGATGCATGATCTGTCTCCCATGTTGATTTCAGTGATCTTTGCTGCTTCCACTTGTATTCTTTTCCTACCACAGTTATGATATTTGGTGCTGACATTGGGCACTTGTGATGCACTTTCCTGCTCCTTGTATGTGTTCCATAACCTGGATATTGTTCTTGTTGATAGATCAAATTCCAAGGCAAGATCCTTGAATGCACTCTTTGGTAGATGTCCCCCACTTGCCACTTGTAGAAGCTTCATGAGTATGTGCATCTTTCTATCAGAGCTGAGTCTGGTCTTGTAGCACTGAGGATGTGAACTTGCTACTGGTTGACTTTCTGGTGTTGCTTGATGCTGACCTGCTTGCTGGCTGTCTCCATTAATGGAAGGTTCTTCTTCCATGCCTCTGATTAGCTCGTTAAGATCAAGTAGGAAAATAGGCTGGTTAGTGTCACAACTTTCTTCTTCTTGAGGAAACTCATTTAAGTCAAACACTGAAGCCATCAAGGCCAGACAATGATGCAGAAAAAAAAGATGTCCTCTCTTTTTTCACTAAATGCTCTGTTTTTTTGAGTAAATGTGCTCTGCTGCTTAGAAATGGAAGGATGGAATGTGCAGAAAGGTTAAAGAAGAAGAAGAAGAAGACTCTACAGTGCAAGATTTGAATTCCATTCGTGTGCTTTGTTTTTATTGGTTGATTATGTATGAGCTGCTCTCTGATTGGCTGAGCAGAATTCACATGGATCACTCTTTTGAATTGTAAAGATTTGTTTTGTAAATTTAGCTTTTACTCTCTGTTGTGTGTCAGTTTGTACAGTGAGTTTTTTGTACTTTAAACCCACTAGATGAAGCTCCTTAAATGTTGTGCCCTCTGTACTTTTGGACAAACATATTGGGACAGAGGGAGTATATATTTGGAACAGTTTAGATTTGTTACACAAGTATTATATTGTCAGTGATTCATTGGCCGGAGAGAAGATTTTCTGTGTATGTGGATAATTGTGAATCCAAGTTTACTGGAGCTAGCCATATATCAAATTAGCTAGGTTTTCCATTATGAAACGTATCAAATGAGAAATCAACAGTTGGATAACGAGGAATGTAAGGCGCACATTATTAGACAAATCATTTGGGAATTTAATATACCTATATGATTTTGCATGAAGCTGTTAGTTAGAGAATATTTTTGTATACAATTAGTAGACTGACCCACTTATATGACTAATTTTAGAGCATAGAATCCATAGATGATCTATATAATTGAAAACTGATTCAACTTTACTTGAGAATAATTATTTAACTTTGATGCTGAATATTTAACACATATGTAATGACCAAACTATGTATCCTATCCAATTGGTATCTAAAAAAATCTAAAAAAAACAACCGTATTGCACATGCTTATTCCAAATTATATTCTTAGAGGAACAAAGTGGTTAAAGATGAAGCATAAATTTCATGCCTATCTGAAACACTTGGATGGACCACTTTCAACAGCTTTGTACAAGAACAAGACCACTATAAAATCAGGACAATCCTCTGTATATTCAAAACACATACATGCAATAAATACTACACTCCCACATAAACACAAGAAGAAAAAAGAGGAGGAAGAAGAGCAAACACAAGCACCATGGACTTGAGCCATAAGAGGAAAGGGTTCATGAAGATGAAGGTACCGTCCTTTGGTTCGCGTGCCCCTAAGTCGCCGTCGATTCCTCTTCATCCTCATTCAAGCAAGGTGAACCCGAGCACCGGCCATCAGAGCCCTGCTTCGGCTGATTACTTTGTCAGGCAAGACGTGGCGCCTCAAGTCAAGAAGGTGACCTTCGTTGTGCCAATCCATGCTGATGAGGGCCGGTGTTACGATGCTATCACACGTGACACGTACTTTGGAGCCATAGCGGACGAGTATGTCAACATGAAGGCGTCGAATTACATCTTGTCTGTTAAGGAGCGCTTTAAGCTTGAAAGGCTTAGCTCAGAAAGAAGAGTGTCTCAAGAGATCGCTAGCTAGATGGAGAGCTTCATGCTTGCTTTCTTCTACTTTTCTTTTCTGTTTTATTGTGATGTTTCTAATTATGTAGTGGTCATTCGACCAAAAAAAAAACTTATGTAGTGGTCACAACCTACTAGTGTTGGCTAGAAGTACATGAATATTGTAACTTCGGCATGAAGTTCAAACTATAAGTTTTGGACTCGATCGTTACTTCAATGGGTGTTTTGTAAACCATGCACATAGTAAAAAGATGCAATAGTTGTCGATAAATGTTTATATTTTTTTATTGAGGTAATTACGTAAATAGAATAGAGATCGAGAAGAAATTTACAATTAAAAAGAAAAACTCAGCCACAAAGAGGGTTAAATGCAAGAACAACTTGAGTGCCCCATATGGGGATGGTGGATAGGAAGTGGTATTGGGTCCTACTAAGAGCATGTACAATGGTGAGGAATGCACATCCTCTTAGCACTCTCTTTCTTCTATGAGGATGTCCTCTTTTATGTAGAAATTATAAGAGGATCCTCTTTTGAAAGAGGAATGAAAGTAATCCTCTTTCTACAAAGGATTACTCACATTGGTTCTTGTGCCAAAGAGGATACAACTTCAAATTATATGTTGACATGTGTTCATCCAAGTATTCACCCATTTTATTTCTTCCACTTCAATTTACACTTAATATTTCCTAACTAAAAATTAAATCAATATGAGATTATCTTAAAACTACAAAATTAGTTAGTGTTTCTATTTTTTTTGTCTATAAAAAGAGTTCAAATTTACCTTATTTTTACACAATTCATTTTTTTTTCTTATTATTCCATGGATCATAATGTCTATAATAAATGTAATTTTTTTTCTATACCTTTTAATACTTTAGAATATTGCTTAAAGATATTTTTATATAAATCAAGTTTTATGTCTCAATAGTAATTCTTTTTTTATAATATCATAATTCTTTTGTAGATACTAAATTAGCTAAATAAATATAATTTGAGGAACTAAGTTAGTAGAATTGATTAATTATATAAAACATATAATGAATATATATATTTGAAAGTAAGAAAAGGTGAAATGAAATGAGGATCCTCTTTGTTGTGGGGGTTAATAGAGTAAGAGGAAAGAAAGGAGGAAATGAAAAGTGAAAAATAAGTTGGATGAAAGAAAAAGTGATGTGTCAACTAGATAGAAGGAGAGAGAAAATCAAGAGAGGATTCAACATCCTCACCATTGCACATGCTCTAATGGTAGAGTCGACTCAGCCTGGCCGCTATACTTTGTGCTCTTCATAGATTGGGTCCATGAAGCCAAGTTTATCACTAAAATTGCAGGACATAATCAGCATGAGTAGTTTGCATTATACCTTTGCCTACACCAAACGAATAAGCTAGTATTTGCCTTGTGATTGTCCAACAAACAATAGTCTCTTGCCAAATTAACGTTCTGTTTTTCCTTCAAAGATTCATGCATATGAACATTAAGCAACATGGATCTCCCATCGTTTCTATCCTACATGAACAAATTACATTGGAAAGAATAAATTTGTACACAGAAAAATTGAGCAAGAAACAAATTTACATGTTTCAAATCACACAAAAAACTCCACTCATAAAGACCATAAAACGGAGCTCCCATCAGCCATAAGAACCAAACTCTTTTAAATCACAAGCATATTAACAATCAAAACTCACGTACGTTCACTGAGGATCAATGTTTGCAGAAGGAATGCTCCCACTGTACTCGAACAAAGACTTGTCACTGTACAGGTATGGCGAAGTCGTTGAACTGGTTTCCCCGTAGTTACTGGAGACAGGTGCCGAGTCTGTGTTCGGGTTCAGCCCGCCTAGCTCCATAATATTCTCAATCTCCTTGACGACCTCGCCCATTCGAGGTCTTCCAGCCGCCGATTCGTCCACACACCTAAGGGCCAAATCCACGTAGCGCTCAAAGCCTACGAGGGAGATGGTGGCGTCGGCCATGGATGGGTCGAGGATCTCTTGCAGACTGTACAAGTCCTGCGACGAGTCCATCCTTGTCCTTACTTCTCTTACTATGTACTGCCCTTGCTGTATGGGCCTTCTTCCCGTTATGAGCTCCAGCATCACCACTCCGAAGCTGTAGACGTCGCTCTTCTCTGTTAGCTGGTTCGTCATGTAGTATTCCGGGTCCAAATATCCCTGCCAGAAACAATAGAGACTGTAAGGAAACGGCGCGAAAAAAAGAGTATTCTGATGATGGAATAAGTAGTTAGTTAGTTAGTTAGTACTAACCAGAGTTCCTTTGACTTGTGTAGTGACATAGCTCTGGTCATCTCCGAAAGCCTTTGAAAGGCCAAAATCAGCAACTTTGGCGGTTAAACGTTCATCCAGTAAGATGTTACTGGATTTAATGTCTCTGTGTATGATTGGCGGATCAGCGAGCTCGTGCAGGTATGCCAACCCACGAGCCGAACCAAGGGTGATTCTCAGCCTCATGAACCAATCTACATTGTATCTTGATTTTCCTGCAAGCAAGGATAGAGGAACATCTCTTTTACAATATTCATGATTATGGACTCCTATGAAAATTTTCACCAATTCACACAGAAGTTACTATTGACCCTCTTCATGTGACATTTCATATTGAAAGTAATTCGGTTGCAACAACTTGTCTCATATGTTACCTGAAAGATTGTCCATCAGGGTGCCGTTGGGCATGAACTCGTAAACCAGCATCTGCTCACCCTGTTCATAGCAGAATCCTAGTAGGTTGACGAGATTCTTATGATGAACCCTTGACAGAAGTTCTATCTCGTTTTTGAACTCCACCGCACCCTGCATCGACCCTGTTTGAGCTCTTTTGATTGCAACAACTTGTTTATTCGAAAGAACTCCTTTATAAACCTGCACACAAACAGTGGATTGGTCAACCTTGTCTCATATGTTACCACTTTATCAAAATCAAGTCTATTCTTAAAACATTGAGAGCTGCATTTTTCAAAATCAAGCTCAAGTTATAGAAGTACCTTCCCATAACCTCCAGCTCCGATGTTATTGGCCTCTGAAAAATCTTGTGTGGATCTCTTGAGCTCATCAAATGTGAAACTCCTCGTTCCTTTCAACTGAGGGACATCACCAAAGCTTTTGTTCTTGTCCCAGGTTGCTGCATTCACAAGTTTAATGTTTAGCTACTATAAGAGCTGGATAAAGGATTGATTTCAATGTTTGAAGCACAATGCATAAATACCGAAAGGGTCAGTCTTGGAAGTCGCGGTTTGTGCCTTCCGTTTTTGACCATATGCATAGAATCCAGCACCTATCAATAACAGAAGCAGCACACAGACACCCACAGCAACACCAGCAATTATGCCAACAGAAACCGACTTTTTCTTTCCAGAAGATCCTCCTATAAAATCCAACATGAAAGAGTGAGTCAATGCTTTTAGGACATTTCATATTCAAACTCAACCAACAAACGTAAAAGGGAGGATTCCATCATACTGACCTGTCACAGCTGAATAGTCATCAGCAAGAAAGTAATACGGGCCAAAGTATTTAGGGGTCTTAAGGTATTGGTTACTAAGCACAAACGCCATGAACGAAACCTCTGTCATGTTGAACTGCTGGCTAGTTGGGTAGACGGCAAGAGATATACGAAGGTAATAGTATTGGTCCCTTGATGCGTTGCTCAATGATATAGAGTCAACTGGAAGGCTGGCGTTCCGAAAGGCTGCAATGAGAGTGCTCTCTAGATCATCATAGTTAGAGGAGATTCCCAGGTTGGAGAATGTAGGAGCTCTGAAGACCAGAGTTCCTGTATAAGGGTAGGCACATTTGCACTTTGGGCTAGAGGTTTGACCAGAACTGCATTGACCAGGTGTGCAGTTATCTGTTGGAGTTGAATATGAGGAGCTTTTGCTCTGTCTTGCGCTGCAGTATGCTACGACCGCATTACTGTCTTGGCAATACGGATTATTCAGCAGTCTGCAAGATTGTCACAATTTTCTAAAAGTTTAGAAAGGGTAAATCTACTATAATACAGTATAAAGCAAAACCCAAGTCTGTGTAAAAATTTGCTTCACGTCATAATTAAGAGAAAGGAACAAAGTGTTGCAGAATAGAGCTCACATCAGCTGAAAACTGTAGGTGTCATTCGGATTGAAATCGGTAATCTTGTTGGTGTCAAGGTCAATAAGCTCCAGGTGATCTCCAAAGGAATTTCCAACTTCCAGAGTCTCATTAAAAAAGTTGTCCTTCAATATTCTACACTCACATAGATTAAAAAGATATTAAAGGGTGTAGACAAGCATCAAACAAAACTCACCATGAAAGGACAAAGCGTATTCATACTTACACTTCCTGTAAAGAAGAGAAGCTGAAGAGGGTGCTGGGTACCGATCCAGTAAGTCCAGTATTTTCCATGATTCTGCATGATATCAGCCATTCATTATCCCAAGCACAAATACATGAGAGCATCAGTTGATCAATAAGAAAATGTTTTAACATGAGAGAAAGAAAGACATACAATGTAGTCAATGATGTCAAACTTGAAAACCATGCCGGAGAAGTAGATGAAGTAAAACTATTATTGCTCATATCCCTGAAAAAACAACAGTTGGTCAATAAATCAACACTAACACCCTCAATTATGTACAGTTACTGAGCTTATAGAACTTACACGTAGGCGATCTGTTTTAAGCCTGTAAGATCTGGGATAGCACCACTCAGTTGGTTGTTGGACAAATGTCTACACAACCCACAAGTAGAATGGCATGTCAGACTAGCATCTCTCAAACTGGAGTCGAGCACATGAATACAAATGAAGGAAGATCACAATGATCCTACTTACAGTTCTTGTAAATTTGTGAGGTTGGTGAGATCTGTGCTTATGCCCGTCATTGAATTATTGTCGAATCGTCTGATACAAAGCAAATTGTAGCATGTCAAATAAAACTGGCTAGAAAGAAACTGATTCATGAAGCTACTAGTGAGCCTATATGTCTTAGGGAATACTCACACAGCCTCCAATGTTTGCACAAGTCCTAAGGAAGAAGGGATACTTCCGGTGAATTGATTGTTGTCAAAGAGCCTACACATTCACAGATATCAAAATCATTATGTAAGTAACTGGTTCATTTTCTTCTTGCTTGCATTTGAAATAACAAACTAGTACAAAAAAATATGATTTAAAACAGGTAAAGGTGCTTACACATGTATCAGATGCATGTCGGAGTTGAAGAGCTCCTCTGGTATGTCACCGGACAATTTATTTACTCCAAAGTGACTGAAATGTCAAATATATTAGGGAGGAATTAATCAATAATTGCAAAAGAATGGAGTTGATGTTTTGTATAGTATGTAACGTACAAGTGCTTAGCGTTGAGTAGCTTATCAAGTCCTTGCACAGTGGCATTGGAGACTGGAATGCTTCCAGAAAGCTGGTTCTCAGACATGTCCAAATAAGTAAGCCCTGTCAAGTTACCAATTGAAGAAGGTATATTCCCAGTGAAACCATTGGAGTTCAAAGCTCTGCAGAGACAATAGTAGCAAGCAAGTTATAAAAGCTTCAAAGAGGTCATTATGAAGACCCATTTTTTTATCTGACTAAAATAAGAGAAAGTACAATTTGAGATAAAGTTCATACAAGAAAGAAAGTTGTGTTAGAGATCCAAGTGACTCAGGAATCGGACCCGAGAAGCCACACCCAACAAGACTCCTGTTACGAAGATACAAACACGTACACAATTAGAACGAAAGCTTGGTTGGTGCAATCTCGAAATGTTTTCTCTACAGATTAAGAGTCATTTCTTACAAGTTTATGAGCTTTTTCAATTTCCCAAGATCAGGAAGAGAGCCTGTAAGGCCTTGGTTGTAGGATAGATCCCTGAAACAGGAGTTCAGAATGAAAAAAAATACACGAAGTGACTTAAAGTACTAGCAGATGATGGCATCACAGAATGACATGCTATTATTTATATGAGCTAGAATCAAGCTAAGCTAGTCATCTTATAAGAAGCAGGTCTTGAAGCATTCGAGGGGTTGGAAGCTACGCCTATTTGAGCTAATGCGATATAGGTGAATGCAGAGGACTTACAGGTATTGTAACTCTGATAACGACGAAAGATCTCCTGACAGCTTACCTGTCAAATCCATGCTCGCCCACCGTCTAGGATGCATAGTACAAAATCACATTAAGACCATAGACCGACAAACTTTCAATAAGCTCTATTTGACATGTGGATAGGTGGTCTTACATGGATGTAACACGAGAAGCTTCACATCGGATTCCATCCCAGCCACCACACGGATCAGTAGTTTGCCAGCTGCTAGGCGTATTGCTCCACCCTCCAGTCAGACTCTTAAGAGCAGAATCTGCATTTCAACTTTCTCCTCTCAATCACGCAAAAATTCCCATGTAATGTAATGCAGAGATACCTTCAAAAGGATTTCATATCTTCACAATGAAACTAAATGCAACTATACAACTAGCATTAAGACTGTTCATAATCACCTAGAAGAACCTCATCAAAGGGTTTTTTTTTTGGGAAGATAGAAGATCTATCCTCCACAAGAAGAAATGGAGATAGCATGACATGTTGAGATGTCAACGAAATAAAGGCACGGTAATGAGAAGAGCTACAAATCAAAATCAGGTTATGAAACTTACAGTCGTTGGCATTTGTGTCTGCCAAAACAACCAAACTTTGTACAAAACCGACAAGAAGCAACACCAATATCCTTAAATCCATGTCAAAAACCTTCATCAAACAAGGGTTTCGTTTTGAAAGTCTAGAGGAACTCCTCTGCCCTCAACTAAATAAAGAAAACTTGAAGTACATCATCCTAGAGCAATCTTGAATGAGTATGCAAATGGGCATTCTTTTGATTGTTCACACTGAGTAAATTGACCAATTCAAACAGACTACTTGCCCATTATCAACTAACCCAACTAAAAACAATGATCAAAATAGTTGTTTAATACTAGTATCAAACAATGTCAAACAATGCCATACAATATATAATTCCCTCAAACCAATTAATGCACACGAAACAATTATTGATATCAAACAAGATCAAACGCAGCCTTAAAATTGAATAGCAATACATGACAGCATGTTTCAAGATTATTTAAGAGCCACTTGCAAATGGTGGCTTCAACAAGGACCATTCAACGAAGGGAAAGAGTATGTACACGTGAGCAAATTAGAAAAGAAACAGTTTCATCACACAAGTAGCAGCCAAACACGACCTGAAAGTGCAGATTCCATATACCCGAGTTAAATGCGACGAGGGAGATTGACTTTTTTAAAAAGTAAGCTGAGGAAGAAGAAGCTGCATTTTGAATCCGTCAAACGAAGATTGAACCTCCAATTAAAATGCAAAAAGGCCGCCTTTTCAGTTTTCACCCTTCTCTTTCCCAGTTCCCGCTATATATATGATCTTCATCGTATTGTAGCCTCGATTGTACATCGATCGGTTCTTTGACCACCATTTCTTCATGTCTAGTAGAGAAGACGAAGGTAGACAAATTAGACCTCGTTCACTTTTACACAAAATAATCTTTTTGCTCTAAAAAATTCATTATACCTATTTATAATATCTATATTACATCTCTATTTTTACATTTTTTAAGATAATCTTTTCATCCAAAATATCACTTTTCACCTAAAAACTATTTTCAAACAACAAAGTGAAACAAGCCCTTTAAAAAATGTGATTTTTGAAACCAACTTATGATTAAACTTAAAAAGGTTTTTAGGGGAGAAAAAAACTATTCCACTTAGATCTCGACAATAGAATCTGAACTTTCAAATTGGGTGTTATTGATAAAATTTTATGGTTATCAAATCTTGTAAAACACTTGAGCACTTGAAAACTTGAGTACTTGAGTCAAGTGGCTCAATGAGCATTTGAGTAGCTCATCAAGCCTTGTGCTTAGTCTTGGTATGGAATGTTTTAGGTATAATATGTTATGTTTGAACATTGGGTTTTGTTTGTGTTATTTGGGCTTGTTGCCACAATTATAAGCCTAAGCCCAAACTGAATCTCTAGAGCATCTTTAGACTTAGGCAAAATACATGTACGGACCCCCGTACTTGTCACTTTTTTGCAAACGGCCCCCTCTACTTTAAAATGTTCTATTGAACGCCTGTACTCGTATATCCCTATTCCATTGAGCACCTGCTATCCTCCGCGCGTTCGATTAATTTCCATGTCAGCGCCACGTAATATACCACATATGTACAATTCATCCATGTCATTTTTTTGGGTAGAAAATTCATCCATGTCATTGCCACCTATATTTATAATTAAAATTTATTTCATATAAATTAAAAAAACAAAAAACAAAAACCCCTCCTCTTGCCCTCTTCTCTCGTCACTTTCCCCCCTCCTCCCACCACTCCGACTACTCTTCGCCACCGTCCACATCGCCCGCCCGGACCTCAATTTATCCGGCGTCTTATCCGGCAGACCACCGAGCGCGCCTCCCCGACCATCATCTCTACCGAACGCCGCCTCCTGGCTACCGCCCTCCTCGACGACCCCAACACACCCTACCCACCCGCTACGACGCCCGCAGCCAGGGCTCCCGAAGTCCCCTTCGACGCCTTCCGTGTCGGCTCCGGGAGCCCTGGCCGCGATCGGAGGCTCTGGAGGAACCGAGGGGCGGAGGCTCTGGTAGGAGTAGCTAGGGTCGTCGGGGTCCGGGCAGGGGCGGCGTCGATGGGTCGAAGTTGTTCGGCCAGGTTCGAGGGCGGTCGGGCTAGACAGGTGCGCAATCGGAAATCTAGGCAAGACCCGAACGAGATCTGGACAGGTGCGTGGCCGGAGACTCGAGCGAGAGCGGCGGGGTCGAGCGAGAGGCAGAGCGGGGTTAGTCGGGCTGGGTAGTAGCGAGCGGCGGGAAGGAGGGTAGAGGTGGAAGCATTGGGAGGTCGGAGTAGGAAGGCAGTAGGCCGGAAAAATGGGGTTAGGGATTGAGCAGGAAGAAGATGGGTTTAATCGATTGAACAATTGATTGTTTGGAGTGGGGGTTAGGGATGAGAGGAGGAGCTTGAGAGTTGATGAGAAGGTTAGATTTGGAGGATGAAGGAGGTAGAAGAAGATGGATTTAATTTTTTTTTTTGTTAATAAAATCCAAAAGATGATTTTTTTTTTAATATAATCCAAGTCATCAATTTATATGGTTTTACTCGCGGAAAAGGAGAGTGAATTACACGCACTATGCCACGGAGGATAGCAGGTGTTCAATAGAATAGGAATATACAAGTATAGGTGTTCAATAGAACATTTTAAAGTAGAGGGGGCCGTTTGCAAAAAAGTGACAAGTAAGGGGGGCCGTACATGTATTTTGCCTTTAGACTTAGCTTAACTTGGTGCCATATATAAGCCTTTAGGGTTTCCATTTGCAGCTCATCTTGTTCACATCTTTGCGCCGTTGTTTGGAAGCGGTTCTCTAAGCAACCCTCTTGTGGTCATTGTGATTCTCGCCAGAGTTTGTGAAAACCTCAAAAGTTAGGTTGGAGAAGAGCAAGAGTCGTTGTTCTTCGCCTAAGTTGAGTACTCTTTTCACAGCTTTGTACCTCTATGTTCTCTTATTACCTTTGTGTCTTGTTTTTGGCGTCTTTGTGTGAGCTTATGTATGCTTTGTTACTATTCTTGTTCACATCGACTTAGTGGATTTTGGTTGAGTCTCCTGATTGAGCTTCATAGAGTAGGGTTTTCTGAACTGCAGTAACAACCTCTTGTATTAAACTTGTTTTAGATTTTGTTCTTCGATTTCCATTAAGGTAATAGGGATAGATTTGAACGAGCTTTATAGTAGGTTCTAGAGAGGAGAAACTTATGACGAGTATACTCCCTTGTGGTGAGTACTAATCTCATTCATTACATTGTCTCATTTACTATATAATGTATGGTCCAAATTTTATTTTATTTTGAAAAATTTTAAATTTTCACTTCTCTTACCTTTTTATAATTTTTTTAAACTGTTTTTGATTTAATTTCACATTTAATGAAAATCGAATAATATAAAAAATGATAATAAACAAAGAATGAACTAACAATAGCAAAAACTGAACTTACAAAACATTAAACTCGTACAAATTACAAATATGAACTTTTAAATTTTTAAAAGTGAACTTTTGATTTATAAAAATTGAACTAATACATTTGAGGGTTATAATAATTTTTTATAAACAAAAAAAAAATTATTTTAAAATCTTTTAATAGTATATTTTAGATTTAACTGTTTGTAGTTTTTTATTTTCCATAAAAATAGAAGTTATTGGGAAAAATGAACTCGTACAAAATGAAAAATTGAATTCATGGCATATATAAAATGAACTTTTATTATTAAAATTGAACTCTTAGTATATAAAAAAAAAAGAATTGTCTTATTTATGTATCACAATGATTATTTTGTATAAAGAAAGATTCTTGAATTAAAATTTTAAAAAATAAAAAAACTTTTTTTTGAGAGAATCAAGTTATATAAAAAAAATGAATAGTACACAAAATTGAACTAATACAATATTGAAAATTGAACTCATTGCAATTATTAAATGAACTTTTAGCATATAAAATTTGAGCTCTTAGTGCATAAAAAGTAAAATGGACTAAGTGCAAGGTTGTTAGGATTGTGATTTGGATCGTAAGATTCTACGATTCAAATTTCACTAAATGATACGGATCGTTTATATAAAATCGTATCAAGTAGGATCGGTGAGATCGTAGGATCGTAAGATCCCATAAATAGGCGTTGTAGAGTACAATTCTCTTATTTTAGGCTATTTAGGCCCATTTGAATGGTTAAAATGGCTACTCACTAGCCTATTTTAAACTAATATTTTTTAAAAAGAAAACAATTATAAGCTATATCATATTTTTAATTTAAATCTTTTTTAAATGTATATCCAATTTCATTCTCTTTCATTCTTCCTCTTGTCTTCATTGTAGGCGAAAATATAAAAGTTAATTTTGTTACTTATTTCATAAGTATTTATATTTATATATATATATATTTATTTTTAGCAGTTGATGACTATTTGATAAAGCTGAACTTTATTATTAGTTTATTAATACTCATAGGACTTGTGTCCTAGCTAGTAGCTACTACAAACTTATTTAGGCGACAGTGTTCCTGTGGTATTTAATTTCTTTTGATTGATATTACTCTTTGTAATGGTATCATTACCACATCATTCTATTTAATTATGGATAATGAACTGGGTAAAATGACATCATTTCTTTCTCGCTTTCACGAATTTTCTTGGTATAAGAAAATATTATGGTCAATTCATCGTGATACAGAATGGTGGGTGTGGAAAATACATATATATATGTATATTTTGATAACTTATTTTCTTGTTTGATTGATATATAACATATATTGAAGTTAAAAAATTCATAATTATATTAGTTTAATAGGATCTTACGATCCCATCGATTCGATCTACGATTTGATCCTACTACCCCTCTACGATCCGATTGAAGAATCCCGATCCTATATTGAGTTTGCTTTGATCTTAATGTTTTTACTTTTATTATACTTGGGTTTGGTCATATTCCCTCTGTACTTCCTATGGACCTTTTTCTTCACTTATTTTTTAAATTTATAATTGAGCTTACTCGAGGACGAGCAAGGTCTAAGTATCGGTGAGTTTGATATTGTAACATCTCAATTTTAGAGAGGGTTATTACATATATACTATATTTATTATGTTATAATTAAGACTTTTTAGCACTATTTTATGAGAGTTTTAGGCTAGATTAAAACATTTTCCATGAAGACATCTTAGAGCCTACAAAGGTGAAAAAACCAAAGAAATTGACATTTTGTAGAAGAACCGTGATTGATTATTAGCGGTAGATTTCATCAAGACGTTTCAAAAGAAGGTTGCGATCGTGGTAGACCTAATGAGAAGATTTTTCCGAGTTGGTTGACCCATGATCGCAAGTAACATGTGGTCACGGGTCGGCGGGTCGGGATGGATCTGAGTTTTTCAATTTTCATGTTTTATTTTATTTTATTTTATTTTAAGGGTTTTATTTTCGGATATATTTTTTTTACTAAACTATCTCTTTGATTCATTCGCAAATTGAAGCCTTTTGGTTGTAAGTTTGCGAGACTTTGAACCAATTCCTTCCTTTGGTTAATATTAATTCTCTTGTGCTTTATGAATATCAATGTTGTTTGATTTCTTCTTGCTTAGTAAACTTGTTGACATTGACAATATTCTATTACAAGATTTAGGTTTTTCGGTAAAAAGCTTTATCTTTGTAGCAAACGTGATGCTCTAAGACTTGGACTAGACTTATTGAGAAAGGGGATTGTTTGTATTGCTTTTATGATTAACTCATTGTGATTATAATTGCATGTATACAAAATATCCTTCTTCTTAATGCTGATATTGAATTTAATCGTTTTGTTCCATATCAAGAAATTCTTCGCTTGTTAACTTGTGGTTATTTAGGATCAGGATTGGAATAACTATAGGAATTATAGAAATCGAATGAAAATTCAATGGTCATATAAACCAACTAAAAGGTGGAAATTTGTAAATGGATTTCTTTCCCAAATATTAAATTAATTCCTAATTTATTTACTTGTTATGTTGTCTTTTTATTCTTAGTTTTAATTGAAATCGATACTTGTTGGTTGATAAAACAATTGTTTCTAGAACCTGTTTGATCCAAAACTTATCATGAGATGAACTTTGGCCTAGATTGGGCCTTGATCAAGTAAACTTAGAAGAATATGAGCAAAAGTGTGTTTTTATTGATGTGAAAACCGTGAATGTGTATGTGGATGAATCGTCCTCCTCTCTCAAGGGTTACATTCGGCTTATATAGTCCCTTGGAGAACAATCTATCTTGTTAAAGATACAATCTTATCTATAACTAACATATCTCTATCTAATTCAATCTTTGAACAACATAATCTTTACGGGGGGAATCTATCTTATAACGAAATTGATCTCGGACCTCCTCTCCTTCGACCGACTCAACTATTCCCGATGATTCACCACTGGCTCAAGATGCACTGGAGATTCTCTGTCTATGCACTGACGCTTCTTCGCCTAAAATCTGGGTCTAACAATAAACCTAAATGCAATTTCAAAATTTAACTTTCAAATTTTGAACAGTGCATTTAATCCGATTAGACATTTGGAAACGCCTTGGACTTCGGGATTTTTTCTGCCACCTCTATTAATGACCTGCGAGCCTTTCTTTTCGTCATCATTCCGCCTTCGCTCTCTTTCCTTCTCACTCTCGCTCCTGACTTTTCCAGGTAACGTTTCCCTCCTTTCTCTGGTTTCTGCTTCGTTTGATTTCCATGGAAAATCCTTCTCCCTTCACTTCTTCTCAAGCCCTAGGCTCACAAGACCTTTACCGTTGTGAAATGTCGCGGGAGGAAATTGCTGAATGGATCTCCTTCGGTGGGTTTCTGGAAGGGACCCGTTCCACGCCTCGATTGTCAATCTTATCGACTAGGTCCGGTCAGGGTGGATCTGCTTTCTTGATTATCCTTTTACCCTAGGCTTGAAGTTTCCCTTTTCTTCCTTTATTCGAGATTTCATTAGTACTCTAAACATCTCTCCTTGCCAAATTCTTCCGACTACTTGGCGTACGCTTGCCCGAATTGATGAGCTCGCCGCGAAACGGGGGTTGGTGATTACCATGGGCGAACTCTTGTTGGCGTACAAGATCGTTCCCTAGAGAGCTGGTCGTATCACTCTCCATGCTAGAGACACCGAAAATCCCCTCATCCCTAAGTTAAAAAAGCCATCTTGGCGTTGGCATGCTCGTTTCTTCTTCGTCGAGAAGGCGTCTTTGGGGGATCTTGATGATGAAATAAAAGACGTCTTTCGAGATGGATGGAACACATCTCGTAAGGCGATCTGAATTTTCTTGCGTTTTTCCTGGATTTTTTTGTTCCTTTTTTGTGTTCTGATTTTGCATGTTTCTTACTTGTGCAGTGCCGGTGGGGATCCACTCTAGGTGTACGAACACGGGTGTTTGTTGTCGTTTGTTGAAGATCAAGGCGGAAAAGCGCAAACCTAGGAAGATTCGCCCTGATCCGGAGGGTAACGGTGAGGACGAAGAATCCTCAGAATCCGACGAGGAAGAGACCGAGACCAAAGTCACCCCTCTCTCTTTAGACATGGCGAGCTTCTCTAAGAAGAAATCAGGTTAGTTCTTCGCTCTTAACTTTGTTCCTTCCTTGATGAGTCTTTTAACATTGCAGAAGGGAGTTTGGGTGCTTCTTATTCTAAGGACTTAACATGAACCCCATAAAGGGTTTACGTCTCACGCTTCGTATGTGTAATTTTTCTACAAAGGTCCATACATAGTTGATTACGATTAGGATTCCTTTGGACATTGCCAAGGGTCATTAGGAGTTGACGTTTTTTGAGCAATGGATCCTTAAGTTAAGACTTAGGATGTGGTGTCATCACGGCGTCCCGCGCATATGGCGATTTTGGGTTATATTGCTATAACTTTCCCCTTCCCATACTAATCGGATGTTTTTGTTAATTGGACTTGGGGGTGACCAACTTATGGGTCACCTCGTCTTTTTTGACGGTATACCCATGTATTTTAACAGTGCTATTTATATTCAACGCGTTTCGTGTAGTTTTGTAACTTAGAGTAGCGTGTATTTTGCATTTTGAGCAATATGCATGGATGGGAGAATAGTTTCTCGTAAATCATTATGCAAAAATATGTGTAACAAAGTTTCTAAGCTATGAATGAAAAACGTTGTTCAATAGTGTGGGCAAGTGCCCTGAGTCGTTTATTTGAAAAAGTAAAAAATGGCCTAAAGATTCTCTTAGTTGGAGCTAGGAATAACTAAAGCGTCATTAAGAATGAATTGGTTTAGAAGTAATACTTTTTCAAATGGGTTGCGTTCCAGCTTCGGGACACGGCTTTTCCATCATTGGATTCGAGTTGGTAAGCTCCATTCCCGGCTATCTTGGTGATCTTGTAGGGTCCCTCCCAGGTGGGTCCTAGCTTGCCGGCGTTGGCCTTCGCGATGTTTTGAAAAACTTTACGTAGCACCCAATCTCCGAGTTGGAAACTCTTCACCCGAACATTCTTATTATAGCTTCTCGCCACCTGTTGTTGGTACTTCGCGATCCAAGCATGGGCAGCCTCCCTAAGTTCCTGTGTAGTATCCAACTTCGCCTCTAGCGTGTGCCTGTTGTTGTCCGAGGTTGCGAGTCCGTACTTGGCGGTGGGGACGGTGACTTCGGCTGGGATAATGGCTTCGCAGCCGTGTACCAGGGAGAATGTATTTTTACCGGTTGCTCCTTTTAGGGTGGTGTGATCAGCCTAGAGCACGTAATGTAGTTCTTCAGCCCACTTCCCTTTGGATTTTACTAGCCGTTTCTTCAGGTTGTTGATAATGACCTTGTTGCTCGCTTCGGCTTGTCCATTGGCTTGCGGGTATTTGGGAGTGGATGTGACCAAGTCGATGTTCCATTCTTTGCAGAAATCGGGCATCTTCTTGCTTATGAATTGGGACCTATTATCGCAAGTGATCTCCGCGGGAACCCCAAATTTGCTTAAGATGTTTCGCTTGATGAACGAGATTACTTGTTTGTCTTTGATTTCCCAAAAGGCTTCAGTCTCGATCCCCTTGGAGAAGTAATCTATCATAGCAATGAAGAAAACTTTTTGGCCCGTGGAAGGGGGTAGCTTGTCGACAATGTCCATTCCCCACCGCATGAATGGCCAGGGAGTGACTGAGGGATGGAGAATCTCTGGTAGCTGATGTGGGACTGGCGCGTGGCATTGACATGCATCACAGGATTGGGCGTATTTGTTTGTATCTTGGCGAATAGTAGGCCAATACCACCCCTGCCTAAGGATCTTGTTGGCAAGACTTCGACCCCTAGTATGGTTGCCGCAATCCCCGATGTGTACCTCGCGCATGACTTCTTCTGCGTCTTCCTTTTATATTCACCGCTGCAAGAATCCTGAGGCAAACGTGTGGAAGAGGAGTCCGTCCACGATGGCGAATCGTGTTGCTTTCGACCTTAGGGCTCTAGCTTTGACTTTTTCTTTGGGTACTTCGCCGTGTAGGAACCAGTCGAGATATGGCTTTGTCCAGTGGTCGACTGAACTGGCCCTTGGACTGGCTGGTGCCTAGAGAATATCCAGGGCGAGTTGCTCTGGTGGTGGTTCAATAGCATGCGTCACCGCTGTTTCTGTTATAGCCAACTACAATAAGTGGACTAATGGTATGTTATCAAACACCCTAGGGTCTAGGGTTGAGCCTAGACCGGCTAGAGCATCGGCTGAAGCGTTTTGGTCTCGAGGAATTTGTTCAAAATTCTCGGATAGTGCTTTAACACACGCCGAGGTAACTGGCCATCCTATCATCTTTGACATCGAAAATTCCCAAAATTGGATTGATAATGAGTAGGAATCGGCACGTACCTTGATTTTCTTGATGGGTACAGGTCTTTAGCCAATTCTAGCCCAAAGATTAGAGCTTCATATTCCGATTCGTTGTTGGTGGCTTCAAAGTTGCATCTGACTGCCTGAGCTATCTTTTCCTCCTTTGCCGATTTTAGCACGACTCCGAGACCTACTCCCCTTGCGTTTGAGGCTCCATCGGTGTATATCATCCACTCTTCTTGAGGTTCATCGAGGGACAAAACTAAGATTTCTTCTTTAGCACTTTCTTCAAGAGTTGGGGTGAACTCGACAACGAAGTCGGCTAATATTTGTGACTTGATTGCTCGCCGAGGTTCGTACCTGACGTCGTACCCGCTTAAGTGGATTGCCCACTTCGTCATTCTGCCTCAAAATTTTGGCTTTTGCATGATCTGCCGGAGTGGGTAATTTGTCAGGACGATGATGGTATGTGACTCGAAGTATGGTCGGAGTTTATTCGAGCACATTACGACCACAAGGACCATTTTTTCTGTTGGTGAGTAGTGTGTCTCAACGGACACCATTGTTCTGCTCACAAAGTAGACTGGAACCTGTTGGCCATCTTCCTCTTTGACGAGGACCCCGCTTAGGACGTTGTCGGACACGGTCAAGTAAAGGTGCAATACCTCCCCCGGCGTTGGTTTAGCCAACAACAATGGATTGGCGAATTACCTTTTCAGTTCTTGGAAAGCAGTCTCGTTTTTTTTGTCCATTGGAAACTCTTTTTCTTCTTTAATACCTCGCAAAATAGTCAACATTTGTCTAAGGACTTGGAGATGAATCGATTTAGCGTAGTTATTTTGCCAGTCAGCTTTTGCACATCTTTCACGCTTCGAGGGGATTTCAGGGAGGCTATTGCCCGAACTTGGTCGAGGCTAGCCTCAATCCCCCGTTTGGTTACTACATGCCCCAGAAAAGTACCAGACCGTACCCCAAAGATGCACTTTTGGGGATTCAGCTTCATGTTGTATTCTTCAAGGATCTTGAACGCTTGCTCTAGGTGCCCCCTGTGTAAGGAAGCACTTGCGCTTTTTACCACCATATCGTCGATATCTACCTCCATCGACTTGCCAATGTGATCTCTAAACATGCGGTTAACGAACCGTTGGTACGTGGCTCCGACGCTTCTTAAGCCGAAGGGCATCACACGGTAGCAGTACGTGCCTTACCACGTGATGAAGGGGTTTTTTTCCTGGTCTTGTGGTTCCATCTGGATTTGGTGATAACCGCTGAAGGCATCCATAAAGGTGAGGAGTTCGTGACCCGCGGTTGCGTCCACCATTGTATCATTGTGGGGAAGAGGGAAAGAATCCTTAGGGCAAGCTTTGTTAAGGTCAGTGAAGTCCACGCACACCCTCCACTTCCCGTTCTTCTTGGGTACCACGACTACATTAGCGAGCAAGTCGGGGTATTTTACCTCAATGATCTTCTCAGTACCTAGTAACTTCTTGACCTCTTCGTCGACCGCTTGTATCCGCTCTGGGGCGAACCTTCGTCTCTTTTGCTTGATTGGTGGGTGTTCAGGATCTCCATTGAGCTCGTGTGTAATGATGGAAGGGTCTATTCCAGTCATATCTTCATGGCTCTAAGCGAAGCAGTTCTTGTGACTTCTCAGGAAAATTATCAATTCTTCTCTGACTGAGGGTTCTAGATTTTCTCCGATTTTGACAACCTTCCCTTTTTCGAGGGTCACCTTCTTCGCTTTTTCTCCATCTTCCGCTCGTACCTGCGGAGGGGTGACGGTAATTGCTATGCTTTAGGTCTTAGTGTGGTTGGCTTGAGGGTTGCCTTGTAACATTCTCTAGCCAATCTTTGATCCCCACGAATTTCATCCACTCCCCAAGGTGTTGGGAACTTCACCGTTTGATGGTAGGTGGAAGCAACGACCTTCATATCATGTAACCATGGTCGTTGTTTTGGGCGAATTAACTACATAAACGCATTACTTCGCTACAATGAGGGACTCCTAGTCACAAAGTCGTCACGACGTGTTAGAAACAGTGAACAAAGATTAATAGCGAAAACAACAAATATTTGAATTAGGAAAATAGTAGAATTTTGTAGTGCGAATTGTATTGATTTGTAGAACGTCGCCTCTGGACACAAACGATCGAACTTGAGTACAATGAGTTTCTGGAACAAAAGAGATTGTAATTGAAGAGAATAAGGCAAGAATGGTGATTTCCGAAAGTATTGCTCTAGTCGATTTTGAGTGCTTGATGTTGTGTCCCTTCTTCTAGCTATACCCTTCCTTATATACTCGGATTCTCCCATAATTGAGCTGTTAGCTGACGTTTCTCTCAATCCCAGATATATCGCGTGAGGAGTTACTGCCAGGATTTCCGCCTTGCTACAATCAACGCTCACCATTGATAGAAGAGCGAAATTTGCGGACTTTGGAGCTTGCGGCCGTTGTGAGGCTTCTTCATGGGCTTTGATTCGCTATATCTGTGGGCTCAAGTTCTGGACGGCCCAACAATACCCCCTCAAAAAGCCTATGAAACTCCCGCTGGCGGTATCCTTAGGGTTTTTGAATTTCGAATGGCCTTTTGGGAAGTTGTAGTGTGATGGCGTCATGTCCCATCAGTCTCTATTTAAGAGATGCGATAATGGCCTGGAACTTCAACTGTTCCGTTTTCTTCCAAAGGTACGACCTTTCTCCTTCATTTCTTCTCTGTTTTTCAAACTTCTTCAATGGCTTCTTCTTACAAGAAAACCGCTTTGCCTCCTTCGCTTTTGCCTTCAAAGATTCTCACCGGTGCCTTTCAACGAAATTCCTCCTCCGAATCCCCATGGGAATTCGCTGCCTCCATGGGTTTTCCACCAAACGCTGAAATCTTTTTACCTACTTTTGGAATTTTTGCCGATTTCTATGCAAAAGATTGGGTATGCTTCCATGAATACCCCTTTCGCATCGGGCATCGTTACCCGCTTTCACCGCTTGTTACTATTTTTTATCTAAGATGAATGTCTCGTCGGGACAACTTCTCCCTCAGATCTGGAGGCTCCTGCTCTCCGTTGAGCGGTTGTGTTCCGCGCATGGCGTTGCTTTTCAAAGCGAAGACTTTTTCTTGAGCTATCACGTTTCTAAGGGTGGTCCAAGATGGATCACGCTAAAAACTCTTCGAACCAAATCTGATTTTGTATTTAATATCTCCAAATCCGATCGAGGTTGGGCGGATAAGTTCTTTTTTGTGAGAATTTCTTCTCTGAAGGGCGATGAATCATTCTTGCGAAGCCGTTGGAGGCCCATAGGTAGTGTTTTCCCCCTTTCCTGTTTTTACTTGTTCAAACTCTAACGAGTTCTCCGGTTTTCTCTGGCAGAAGAAGTTGCCTCTCTTGTACCATGCAAAGATTCTGCTATAATCATTTCCCAAATTGAATTGCTTCCGGCTGCCGAAAGATCCTACCCAGACCTGGGTCCTTCCTCCTCAACGGAATCCGACGAAGTCGAGATGTCAAGTAAGTATCTTTGTAATCGCATGTCGCCTTTTCTTTTTCTGCGTGTTTGTATAACGCGTTTACGTCATCGCGTGACAGGTTCCAGAGCTACGCGTTCCACAGCTTCACTCACAACAGTTGAGTGTTTGGAGGCGCGAAAGAAGAGGAAGGCCGAAACTGCTTCCAGTGCGGACACTAAAACTGCAATCTCGCTCCCTCCTAAGGCTCCAGAGTCTAAGAAGCCTGCCCTGCCTAGGAAAGATTCAGGCGTCAAAGTGACCGACCTTCCCAAGACCATGATGTCAATGGACATGGATCCCATGAAATGTCTCCATTCTCTTGCGACTTTGAGGGTTGGCTGCTTTTCGGGCCGCCCTCACCGCCAACCTTCTTACTCCGAGCTGTTTGGCGAGATTGTTGCCGCTCAGTGGCAGGTATGTATCATTCTAAATACGTGTTTTTGTGTGTTACCTGTTTTATTTTGCTCTGAATTGTAGCGCGTTAACTTTTTTGCTCAGGGTCTTCAAATTTCTCTGGCTGCTTTTGATAAGTTTAAAGACCTGCCCGATCAACTGTCTACCTGCAACATGAATCTTCAGAACGAGAAGAATAAATCTTTTCTGTTGGCTGGTGAGAAGGTGTCCTTGGAGTCACGGATCGCCGAGTTACAAGAGGAGCTGAAGATGGCACAGCAAGAGTCCCAGGTTTATCAAGAGGAACTCGAGAATGAGCATAAGAAATCTGCTGCCCTGGCGAACGAGATTGAAGAATCCACCGACTTCTACTCCATCAAGGCTCGGGTGGAGCGATGGAGGAGCATTTTGCGGGGAAGTCCACTGGTTGGGACGTCGCAAAGGAAAGGGCGGAGTTCATGTCTATGTTTCCTGATGCGGCTAAGGTAATGAAGAATCCATCTCCCATGGACGATATTGTGAAGGTGGCGCACGAAGTGGCTCAAGTGGAAGCGACGGAGAAGGATTTCATCATGAAAGCTACTGAAGACTGATTTCTTTTACGTGTTATTTTAAGGACTTTTGCACTCTACCCCCAGTGTGGTGGGGTTTCTAAACTGGTTTCACCCCTTTGGGTTTTTGGGGGTTATTTTGTAAGACTTTGAATTTTCTGGCCGCTGGTCTTAGGGCCTTATGACTACTTGCCCTTTGCTTTTTGGGGCTTTTAATCGCTACTTCTTGTATATGTTTGCCTTGTTCTGTATGGTGTTTGTTTTGCAGGTTTGGAACCCAGCTTGAAGTATGAGAGCCTTGTGGAGAACTCAACCTAGTTTAAACGTTTGTATGTATGTAAATTGTATAGCACTAAGTGTGTAAGATGCAATATATGAGGGCGAAGATGTAAAGAGAAGTTGTAACTTGTATTAATAATGATCGAGTATACAAGTACATAAATAAAGAGCTTCTTTGTATGGAAAACTCTTGTTTGTCTCTTTCGCCTCGTGCATCTGATTTTCTTGACTAGTCAATTTGCGTGCACTTGTTGCCTGTTTGTAAGGCTTGAGCCTTTTGTCTTGGCCTGTAATGTCACAAGACGTCCCTTGTTAGTTTTTCGTAGAACCATGTATGTCAAGGCTTGTGTAAAGCCGTAATGTCAAGTAATGTGTAAGAATGTAAAGATAATGTCGTAATGTGTACCTTGCTTAGAAGTGATAAAGCTTTAAGTTCATCGCATTCCAGCTTCTGGGCACTTTCTTGCCGTCATGTGATACTAACTCGTATGCGCCTTGACCCACGACTTTTACTATTTGATATGGGCCTTCCCAATTTGCACCAAGTTTGCCTATGTTCAGCTCTTGAGTGTTTTGGAACACCTTCCTCAACACCCAATCTCCGACTTGAAATGCTCTGGAGTTAACACCTTTGTTGTAACTTCGTGCTACCCCCTGTTTGTATGCCGCCAATCGTATTGAGGCTTCGTCTCGCAACTCGTCCACCGTGTCGAGATGGTGTAACAAGTTTGAGTAATTAGATTCCTCTGTAGTGAGACCGTATCGAGCAGTGGGCAAAGATACCTCAACTGGTAACACAGCTTCGCACCCGTAAACCAGGGAGAAAGGTGTGTGTCCAGTTGCTGTCTTGGGTGTAGTGCGATCTGACCATAGGATGAGCGGTAATTCGTCTGCCCACTTTCCCTTGGCATCTTTAAGCCGCTTCTTGAGATTGTTAAGGATGACCTTGTTACTTGCTTTTGCCTGTCCATTTGCCTGTGGGTAGCATGGTGTGGACATAACAAGTTGGATGTTGTATTATTGGTAAAATGCTTTGGTCTTGTCGCTGATGAATTGGGAGCCGTTGTCGCATACCATAGTGGATGGTATCCCGAACCTGCTTAAGATATTTCTTCGGATGAACGAGATAACTTGAGCATCCTTGACCTTCTTGAAGGCTTCAGCCTCGATCCATTTAGAGAAGTAATCTGTCATGGCTAAAAGATAGACGCGTTGTCCTGAAGTTGGTGGGAGTTTCCCAACGATATCCATCCCCCACTTCATGAATGGCCATGGTGAAGTAAGGGGATGGAGTAATTATGAAGGTAGGTGCGGGATTGGTCCGTGACGCTGGCACGCGTCGCATTTGCGAGAGAATTCTGCTACGTCTTTGTTCATGGTGGGCCAGTAGTATCCCATTCTGCTTGCTTTCTTTGCTAAGTTCCGTCCCCTTGTGTGGTTGCCACACTCGCCGTCGTGTATGTCTCGTAACACCACCTGTACTTCGTCTTCCTTTACGCATCGTGCATATACTCCTGACGACATCCACTTGAACAAAACGTTATCTTTAATCGTGAATGTGGAAACTTTTACCTTAAGTCGTCGGGCTTCCTCCTTGTCTTCTGGAAGGACACCTTGCTGCAACCATTCCAAGTAAGGTGTTACCCAGGACGAGTTACTATCTGAATTGCTTATTGCCAATACGTCAGCCTCCTTGACTATAGATGGTGCATCAAGGTACACGAAGGGGATCTTGGTGTATTCTTGTGGGTCTATGGCAGATCCAAGATTAGCTAAGGCGTCAGCCCGTGTGTTAGCGTCTCGAGGAACCTGCTTGATCTCGAAATGTTTGAAATCTTTCACGATCTCGCGTACCTTTTCGAGGTAGGCTTTCATCTTTGAATCTTCGACAACATATGAATCTGTTACTTGGTTCACAATAAGCAATGAATCACAGATTACCTCGATTTCTTGCACGTTAAGATCTTTGGCAACAAGTAAGCCTGGTATGAGTGTTTCGTATTCTGCCTCATTATTGATGGCTCTGAACGTGCATCGCACAGCCTGGGCTATCCTATCCCCCTGTGGTGACTTCAAGACTACCCCCATCCCAACACCAACTTGATTTGACGCGCCATCGGTGTGCATCAGCCACCTGCTGTTACTTGTCACATTCAACATTTCTTGTTCTGCCTGTTGCGAAGGGGTAGGGGTGAAGTCGACCACAAAATCTGCCAAGGCTTGCGACTTTATCGATGTGCGAGGTTCATATGAGATGTCGTAGCCATTTAAATGGATTAGCCAACTCGTTAAGCGACCTGACAATTCTGGCTTGGACATGATACTCTTCATAGGATAGTTAGTTCTTACGACAATAGAATGACTTTCAAAGTATGGACGTAAGCCATTACTAAGGATAGAACCAATTTTTCCGTAGGAGAATACCTGGTATCCGCGTCAAGCAATGTTTTACTTACATAGTAGATTGGTAACTGGTAACCATCTTCTTCACGGATTAGGACGGCGTTGACGGCGACTTTTGTAACTGCGAGGTAGATGTACAACTTTTCTCCTTGCTTTGGTTTTGACAATACATGTGGATTCGATAGGTACTGCTTCAACTCTTCGAACGTCTTCTCATGCTCTTCGCTCCATTCGAACGACTTATTCTTTTTCAAGATGTCGTAGAACAGCTTGTTTCTATCCGACGAGCGAGATATGAACCTATTCAAGGCTGCAATCCTTCCTGTCAACTTTTGGACATCTTTGACACATCTTGGCGACTGCAATTCCATTATGGTCTTAACTTGTTCTGGACTCGCCTCTATCCCCCTATGGGTAACTATGTACCTGAGGAATTTCCCTGAGGTGACGCCGAAGGAGCATTTTGTCGGGTTCAACTTCATCTTGTATTCTCTTAAGATCTGGAAGGCGTCTCGTAGATGAGTGATGTGATCTTCCGCCTTGAGAGACTTGACGAGCATGTCGTCGATGTAGACCTCCATGGTATCCCCCAGCTTTTCCTGAAACATCTTATTAACCAATCTCTGGTAAGTAGCACCTGCGTTTTTTAATCCGAAGGGCATAACTTTATAGCAATAAGTTCCTTGATTTGTGACAAATGCCGTGTTTTTCTTGATCCTCGAGATTCATCATTATTTGGTGGTAACCACTAAACGCGTCCATGGGAACGAGTCTTTAACAAGTCTTCAACTCGTGTCATGCCGTCGCGTCCACCATTGCGTCGATATGAGGCAATGGGAACGAGTCTTTAGGACACGCTTTGTTTAAGTCAGTAAAATCGACACAGACGCGCCACTTACCATTTTTCTTTTTGACCACTACCACATTTGCTAGCCACTCAGGATATTTGACTTCCCTAATCTTTCCCGACTCAAGTAAGGATTTTACCTCGTCGTTGATTACCTGATTTCGCTCGGGAGCGAACTTACGTCTTTTCTGTTTTACGGGTGGCATCTTTGGATTGACGTTCAAGGCATGAGTTATCATGCTTGGGTCTATTCCGATCATGTCTTCGTTTCCCCAAGCGAAACAATCTTTGTATGATCGTAAAACTCCACCATTCCTTCCCGTAAAATCGGCTCTAGATCTGCTCCTATCCGTACCTTCTTTGATGGTTCAGAAGGATCGAGGGCTACTTCTTTAAGTTCGGGAGCTTCTGGCTTTACGTAGAAGGATGGAGTCTTACAGTCCTTTAATTGCTAATCGGACATCTGCTTGCTAGACCCCGGCTTTGGAGTCTTGGAAGTCGTCGTCTTCATCATTACTGAATAACATTCTCTTGCGAGTTTCTGTTCTCCTTGAATCTCCTGTATCTCCTAGGGGGGGGGGGGATTTCACGCATTGGTGGTATGTGGACGGGATCGCCTTCATCCCGTGAATCCAAGGCCTGCCCAAAATAACATTAAATGGTGAGGGACAATCTAGCACTTGAAACTTTACTTCATAGTTCACTCCCTTTGCAATTTTCGGTAAGGAAATCTCCCCAAGCGTGTTGTGTGATTCTCCATTGATTCCCACTAAAGTCGTAGACTTCTTGACGATGTCGTGAAGTCCAAGACCTAAGCTGTACAACGCATCCAACATAAGCAAGTTAGTGGAGCGTCCATTATCAACTAAGATGCGTTTAACAAGAAAATTCGCAATAGTTAAAGATATTATTAAGCAATCATGATGAACTTCCTCTTCTTCGACTTCGTCGAAGGTGATAGGCATGATGGCATGGCTTGAAGGTGTAGGAGTTTTGGGGGTTTCTCGTCTCGCTTCTCTTGCGATTCTCTTGACCGCGGAATAGGTCACACTGCAAACGTCCGACCCCCCCGGTTATGACGTTAATCACACCTGCATGCTTGGGGGAGTCGGGTTTTCGGGCTCTCTCCACATTCCGGGCCAGATGTTCCCTGCCACGCTCCAAAATCAACTCCTTGCGGTAACCTTTCCTCAACAAGTCGACTACTTCTTTCCTTAGCGGGATGCATTCTTCTGTCGTGTGGCCGTGATCGAAATGAAAGTCGCACCACCTTGATTCATCTTTGCGGTGGTGCGGGATGTCTTTCTTCCGTGGCCACTTGACAGCATTTCCCATCGTGCTAAGGGTTTTGACAATCTCTCTTGCGCTGACTCGAAAGTTGTGGTGAGACAACTCACGAGGCAGCATGGGGTTCTCGCTCTTCTTGGCATATGACGTGTTAACAGTTGGTTTGGCGTGTGAGGAATGGTCAGCGGTTGGAGGGTATGGGGCATATCGGGCTTCCTGCTTCCCCGGACGCCGATCGTTCTGCTGAGGACTTGCTCCTTTCTCAACATAGAGATCATCTTCTTCAAGACGGACGTGAGCCAACGCCTTAACCTGCACTTCATCAAAATTAGAGCAAGGATATTTTGTTAGCTATCGATATAGTTCGGGGTTTCGGGATGATATCCCTCGCCGAAAGGCTTTGACTGTCGTTGCTGCATCGCATCCCTCAATAGTTAGAAGCTCCTCGTTGTAACGGCTGAGTGATGTCTCTCATTTTGGTGGTGTTTTAGTAGTTAATTTCCCTTGTAGATAAGTGTTTTTCATTCCTTTCCTTGTTAGTTTCGTTCCTTTTTAGCTTAGTTCCCGGTTTTCTTCAAGATTCGGAAACTATGCGAGTTTGTTATGTTTTGTAGGTAAAATGGCGCATTTGAGGACGTTTTGGAGGAGTATCTAAGAAGGAGCTAAGCAAGGGAGCTAAGGAACGGAAGAGCCATGCAAAGAATGAAGAGGAACTCAAGGAAAACCAAGAAGAGAAGAAGGACCGAGACCCAGGACCGAGATACTACCAAGTCGGGCCCGAGTTCGAGCACCAAAATACAGGACCGACATTCCCAACGTCGGGCCCGATGTCTGCCCACGTCGGTCCGAGTCGGCAAATTAGAGGATTGGGCTCCAAGGCACAATGTTGTGATCTTCCAATTTTGCCCTTCTTCTAATTTGGAATTCCTTGGTCCCCAATCAAGAGAAGAGGATGATTAGAGGTGATTAGAGAGCATTAGGGAGGGGGAATCACACACACACACACAAAAAATCACTCTCAAAGGCTCAAGGAAGACTTGGAGAGCAAGGAGAAGAAAGGAGGAGGAGAAGAGAGAGAGATCGGTGGAGCTAGAGAGGAGATTAGTGAGTTTGTACTTGTTTAGCTTTGGTTTTAGTAGAATTAAGGCTTGGATCTTGTGAACCCCTTTGGATTTGAATGCAATTTAGTTTTGGTTTGAGATTGATGATTGAGATTTGCATGATTTGCCATTTGATTGCTTTTTACTCTTACTTGATGGAGTAGATTCCATAGTCTTGGGCTATGGGGGAAACCCCTAGCTAGGATTGGGTAGGAAACCCCAATTCCATAGCCTTGAGTGCTTGATCTATGAATCCTCTCTACATTGAGCTTCAATTCTCTTGTGGAAACAAGGGACCTAGGGCTTGTGATTGGTAAGAGTGAGCGGAAGCAATCTCGAACCCATCACTAGACCTAGCATCGAAGGTGAGTGGAAACTCCCTTGGGTCGAAGTGTAGAGTGGAGGGATCGAAGGCTAGCAACCTCGATCTCATAAGGATCAACACTTATTGGCTGAATTGGGGTGGAATTACCCAAGTCTAGTTAGGGAAGGAACCCAAAAACCCAAGACCGATCTACTATTTTTGCCTAATCGAAGTACCCAGAACATCGGGCCCGACGTTGTGTGTGTCGGTCCCGGCCAAATCAACCTCGATCCACCCTCGGACCGAAGTGACCAGTGTCGGTCCGAGGTGATTCCTTTTGATTTTCCTCGTTTTGCCTTTCTTTTACCTCTTTTTAGTCTTTTGGGTACTCTCAACGCACGAACTCCCGTGTGTTCGACACCCTACCTCTTTTACTACAATAGGGGTTCGGTTTATAAATTTAAATTTTGATATCATCCGATCCGGACGAGACCCCGATCAGAATTTTGGCGCCGTTGCCGGGGAGCTCTACTTGTTTGAGGTACCCTCTTTTGTTGAGTCTTTGATTGGTAGTGATTTGGGTGAGGGAATAGCCCAAGCCCCTTGTTTGTTTTGATTCGGTTTTGTTTGTGTCTTTGGTTGTAGGTGTATGCGAGCTCGTTCCGTCCGAGGAACACTTGAGCTCGACTTTGTGTGTGATCCGGAAAGCATCATCAAACAAGCTCGAAAGAAGAAGAGAATGGCGGACCAAGCCCGTGATGAGGAGGTTGAAAGGATGAGAGCCGACATGGCTCGAATGCAACTTGAGATGGCAAACCGAGATGCCGAGGCTAGGAGAGAGCGTGAGCAAAGGATGAGATTGGAGGCTCAAATCAACACCCAACCCCGGAATGCTAGACAATACATGCATCCGGAGTTGAAGGTGCCGGAACCGGCCATCGTCTTGCCGGAGGTGTCAAAGAATTTTAAGATCAAAACTCAATTCATCTCACTCATCAAGAGAGAGCAATTTCAAGGGAGACCGAATTAGTGCCCGATCGAGCATGTGAAGCAATTCAAAGACCTATGTGAGACCATCTCGACGGATGATGAGACACTTGGGTACGTGCTACTCAAAGCCTTCAAGTGGTCGTTGGGAGGCAAGGCATTGCATTGGTAGGAGAGCCAAGCACCTCGTTCCATCACATCATGGAGGGCTCTCAATGAAGCATTCTTGATGAAGTTCTTTCCGCCCACCAAGACGATGGAGCTTAGAAGGAAGATAGCAAGCTTTCAACAAGGAGCCCACGAGCCACTCTTCGAGGCTTGAGATCGGTTCAAGGAAATGTTAAGGCAATGTCCAACGCATGGGCAACAACCTTATGTCCTTCAAGACATATTCTTCCAAGGAATCAACCCCGCCACCAAGGATAAATTGAACCTTCACACCGATTGTGGGTTCATTGACTTGCCTCCGGAGCAAGCGTGGGAGTTGCTAGACAAGCTCTCCGATTATGAAGCCATGTATGGAGTAAATCAAGTGAACAAGAAGGTAAGAGTCCATGGAGAAGGTGCAAAGAGGCTCTACGATCCAAAAAGTGAAGAGGTGGATAAAGATGTGAAGATCTAATTCCTAGAGGATGAGTTGAACAAGATGAGGAGGAAGATGGGTCATCTCCAACAAAACACAAGAGCTTGTGAAGAGTGTGGTTCTTTGAAGCATGGAGCCCAAGAATGCCCAAATGAGCGCCAAGTTCGATTGGCCGAGCAAATTGAGGAGGCACACTATGTTCAAAGAAACTTTGGAGGGAGAGCCAATTTCAACAATGGAGGAAGGTGGAACCAAGGCCAAGCTAGTGGCTACAATAACAACTTCAACCAAAACGAGCCAAGGGCCCAACCACCACCATACCGACCTCTGGGATTCTATGAGCAAATACCACCATGGGCTCAAGACTTGAAGAATCAAGTCACCAACATGGAGAGAAGATTTGATGATCAATTCAAAGAGTTGGGTGTTTGGAGAAGGCAAGTGGACAACCAATTTGTTCACATGGCGAATCAACTTCCAAGAGAGGAAGGGAGACTCCCGGGCCGACCCGAGGAGAATCCCCGTGCCCAACAACAACAAAATGAAGTTCGAGCCATAGGATTGAGGAGTGGACGGAGTTTGCCCGAGCCACAAGTTCCAAGGACAAGAGAAGAAGGTCGGACGGAGTTGCCCAGTAACTCGGACCCGACGTGCCAAGACGTTGATCCAGAAGACGGAGGAAGTCCCCTGAGTTGGACCGAGGTGGAGCGGAACTCGGGCCCGACGTGCCCTGTAGTCGGTCCGATGTACCCAGAAGTTCCCTGCTCCCGGACCGAGGTTCCTGAAGTCGGTCCCGAGGTCACTCCAACGTCGGTCCAGGCTTAAAATGTTGAGAGAAGTCAAGATCGGTCCAAGGAAGTGGATTCAACCAAGAAACAAGGAGGCACAACTCTTCCATACCCTTTGAAGAAGCCCAAGGAGATTGTTGAGGGCAAGTTTAAGCGGTTCTTGAAGCTTTTGCAAGGCTTGAACATTACCATTCCATTCACCGATGCTCTAAGTGAGATGCCATCCTATGCAAAGTTTTTGAAGGAAATTTTGAGCAAGAAGAGGTCAATTGTGGAGATGCAAGATGAGGTGAAGATCTTGGAGCTACCTCAAAAGCTAGGTGATCCCGGAAGATTTGCCATCACCGTGGGGATTGGATCCCAAAACTTTAAGGCTCTTTGTGATTTAGGAGCAAGCATATCGGTTATGCCCATGAGCATATGGGGAAGGGCTAACTTAGGAGATATGGAACCGGTTGATATGAGTCTTACTATGGCCAATGGTTCATCTACAAAGGCCACCGGAATCTTAGATGACGTCCCGGTTAGAGTTGGGAGGTATTTTGTGCCCGATGATTTTGTGATCCTTGACATGAAAGAAGATCCGATGGTGCCCATTATTCTTGGAAGGCCGTTTCTAGCTACGGCGGGTGCCAAATTCGATGTGAGAAATGGGAAAGTGACTTTCGAGATTGGCGAGGAAAAAGTGGAGTTCCATTTCAACAAGGCTCTCAACGAACCGGATGCTTTGGCAATCTTGAAGTTGGAGGAAAGTGCCAAGCGCAAGAGAGAGGAGTTGGAACCCACAAGAGAGGAAGAAGCACCATTGAGAGATCATGACATGGTCTATGTTCAAGAGCAAGAAGGAGAGTTGCTAGATCCATTGGTGAACCATGAGGAGTCAAGAGGTGGAGATAGCCCGAGAAGCCATGAAGAGTATCCTTCTTCGTATCCTTTTGATGTGGGAGACTCTTACATTTGTTTAAGTGACTAGAAAGAGGATCTAGAGGATGACTACCTTTGTTTGAGTGATTTGCAAGAAGACTTGAGTTATAATGTCATTGAGTCCCCTAGAAATTCTTTAGATTTTTGTGGTGTAGGTAATGAAGATCATGTTGAGAAGATGCAAGAGATGCCAACCTACACTTTGGAGGAGAAGAATGATGGAGAAGTTGGATGCCACACTTTCATCAAACACAAATGGTGGTACTATGGCTATGAGGAGTGTGGAGATGCATATGACAAGGATGATCAATTCACCGTTTTTCACCCTCCTTGAAGGGTAGAGGTTAGAAGTCAAGCTAGTGACTTAAAAGAAGCGCTCCTCGGGAGGCAACCTGAGTTTAGTAGGTTCATTTTCGTAGTTTCTAGTTTGTTTTTCTTTGCCTTAGCTTAGATTCTTTTTAATCTCTCTTTAGCATGTGTTTTGTGGAATTGTGTGTTATGTGAGCTTCATGATCATGTGTGGTATTGGTGAAAATAATAAAAGGACTTGTGGGTAGAGACTTGCCAAGACAAGGGATTTTTAGGAAGCCAAAACGGGTAGGACCGAGGTACCCAGTACCTCGGGCCCGAGGTTGAGACGTCGGTCCTCTTTGGCCGGTCAACTTTAGTCTTGATTTTGTGGAAATACCTATTATGCCCTTCTGACCTAACTTTGTCTTCTACCCAATTTAAGCCTTCTTTCCCATACCTAACACCCATCACCCTCATAACCACCTTCCCAAAATACCAAGCCCCTTCAAAAACCCCAAATTGATCCATCATCTCCACCATACTCGAACCCCAAGCAATCTTCACCACAAATCTCGATCCATACTCCTAGCATCCTCAAACATCGATCCAAAAGCCAAAAATCCCAACAAATCCTATAGATCTTCATCCCTCTTCTAGATCTAGAAGAGAAAATTTGAGTTCTAAGAAGTTGATTGCTAGAAGTCTTTGTTTCTTCATATTTGGTATGTAAATCTCAATCTCTACTTGATTCCTTGTAAATTTCATGCTTTCATTGCTAGATTTGAGATTTGCCATGATTGAGTGAGCTTAGAGCTTGAGCATCCATGGTGATTTGCATGCATAGTGAAATTTGTGCTTAATTGTTGCTACCACCTACTTGGAACTTCGATTGATGATGAGAAATGGTTGATTTTGGATTTTAGGAGCATGATAGTGTGTTTTACGGGTGAATCTAGGAAGAAAAGTCGGATGAGACTCGGACCGAGGTACCCAGAACCTCGGGACCGATGTTGCAAGTCGGTCCAAGACTCGGACCGAGGTTGAGAACCTCGGACCCGATGTCTTGTGTTGGTCGATCCTATGCTATTTGACTTTCTCTTGTGTGAGCTTTAGGATTCATGAGCTTGAATGTTGGTAAAGGCATGTTTATCATGATGTACCTTGTAGCTTGACTATTGTTATGCGATTCTTTGCTCATACATGTTGGATTTTGTAGATTGAGTGTCTTAAGAGCAAGTATGGGGTTATTTCCTTGCATGATGAGTTGTTTGTTGTGGAAGCTTTTGATCTTGTTGTGATTGTATAGATTTTATCTTGGAGTTCTTTGCTTTGATTGTGCGTAGGTACCATGACTACCCGAGCATCTTCTTCAAGGATGGAGAAAGCAACAAGAAAGTCCAAGAAGTCGTCCAAGAGAGTGCAAAGGATGGACGATGTGCGCTTCGAGGATGATGATGTGGCTCAAGAGTATGAGCGACTCATGGGTCTATCTCACCACACCCGGTGGTTAGATTGGGAGTCTATTCAAAAGATGAGCATGGATGAGGCTCTTATTCGGTGCTACTCTCACATTAGTCTTAATGTGATGCTAAGGTGGAACAATACTCACTATCCCGCCTTAACATCCGAGTTTATGGCGTCATTCAAGTGCACGTATGAAGGAGTCGAGAGTGAGGGCATGATCTCCTTCCAAATGGGCAATGAGTTGCATGAGCTCTCTCTCCGGAACTTGGCACATTTTCTTGGATTTCCTTTTCCGAGAGATGAGGCTTATGTGGATAACGAGAAGGTTGACTATCTTTGGAGGTTTGTAGCCGGAAAAAGTGAGATGAGGCAAGGCGCATCCACAAATGAGATAGCAAGTCCACTCTTCCGAGTTATGATCCGAGCTTTGGGTTGTACCATCTTTGCTAGGCACGAGTTGAGCAAGCCGATGAAGGAGGAGGCCATATTGCTCTATGAGATGTTGTTTCACAATGATAAGCCAATGAACCTCACATGGGAATGGGTGAAAATGGTGAGGGATTTCCAAATTTCCTCATGGATCTATTTTGGAGGCATGATAGCCCGCTTGGCTCATCGTCTTGAGGTGGACTTGTCTACCTACACACCGGCCCCAAATGGTGTAGATTTCATGGACCTTAAGTACTTCAAAAAGGCCAACATCATCAAAGAGAAGCAAGTGACCGGTGCCACCACCTATCTAGCCCCACACTCCAACTTCGACAAGGTGCACATTCCTTTGGGGCCTCGACTCTTCGACCTCACGAGCTATTACAATTGGTACCAAGTGTTGGTGGGCAAGGAGAATCCTTATGGAGAGCCGGAAGGGACACTTGAGTGTAGGAGACGAGCACATCACATTCGTTTCACTTCTCCTCAAGTTTCCCCGGACACCGAAGAAGAGGAGCCCAACCAATATGAGTTCGTGAGAAGAGATGACATGGACGTGGACTTGACTAGAGAAGAAGAAGAAGAAGAAGAAGATGGTGGTTACCACAATTTGCTCACCGACCACGCACCAACACTACTCAACCGAGGCGCAAGCCATGTCGGGCCCGACGTCCACCAACGTCGGTCCGACACATATTTGCCCGATCCGGTCCCGAGCCAATTCGAGAGGGGTGAGGGAAGTGGAGCAAGACAAGAACCGCCAAGCTATGGAGGATATGAAGGGTATGCCCAATGGTACGGGCCCGGAATGGTGTTCCCCGAGCCTCAACAATCGGTGGACATGAACTTCTTGGCCAACCAATTAGCTCATCTTCAACTTCAACAATCTAGCATGCTTCAAGAGGCACATCAAATCAATCTACAACAACAACACCTCAACTTCCAACAACAACAACTTTTCCACCACCAAGAAGACTTCCAAAATCAATTTGAAGAAGTGAACCGCAACATCGCTTACACTAGACGTGATGTGGACGACTTGAGGGCGGTCGAGGACCAAAGATGGAGCGTCCAAGAAAGTTTCAATGAATGGATGACCGGGAACTTCTCTTCCCGTGAAGATCAATGGACACGCCCCGCACCACAAATTCAACCGCCAAGTCAAGACCCTTTCCACGACCAAGTGTATGAGCGAGAGCGGCATGCACGGCTCCAAAGGAGACGCCGTCAAGGTCACCCTCCGAACTAAGCCTCAACATGCCATTCAAGAATAGGGAATTGTGAGCTCTCTTTACTCTTCTCTTTACTTTTGAGTTTTGATTTCTTTTGATGAGGACATCAAAATTTTAAGTATGGGGTGAGTTAGTAGCTCATAGTTTCATGTGTAGTTTCGTGTGTGTTTCTCTTGTTTTGTTTAAGCGATGTTTTCCTTTTGGATTGTGGCATGATGTGATGCATGAATGATGATTGAATTTATGGTATGAATGGATGAGTTTGTTTTGTTTGAGAAAATTTTTTGCAAAAATCCCTAAAAATTCGAAAAATCGTGTGAAAATGTCAAAAAGATTTTGTTTTTGGACTAGGAATTCCCATCTTAGATGTCTAAAGAAGGCTAATGATGATGTGAGTATGTAAATTCCTTTGCATATTTTTGGATAGTTTAGCCTCTAAATGGATGTTGCTTTTGATGTGATATGATGTCTTGCATGTTTTTATTGAGCACATGAGTTCTTGGATGAGTTGTTATGCAAGTAAGCTAAAGTGAACCTTGTGAGATTATTTTTGGCCATTTTAGGGATGCTTGTTCATATTGCATATCCCTCATTTTCTTGTGTGAATTATCTCATGCATGCTTAGTAAAACTTGCTATTTAGGTGTTTATCTATTTTCCAAGACCAATATGAGATTTGTTCTATGCTTTGTCACATTGATTTGAACTTTGTTTCATTTAGTCACAAAATGTTCCATATCCTACCTTGAAGATAAACCGTTGTTTGTAGTCCCGTTTTAGCCTTAGACCTTTGCTTGAAACTCCTCAAAAATATGATTCCTAGCCTATATGACTTGACCCTTATGGGATTGGACTTTAGTGAGAGGTTTTGGAAGAATATTTGGAGAGTTGAGATTCTCTTTGGTGAAAGGCAAGAAATGGAGTTATAAATCAAGTGGGTAGTGCATCTTTGGTGTAAAGAAAGAAAGAAAAAAGTTGGAAAAAGTAGTGGATTGAAAGCAAAATGCTTAAGTGAAAGAAAAGGGTACCGACCGAGTTAAAGTGCACATCGGGCCCGAGTTGTAGTGTAAGTCGATCCTAAGTGTAAAAAATGAGAAAAATCCAACAAAAAGTGTAGTAAAAAGATGAAGTGGAATGTTAAGTGAAAGTTGTGGGTTGAAAAGAAAAGAATGGAAATGTCAAAGTCTTTTGGATGAGTGAAGTTGAAAGTGGAATAAATTGGTGAAGTTGGTGAGAGACTAGAAAGTTCAATCCCCATTGTAAGCACCACAAGACCAAAGTGATTCCCACCTTGAGAAACACCAAAAGCCCCATTACAACCCGGCTGAATGGAACCTCTTTGAGGACCTCCATTGAGCCAAGTTCATGTTCTTTGTGTGCATTGTAATAGGCATCTCTAGGTGGAGGAATTGGTGATATTAGCTTCAATAGTAAAGTCTTTACTTGCATGATTGTTGAGTTTGAGTGTTCATTGCTAAACCTAAACACATGATGAGTGATACACATTTCTATGTCCTTAAAGTGAGGCTTTATCGCATCGACTTTATTCCTTGAACACTTGATCATGTGTGATAACATAATCTTGCTAGCATATCTATCACTTGTGCTTGATTGATTTTTCATATGAGGTTTTACTTGAAGATTGTGCTTCAGTCTTGTTTACATTGTTATTGCTTGAGGCCAAGCAAGTTTAAGTATGGGGTATTCTGACGTCTCTCATTTTGGTGGTGTTTTAGTAGTTAATTTCCCTTGTAGATAAGTGTTTTTCATTCCTTTCCTTGTTAGTTTCGTTCCTTTTTAGCTTAGTTCCCGGTTTTCTTCAAGATTCGGAAACTATGCGAGTTTGTTATGTTTTGTAGGTAAAATGGCACATTTGAGGACGTTTTGGAGGAGTATCTAAGAAGGAGCTAAGCAAGGGAGCTAAGGAACGGAAGAGCCATGCAAAGAATGAAGAGGAACTCAAGGAAAACCAAGAAGAGAAGAAGGACCGAGACCCAGGACCGAGATACTACCAAGTCGGGCCCGAGTTCGAGCACCAGAGTATAGGACCGACGTTCCCAACATCGGGCCCGATGTCTGCCCGCGTCGGTCCGAGTCGGCAAATTAGAGGATTGGGCTCCAAGGCACAATGTTGTGATCTTCCAATTTTGCCCTTCTTCTAATTTGGAATTCCTTGGTCCCCAATCAAGAGAAGAGGATAATTAGAGGTGATTAGAGAGCATTCGGGAGGGGGAATCACACACACACAAAACAAAATCACTCTCAAAGGCTCAAGGAAGACTTGGAGAGCAAGGAGAAGAAAGGAGGAGGAGAAGAGAGAGAGATTGGTGGAGCTAGAGAGGAGATTAGTGAGTTTGTACTTGTTTAGCTTTGGTTTTAGTAGAATTAAGACTTGGATCTTGTGAACCCCTTTGGATTTGAATGCAATTTAGCTTTGGTTTGAGATTGATGATTGAGATTTGCATGATTTGCCATTTGATTGCTTTTTACTCTTACTTGATGGAGTAGATTCCATAGTCTTGGGCTATGGGGGAAACCCCTAGCTAGGATTGGGTAGGAAACCCCAATTCCATAGCCTTGAGTGCTTGATCTATGAATCCTCTCTACATTGAGCTTCAATTCTCTTGTGGAAACAAGGGACCTAGGGCTTGTGATTGGTAAGAGTAAGCGGAAGCAATCTCGAACCCATCACTAGACCTAGCATCGAAGGTGAGTGGAAACTCCCTTGGGTCGAAGTGTAGAGTGGAGGGATCGAAGGCTAGCAACCTCGATCTCATAAGGATCAACACTTATTGGCTGAATTGGGGTGGAATTACCCAAGTCTAGTTAGGGAAGGAACCCAAAAACCCAAGACCGATCTACTATTTTTGCCTAATCGAAGTACCCAGAACATCGGGCCCGACGTCGTGTGTGTCGGTCCTGGCCAAATCAACCTCGATCCACCCTCGGACCGAAGTGACCAGTGTCGGTCCGAGGTGATTCCTTTTGATTTTCCTCGTTTTGCCTTTCTTTTACCTCTTTTTAGTCTTTTGGGTACTCTCAACGCACGAACTCCCGTGTGTTCGACACCCTACCTCTTTTACTACAATTGGGGTTCGCTTTATAAATTTAAATTTTGATATCATCCGATCCGGACGAGACCCCGATCACTGAGGAACGCTTTTAAAGATTCTCGAGGCCTCTGGACTAAGCGATATAAGTCGCTAGACCATTTCTTAGCATGTCGGCTGCTTGCGAACCTGACTCTAAACCTGTCAACCAACTTAGCAAATGATGAGATACTTCCAAGAGGTAAGTGCGAGTGCCAGTTTAGCACTGGACCAGATAACGTGTTCCCGAACCATCGACACATGACAATTTCTTTCATTTCAAATGGTACAGTACTGATGTTCATGGCTTGTTTGAAAGCCGCAATATGCTGGTCGGGATCGGTGGTCCCTTCATATTTAGAAACTTCGGGGACATGATACTTTCGAGAAATATTAACTCGCGCGATTGCGGGTACAAAGGGAGAGTCGGTGTAACCATCTCGTCTTTCTACTACTATCGGCTGAGGAGCCCCTGGGACCTGAGTGATTCGGTCCTCTAGAGCTCTGAGGCGTTCTCTTAACTAAACAACCTCAATACTCTCTCGAGTTGCCCCCGACGAGTTAGCGATTACCTGATTACCCGTTGATGGGCCGGTGCTGTTAGGAGTAACAAGGCTGGGGTCCTCCATATCCAAGCGTTGGGATACATCATTGATCACATCACTCCTTGGATGGTAAGCTGGAGCCGATTGTACCTAAGATCGGAGAAAATCACGTTCATTAGTTAAAGCTTCAATTTGCTTCCCATAAACTTCAGAAATCTTAGAATTAGCCTCTTTTGGCTGTCTAGATCTTTATGGAGCGCAAGCATGGTTGCGCGGATTTCTGCAATGGCGCTGGATTCGGTCATTGATAAGCGGTATTTTAGTCGCCTTTAATACCGATCAAAGTAATCCAAACAACCCAACTATGAATGTAGTAGGGAAGTAAGGGTCGATCCCACATAGACTCAGGTTTCAGTGTTTATTGTTACGCTACTCAGAGTAAAAAGGGGGTTTTGAATATTAATCTAGAATCTAAACTAACTAATGAATGCAAAACAAATATGATATGTAAAATATGGGAGAAATATGCTCAACCAGTTAATATCCATTGTGAACTTGATTATTGATCATTGATTATCAAAATTCTCTTTTTACATTGACTAATCTATTGCGGAATGCTAATAACCCAACTTCATGACATTATTAATCCTACTTCAATTCTAGTTATTAGCCCGACCGGTACTAACAACCCTAATTATCAAATAACCTAAGAGACCTCCTAGATTCAACTTGACAACAGCATTAAGATTCAAGTATCAATAGAAACATGAATTCAGAGCAACCAGACATCCAAATACCATGCAATTAAATTCTCTTCTCTAAGCAACTAGTCCTACCAGTCCTAGATTGATTAAAGGTTCTACTTATGATCTAATTAACACCGACCGGTAATTAGAAAGATCTAGTTGTAATTCATCCTAAAAATCATATTAGGTGATCAAGCTAATAAAACCCTAGGCTGAAATTAATCAATTAAGCACAGAGAAAACAATCTAGTAAAGGAAAATTAAGAACAATCAAACCTCACAATAATACTTCATTCACAACTTCAATTAACTAGTTAAGCAAAAAGGAACTTAGCTACTGAAAGACATTGAAAAGCTTACAAAGTTTCCCATAGGGTTTCTTGTTCTCCAAGTCTCCAATAACCAAACAAAGATTCAAAAGAAATTAAGATAATCAAACCTAGAACTAAAGGCTATCTATATATAATAATGTCTCCAAAAATATATCTAAAAACATAACCTAAAAGACCCAAAAAGAGCTCGTACAAAATCTCGTCTTAACTCGGACACGGGCGAAAACTCGGGCATGCACCTGGAAACTCGGGCGAGTTTCAAAGCCTCATCCCACGTTTTCACCGCAGAGAGTCAGGTCACGAAACGCGGGTTGAACTCACGAGACGCGGCCGCGTTTCTATGGCACCTGCCCGCGTTTCACGCACTGGTCGACAGGTGACACTTCAGAGGCCGTTTTGACATACTTCGAGTTGGAATTTGGACTCGGAGTAAAAAGATGAATTGTAGCTCTTCGAGTTAGCTTTCCAATGACACCAAAATCAGATCAATCCAACCATTGTAGCTTCAGATCCATCTCTTGCAAGAAAGAGGTGTCGAAACAACAACTCCAATACATAGTCCGGATCCAAGTGTTCTTTTCCCAGCACCTCTTGGGCTAATCTCATAGCTTGGCTCTCTTCTTGCCTTCTCCAATGCTTTGGCTTCACCTCCTCTACACTTATTGTCTTCACATCTACAATCAAAAACCACAACAAAGTGTAGATATCCGAATCTTTCTACAAACTAACAAAACTAACTAAAACTAAACCAAAAGCAATAAAAATCCTAACTAAACATGCTCTAAAACACTACCTAATATGTGTCTATCAAATTCCCCCATGCTTGAACCTTGCTTGTCCTAAAGCAAGAAATAAAATAAAAGTCACACCACAACTAGCAAGCCAAGAATCCATCTCAATATCAATCCTCACTTCATCACTTAAGCTAAACCTTAATCAAGACATCATTGCATACATGGAATATAAGCATTCAAAATTAAATCTTTCATCCATTCTAGACCTCACAAAGATAAATGTGTTTTGCACTCTCACTCAAGTGTTTAAGGGATACGTGTTTCACTCAACATCAACTTTGAATGCTAGACTACTATAGGCTTGCATCAGTGTGCTAAATCTCCACTATGAATGACTAAACACTTAACAAAAATCATGAGGACTTTTTAAGAGTTGTAATGGGGCCAAGGTATAAACAAGTAGGTAGGGAAATATTTGGTCTTGTGGTGATTAAAATCCGGGAACTAGTGCTAGCAAAAACCCAAATTACAAAAAAAACCACTATCAACTTTATACTTCCACCACTTATTTTACCTCTTTCTCATCACATTTCTTTCAACACTTCATCCATTTTCTCATATTTTTCTTTTTTTTCTTCTCTTTTTTTCTTTTCATAAGAGACATCTTTTCTTTCTTTTTCAACTTCTTATCTTTTTTTCTTTCTTGTAAAACAACATTCTTCCTTTTCTTCTTTCAATTCATCCCCATAATACCACAAGCAATAACTCTAGCTAAATCCTAATTCCCGGATAGTTCAAGCTTATCAAGGCTAGGAGTTATTTTTGTGGAGCTACAAAATAAGGCTAATAGGCTCAAAAATAGGGGCTATCAAATCAAGGAATAATGCAAGGTAGATAAGGATAATATAAGCTAATGAACATGCCTCAATCATCTTAATGTCCTGCATTCAAATCATGTAATGTAGCCTTGAAAAAGATTCTAAACGCAAGTTCTAGAGCTAGCAATCAAAGCGATACACTCAAGAAAAATATGCAAATATGCAATAAAGGCTCAAAATAATCTCACAAGGCATATATGTCTAGAACTTCATAAACAATTCAAAATTTCAACTTCTTATGCATGCTCAATCCTATAATCAAGATTAATAACTTAAAGAATAATGCTTCAATCCAAAGAAACTTCAACCAACAAGCAAGTCATGGGTTAGATAATACTCTTAACTTAGAGAGACAAATAGTCAAGTAGGGAAATTTGGTTCCTAAAATGCAATATTTTTGTAATTTTATAATTTTTCAATTTTTTTGTGATTTTTTTCAAATTTTAATCAATGCACACAAAAATTAAACATGCAAATGCAAATATATGAATGCAATCTAAGACTAAGCAAGAAATTCCTTCCCCCATGCTTAAATTTTACATTATCCCCAATGTAAAGTAAAAGTAAAGAGAAAAGAGAAACTAACCAAGTCATCTACTAATCCGGATCCTGAGGTGGTGGAGAGAATGCCTCGGCAACCGAGCTATGGCATGTGCAACCCGAGTTATGAGACCTGTACGCCGGGCTGAGTAGAAACAAAACCAAAACAAAAACAAAAACAAAACTACACTAAACTAATACTAAGAATAAAAAACAACTATCCTAATCACTTGGGTTGCCTCCCAAGAAGCGCTTTGTTAACGTCGTTAGCTTGACGAGTTACAGCTCATAGGATCAGACATTGTCAATGCCCTTAATAACCTGTCAAATACCTGCGAACTCATCTCACAGAAACATAAGTAACACAAGCATAAAGTGAAACTACTTAACATACCAATTAAACACCGTTTCAGCTTATCAAACCTATGAGCCCAATTTTCATAAGATGGCATATGCTCAAACCAGTACGAATCAAGTGGTGGCTTTTCAAAATATGTATGAAATGAATCAAAGCTCTTACCAGAATTCCAACTTTCAATCAAGATGAACTCAGAGAAATCCCTCTATTTTTCGTTATGCTGCAAACTTGGTTCTTCGGATGAATTAGCAATGGGAAGGAATGCAATCGGCTCATTGAGCTCGGTGACCTCTTCTTTAGCAATATAGACTCCACAAGGCTCATCTATGGTCTCCTCGAAATGAGTAGTATCACATTGAACATCAAAGTCACCATCTTTACCCAACTCATGTGTAGGGAATTGCTCCTCCACATGCATTTGAGTATCTAATTTAGGGGCTCTTGAAACGTCAAAAGCCTCATCAGGTTGGAGTATTGATGAAGATGATCCGACCAACAAACACTGACGGCCCATATAACAAAGAAAATCCCAACACTCCATAGGTTCCATACATAGAATTCGTCCATTGCTCATGTATTCAGCCAACTCAAGAGTTTCCTGATTCATACCCTTAATAATGCCCATGCAAAAGCTTCCAATATCAATATGAAGTCCTTGAGCACCAAGTCCATCCATATAATCTTGGAATCTAACGAAGTACCAATGAAATTGCTCATCCTGAAATTGTTTACATTCGAACAAAGCCATAGATTAGTAGCACGGGTGTGGACCATAAGCTAGGTCCACACAAGAGTAACAGAACAATAAACACAAGAAAACAGCCGAGTCCCCGGCAACAGCGCCAATTTGATAAGCCGTATTTTAGTCGCCTTTAATACCGATCAAAGTAATCCAAACAACCCAACTATGAATGTAGTAGGGAAGTAAGGGTCGATCCCACAGAGACTCAAGTTTCAGTGTTTATTGTTACGCTACTCAGAGTAAAAAGGGGGTTTTGAATATTAATCTAGAATCTAAACTAACTAATGCATGCAAAACAAAGATGATATGTAAAATATGGGAGAAATATGCTCAACCAGTTAATATCCATTGTGAACTTGATAATTGATCATTGATTATCAAAATTCTCTTTTTACCTTGACTAATCTATTGCGGAATGCTAATAACCCAACTTCATGGCATTATTAATCGGCTCAAATCATATTCAGCCCCCTGTACTTTTACAAAATTGCCACTTAGACACCTCACCTTTGAGTTGATCCTATTGAACACTCGAACTTTTGATTTTGTACCTATTAAACACCTGAAATCTGAGCTGGCTCTATACATGTATTTTACGCGCTGGTGGGCGAGTGAGAAGGGTGAAATTTTGAGCTGACATGTAATTTATTTCAAAAAAAAAAGAAAACAAATGTAAATATTGCTAAAAAAAAAGCCCGATCCTGGCGCTGGGCATTCTTCGCCTTCTTCGTTCTTCGCATGCTTCAACCTCAAATCTGGCCAAAACCACCATTGCTCTCCCTCTTTCCTTCTTTCTTGAATTGAATAAAAGCTCGATCTGGGAGACGATTCTTCGGGTGCCCTAACTATGGAGTAAGTTCAATATCCTTGTTTGTGCTCTTGTTTGGAGGATGATTAGGTCTGTCAACAAATTAGGGGTAAACCTTAAAATTGAGGCGTTGATTCTCGAATTTACTATATGTTCAAATTGAGCAATTCATCATACCGGTGCCACTTTTGAGTCCCCAAACATTGTAATTGCTGAATTGATTCAAAACCCACGTCCCTATTCCGAGTTCATCAGTGATGCTTACAGACTCTTTGTAATTGCTGAATTGTAAATGTCAAATCAAGCCAATCCTCCTCTGGTATGCTATACTTGCTGAATTGATCAATTTATGCTATACTTGATGCTTACATAATTATTCAAACGCAAATACATTGCTGAATTTTTGTGCTGGTAGCCTGCTACATTGATTTTTGGGAAATTCCTCTTGGTACCCCCGAGGTTTCGACTTTTCCTTTTGGTATCCCATGAACTTTTTTTTTCCTTTTGGTGCCCCCGAGGTTTACAAATAGTTCTCACCGTAACCAAAAGTTAATATTTACCACTTTTCCATCCAAAAAATTCTGATTTTTGGTATAAAAAAAATAGCTAAACTAAAATCTAATTTATTTAACCCATTTAATCTACTAAATTAAAATTAAAAAATTAAAATCCAAAAAAAACGAAATTATGCTTAAACGAAATTTCTACTTAAACATGTCTACCGCTTTCGTTTAAGCTAAACTTCTTTTTTTTTTTTTGTTTAAGCATCTCTTATTGGTGTTTAAGCAGAAATTTTGTTTTTTTTTGGATTTTATTTAAACAAAAAGATGCTTAAACGAAAAAAAGAAGTTTAGCTTACACGAAAGTGGTAGACATGTTTAAGCAGAAATTTCGTTTAAGCAAAAATTTCATTTTTTTTTTTGGATTTTTTTTTTCATTTAGTAGATTAAATGGGTTAAATAAATTAGATTTTAGTTTAGCTTTTTTTTTATAACAGAAATTAGAATTTTTTGAATGGAAAAGTGGTAAATATTAACTTTTGGTTACGGTGAGAACTATTTGTAAACCTTGGGGGCACCAAAAGGAAAAAAAAAGTTCGTGGGACACCAAAAGGAAAAGTCAAAACCTCGGGGGTACCAAGAGGAATTTCCCTTGATTTTTTGTGCTGAAATTTTGTGCTGGTTCCGAGTTCATAGCCTGCTACGTGTGATGAATTTTTGTGCTGGTTCCGAGTTCCTAGCCTGCTACATGTGATGAGTTTTTGTGCTATACTTGTGCTGATTTTTTTGTGCTATACTTGTGCTGATTTTACAGGGAATGGGGGCATGTAACTTCTTCAAATGGGTTGATCCACCTTGCACAGAGCATTCTAAAGAAGTCATCTCAGGTTTGCTAAGAAGGGTACAGGAGAAGGAAGAAGAGGTAAAGAAGAAGGAAGAAGAGAGGGATAAGGCTAGGCGTTTGGCGAATTTTTTTTTGCTCGTGATAGTGGTGATTCTGTAGGCTGAGAGTGTCAAATTCGTGTTGTCGAGCTAGGTCGAGTCTAGGAGGCATCTCTATGCTTGATTTGTTGCTAAGATTGTAGTTATGTATTTGTACTGTTGTCAACTGGTGTGAAGAAGTGAGAACCTTGTTAGTATTGGTGACAGTATAATATATTGGCTTGATTTCATGTCAACTGATTAGAGCTGAGAGCTGAAAAAATCAGTAAATAATATGCAGCATTTTAAACGTAAATAATAGCACCTCACCAAAAGGCTTTGTCGTTGTTAATTCAGTGTTAAAATGATGTTGCTGTAATAGCACCTAAACGTAAATCAGTAAATAATATGCTGCTATTAATTCAGTGTTAAAATGTTATTGTGATGGTTCACATAACATTCCAAAAGGCTTTGTTGTTGTGCTTAGTAATTTAGTATAAGCTCCTGTTGTAATAGTGACAATCAAAAGATCAAGAGTGATTAGTGACAATCAAAAGATCAACAGTAAAACGTGCATGTGCTACCCATGTTTCCCAAAAATCCAAGTTTGGACCTCTCTACTGTAGAATTTGTCCTACCAAATGTAGTACAGTACCATCTAATAAGCAACCTCCTGAAGTTGGCTTTACGTAGAGGAAGTCAAAATTGTACAAACAACAAGTGATTTTCCAACACGTTAAATTTGCAATTAGATAGGGGGGCAATAACCCTAATGTCATGGAAGCACAATTGGGCAAAATCATTAGCAAAAAGAAAACCCTAATCCTATCTCCCTTCATCCAAGAACAATTACACAAAATTATCAATGAAATCTTCACGCCATTGAAGTAGAGCAGAGATGTTCGACCAAATTCCAATCCTTTCATTCATTCACCAAATTAACCTTTCCCCGACTCAGCTAGGGTTCATCAGCCGCCGGACTTTGCAGAGGGCGGGCAAGGCGTCTGACGGCGGGTTGAAGAGCAACGATGGATTTTGAAGAGCGACGGATTGTAGACAGGGTGGGCAAGGCTCTCTCACGAACGAAGAGCGACGAGGCGGTTGAAGAGCTGCTGATTCACGAACGAACGGGATTTGGAAAAATCCCTGTGTTTAAATTTTTTTTTTTAAGTTGCTTATCTGGTGCTTATGTGGTGTGTATTACAGATGTGGCTAATGATGTGTAATGTCATGTATTACAGTTGGGCGCGTGTATTACAACTTTCATTAAAATCTTTGATCGGGTGTTCAATACGTACAAAATCAAAAGTTCGAGTGCTCAATAGGGCCAACCCAAAGGTGAGGTGTCTAAGTGGCAATTTTGTGAAAGTACGGGGGGCTGGATTATTAATCCTACTTCAATTCTAGTTATTAGCCCGACCGGTACTAACAACCCTAATTATCAAATAACCTAATAGACCTCCTAGATTCAACTTGACAACAGCATTAAGATTCAAGTATCAATAGAAACATGAATTCAGAGCAACCAGACATCCAAATACCATGCAATTAAATTCTCTTCTCTAATCAACTAGTCCTACCAGTCCTAGATTGATTAAAGGTTCTACTTATGATCTAATTAACACCGACCGGTAATTAGAAAGATCTAGTTGTAATTCATCCTAAAAATCATATTAGGTGATCAAGCTAATAAAACCCTAGGCTGAAATTAATCAATTAAGCACAGAGAAAACAATCTAGTAAAGGAAAATTAAGAACAATCAAACCTCACAATAATACTTCATTCACAACTTCAATTAACTAGTTAAGCAAAAAGGAACTTAGCTACTGAAAGACATTGAAAAGCTTACAAAGTTTCCCATAGGGTTTCTTGTTCTCCAAGTCTCCAATAACCAAACAAAGATTCAAAAGAAATTAAGATAATCAAACCTAGAACTAAAGGCTATCTATATATAATAATGTCTCCAAAAATATATCTAAAAACATAACCTAAAAGACCCAAAAAGAGCTCGTACAAAATCTCGTCTTAACTCGGACACGGGCGAAAACTCGGGCATGCACCTGGAAACTCGGGCGAGTTTCAAAGCCTCATCCCACGTTTTCACCGCAGAGAGTCAGGTCACGAAACGCGGGTTGAACTCACGAGACGCGGCCGCGTTTCTATGGCACCTGCCCGCGTTTCACGCACTGGTCGACAGGTGACACTTCAGAGGCCGTTTTGACATACTTCGAGTTGGAATTTGGACTCGGAGTAAAAAGATGAATTGTAGCTCTTCGAGTTAGCTTTCCAATGACACCAAAATCAGATCAATCCAACCATTGTAGCTTCAGATCCATCTCTTGCAAGAAAGAGGTGTCGAAACAACAACTCCAATACATAGTCCGGATCCAAGTGTTCTTTTCCCAGCACCTCTTGGGCTAATCTCATAGCTTGGCTCTCTTCTTGCCTTCTCCAATGCTTTGGCTTCACCTCCTCTACACTTATTGTTTTCACATCTACAATCAAAAACCACAACAAAGTGTAGATATCCGAATCTTTCTACAAACTAACAAAACTAACTAAAACTAAACCAAAAGCAATAAAAATCCTAACTAAACATGCTCTAAAACACTACCTAATATGTGTCTATTAGCCA
>OZ002729.1:37898561-38063561 GCA_963924305.1 Polygonum maritimum
CTCCTGTATGGTTAAGAATTCCGTCCATGCTGACGAAGATTGAGTTGCTTGCTTAAGGCGTGACTTCTTTTTGGCTAGGGCCCCACGGTGGGCACCAATTGGTTTGGGCGAATTAAGTGCGTAAACGCGTTACTTCGCTACAATGAGGGACTCCTAGTCACAAAGTCGTCACGACGCGTTAGAAACAATGAACAAAGATTTATAACGAAAACAACAAATATTTGAATTAGGAAAATAGTAGAATTTTGTAGTGCGAATTGTATTGATTTGTAGAACGTCTCCTCTGGACACAAACGATCGAACTTGAGTACAATGAGTTTCTGGAACAAAAGAGATTGTGATTGAAGAGAATAAGGCAAGAATGGTGATTTCGGAAAGTATTGCTCTAGTCGATTTTGAGTGCTTGATGTTGTGTCCCTTCTTCTAGCTATACCCTTCCTTATATACTCGGATTCTCCCATAATTGAACCGTTAGCTGACGTTTCTCTCAATCCCGGATATATCGCATGAGGAGTTATTGCCAGGATTTCTGCCTTGCTACAGTCAACGCTCACCATTGATAGAAGAGCGAAATCTGCGGACTTTGGAGATTGCGGCCCTTGTGAGGCTTCTTCATGGGCTTTCGTTTGCTATATCTGTGGGCTCATGTTCTGGACGGCCCAACAGTCGTCCGAAAATTACATTGTAGCACGAAGGGTAATCCATCACGAGGAAATTGACTTGCATGTTGTTTGGCGAAGGTTGGGATTACAATGTCTCCAACGGTGTGTTTGACCTCGCCGTTGAACCCCACTAAAGGCACCGGGTGCTTATGGATGTTGCTCTCGGACAATCCCAGCTCTTTTAGGGCAGCTAGGCTCATGAGGTTCTTGGAGCTTCCTGTATCAATCAGAAATCTTTTCATCAGCACATTCCCGATGTGTAGGCATATCACAAGACCATCGTGGTGTGGTTCGGAGGTGTGCTCGGCATCGATGTCATCAAACACGATGACCTGTCTTGGAGATTCTCCAGCTCCATGTCCCGACGAATGGGGTCAATTGAAATTGCTCTCTCTTGCATGGCGCTTCGCGACCGAGTATGTCACGTTTGACCACTCTGTCTGGTGTTGAGGGATCTCGCTTTCCCTCGTGCTCGGGCTGGAGATTCTCCAACAAATCTTTGGGTACTCGAGCGTCTGGAACCAAGTCCTTTATTCTTCCTTCCCCGACTAGGCGGGCCAGTTTCTTTCGGAGCATTAAGCAGTCGCGGTCCAATGCCCATGATATTCGTGGTAATCGCACCACTTAGAGGTATCTCTATTCGATCGGGGTGCTTTATCTTTTCTTGGCCATCTCACATGTTCCCTTAGCCTTATCATGTTTCGGAGCAGCTTGTCTGTGGATATGTTAAGCTTGAAGGAGTCAAGCGAAGGTGGTATAGGCTCTTGGTCCCTGTCATCCGTTGGTCGTGTCTTGGTCATGTTGACCTGTCCGGAGAAGGCCGTAAGTAAGGATGAGCATGGCGGTCCTTCCTTTGATCTGCTGACCCCCGACAACCGTCGACAAGACCTCTCTTCTTAACTCTTTCTGCTTCTGATGACCACTTCCTTAGAGATTTGTCTTCTTCTAGCCGGACGTGCACCAGAGCCCTGGCTTGTAGTTTCTCAAAGGTGACGCAAGGGTGCTTAGTTAACTCCTTGTATAGGCCACCATCGGGGGTGACCCCTCTTCGGAATGCTTCAACCGCAGTCTTTGCGTCACATGAGGGGATGGAGATCTTCTTGCGGTTGAAACGGTCCAAGAATTCTTTGGTAGTTTCTTGGTACTTTTGGCGGACTCGGTAGAGGTCGCTGGACTGCTTCTTAAATTTGCCACTGCTTGCAAACTAGGAGCGGAAAGTGTCTAAGAGATCTGCAAAGGAGCCGATACTCCTACGCGGAAGATTAATGAACCAGGTTAGGGCCGACCCCGTTAAGGTTGTGCCGAACCCCTTGCACATTACTGCCTCTTTTGAGTGGGAGGAGACCGCACTCGTCATCATCTTCTGTTTGTAAACAGCCACATGTTCTTAGGGTCTATCGTCCCGTTGTATGTGGTCATGCTAGGTACAGAGAATTTCTTTGGAATTTCTACTCGAGTGATTCGACGAGAGAATGGAGATTCGTCAAACCCGTCGGGTGCTTCAGGCTCCAAAGGTTGGAACCCTTGGTGGCCCATTCGGAGTTGATCGGCGATGACGCCAATTTGTTCAGTTACTTTTCTCCGTATGACAGCGTCTAGATTGATTGGCCTGCGCCTCTCGTGGTCCTCTTCATCAATGTCCTCATCATAAAACTAGATATCTCGTGATGGTGTTTGGCATTGTCTAGCCACTGACCGGAGATTTATTGGAGGATTATTGTCGTGGAAGACTTCCTCGCGGCGGGTTTGACCGAGGGGTTCTGAAGCTTCCTTTTGTAGTATGGGTGTCTTGTCCCGTACGTCCAAATCTGCATCCTTTACTGAGGTTCCTTCTACAACGTTAAAGTCAAGCCTCCTCACTATGCCGTCGGTGCGTCGGGTGACGCGGAACGACCGGTGCCTGGTAGCCAAGACCTCATATTGTTGTTTGAGTTGGTTGCTTTCCCTTGTGAGGCGTCTACGTGAGCATCGTAAAAGCTCTTTTGATCACTCAACTCTTTCTAGAGAAGTAGCATGTGTTGTTGGAGATCTGACATCTCCTCGTCTTGAGATCGGTTGCCTTGGTCTCCAAGGTTTTGATCATTATTGGCGATCGGAGTTTTAAGGATTTCGTTCCCATTTCCGACATCGTGTTCTTTATCTGAAAAGATGTAGAGCGGTGATTCTTCTGGTGGTTGTATCGATCACGGCCCACGATGGGCGCCAAATTGATTGAGCCAAAATTTATGAAGAGACGAACTTTGGTCTAGATCGGGTCTTGGTAAACCTAGAAGAATATGAGCAAAAGTGTGTTTGTATTGATGTGAAAATCGTGAATGTGTATGTGAATGAATCGTCCTCCTCTCTCAAGGGTTACATTCGGCTTATATAGTCCCTTGGAGAACAATCTATGTAGTTAATTATACAAACTTATCTATAACTAACATATCTCTATCTAATTCTATCTTTGAACGGCAAAATCTTTGGAAAGAATCTATCTTATAAAGGAAGTGATCTCGGACCTCCTCTCCTTCGACCGACTCAACCATTCCCGTGATTCACCACTGGCTCAAGATGCGCTGGAGATTCTCTGTCTATGCGCTAACACTTCTTCGCCTAAAAACGGGGTCTAACAGAACCTTAGATTCTTTTGGGTACGACCATTACTTGTTGTACTTAGTAATTTAGGATTTATCTTTGATTCAATATAATGACCTTAGGCTAATGGTATACAGCACAAACTATTATAAAGTAATTTTCAAAAATATAAAATGGATTGAACCTATAGCCTTGCCCATATCCGATCCAAATTTTACGAGTTCAAGTTTACCCGGTCTAAATGGGCCAATACATAGATCCAAACCCGGAATTCTGGGAGGTCGAGCGGATGGACGAACCTGGATTTGATTAGGTCTAACTAGGGTTAACTAGCTTAAGATATATTTTATCATGAGATAACTTACCTTACAAGAATGTCGATCATAAGAAGATAAAAACCTACAATAATAAAAGATAAAAGCGTAATCATATATATTAAGATAATACTCCCTCCGTTTCAAAATAGCTATTTATATAATTTTTTTTCTTGTTTCCAAATACTTATTCTTTTATATTTTTTTGCTCATCTCTTGTAATTTATACCCCTAATAATTAATTCATAATCTCATACATTTTCTATGTTGGTTACACTAATAAACAACAAAAAAGCACGTATAAACATATTATAATCATGCATATAATGTGTTATAATCATCATGCATATAATGTGTTGTAATCATCCATATAGCTATTTGATCCCTGAATATGCATATGTTTTTATAAATTGTAAATAATCTATCAATATGACAACATGAATATATCATATAATAATCATGGATGTATTATAATCGTGTGCATAAGTGCCTATATTCCAATTTCCTACAATTATGAGATTATGTTGATTTTCTTTCTCTGTTATATTAAGATTAAATATATTTTATTTATTATGTTCAGATCTAATGCTCCATAGTTATTCATTGTGTATCACTATATAGTTGTGTATCAATAGAGCTTAAGGGGGTGTTTGGTTGGTGGAAGGGAAACGGAAACGGAAACGGAATGAAATAGAAAGAGAATGGAAACACAAATCCTTATCATCCATGATTTGTTTGGTTTGGAATAATGAATGGAATGATTCCCCTTGCCATGATTTTTAGGTGTTTGGTTTCTAACCTTTGAATCATTCTTCATACCCACTTTTCTATAAAATGAAGCATAAAGCCAAGGGAAAATAACCCAATAAGACATTCACTTATCACATTCACATCATAAAATTGACATAGGAGACAATTCATCCAAATCTTCTATTTGCAAAAAAAAAACTCCATAAAATGATTACATAAGCAAATGGGATAAGTCCTCATGCAACTACCACTTGACCATGCATTTACCAAAACACTCGAAGTTTCTTTAGACCTGTCTTTCTTCACTTCATAGAATCGATTAGTTCAAAGTACATCTATCTTTCTTCAGGTACAAAAAGCAGCTATTTAAATTACATCAAGCTGCAAAAAAACTTGGTTGTTGCTAGACAAAGCCTAATCCAACCAAAGATGAACAAACTGTCAGGTTTTGATCTAAGAAAAAGAAAATCCAAAAAAAATTAAAGTCATGCCGATTGATGGTTACAATTCCAACTTCAAAGCTTTCCATTGGACATGTTCAACTTGCTTTACAGTATTCATGCCAATCTAAGCAAAGCAAAGCAGATTCGAGCAAAGCAAAACACAATACGAACAGATTTTACACATACAAGCAAAGCAGATTCGATCCAACAGAGATTCAGCAAATTGCATCTTGAAGGAAGAAGGTAATGGAGTATTAGAAATCAAACCTAGTCTTTGATCCTCTCGAGAACAAGAGAGAAGATGATTCGATCGAGCTTCTGGCTACGACTTCACTGAGAACTGGATCTTCGAGCCTCTCGAGAACAAGAGAGTTTCTGGCGAGAACAGGAGGAAGACGATTCGATCGATCCTCTCGAGAATTGGATCGACGAAGAAGACGACAGAAAACTGGTTGGGAGCGAGCGTCGGGCGTGAGGTGTCGGGTGTGAAAACTAAAAAGAGGACGGTAAGGGTTTGTTTCTCCCCCTTTTTCGGACGGAAACAGATACATTCTTGTTTCCCTTATTTTCCTCAATCAAAAAATCTAATAAAAGGCCACCAAACAGGCCCAAAGGAAAACAAGCTTTTCAATCCGTTACCACAGGCCGATTTTAAACCAACCAAACGGGCCCTAAATTTATTAGATTCTAATAAAACAACTATTGTAATGATACATTGTGGACAAATATATAGCGTTAGTGTTTAAAAAAATGAATGGAGTAGATTTAGTCTTGGAATTATAGGAGAAAAGAAAATTCACAAAATCCTAAAATTATAGAAAGTAAAATAACGTTATTTTAATGCATGGTTATAACTCTTTATATGAATGATTTTAATGCGTGATACACATGATTATAAAGTTTATATGCATGATGTTTTATTGGTCTTATTCATTAATTAAGTAAGTATTTATTTTTATTTTTGAAATTTAAAAATACAATCAATGAAAAAAAAAGCATAAACATAATATAATTATGGATATATGTGGTTGATTCCATGCATATGTGTACGTAGTCATCTTAAGAACTCATGAATACACAAATAGTAAAATTAAGTGTCATGAATATGACAAGTTATAATAATGTATATGACATGGTATAATCATGCATATAATTATATGATTTTTCAGTTTTCTATAATTACAAGATTTTGAAATCATCTCTTTTTATAATTTTAAGATCGAATTCGGTTTATTTATTATGTTTAGATCCAATGGTTGATAATTATCCATGACGTATCACTATAAACTAATGTATAGATAAAAACAAATTCTATTTCTTAATCTATATATATATATATATATACTAGCAGATGACCCGTACCTTGTACGGGGGTGTTATTTACTTATTTTTTGCTTTGTTTATGAATTTACTATAATAATTACAAATATTATCATATGTATACTTTGTTTTAAAACGATACTTATTTTTTGGATTATAAAATGACACAATTCTTATACACCATCATATATATAAATAACTTTTATTTATATATTTACTCTTTATACATACATAAACATATATTTAAATAATTGAGGAAGAATGAAATAAGATAAGATGCAAAATTAGGCATTTAAAATAAAATATGTAAACTAACCTATATAATAAAATCCATAAGTTTACATAAAGTTCGGATTAATATATTATATATTAAATATATAAATAATATTTAATAAGTTAAATAGAAAACCAAATTATCTCGTATATATGTTATTGTTTTCTGAAAAAATAATCAAATAGTAAGTATGTAATGAAAATGTGAACGGATTGTTATCTTGATTAAAAAATCTATCTATTTTTTTTCTAAAGTGTAATCAATATACAATATTACTGATATATATTAAATATAACATCTAGTTTTTTTATTGATATTTTAATATGATATGATAGTAAAAATGTATCTAATATATTATTTTAATAGAATGAATCTTTGTCTTAAATATAGTGGTAGAATTTGTTACCATTGATGATTTTAAAAAATACCATAATAAAATTACGAAAAATAATTTAAATTTAATATGACATTTAATTAAATGGGTAAAGTATTATGATTATGATTTATAGATTGTGACGCAAAAAATACTTTTTTAATGAAAAGGTTTATGATAGATCTATGTATTAATTAAATGTGTATATATACTGATAAGATAGAGATTTATATATTTGGATAGAATTATTATTTAAACAACACAAATTCTAATATAGAACTAACATTTTGATTAAGTATCTATAAGATTATGATAAAATCAGATTTAAAAAGATAGATTTTAAAATAAGGGGGTGATGTGGCGCAATATGGTGACAGAATTTGCTTCCGCTTTAGTATATAGTAATAGATATATATATATATTGATACATACGCTAGATTATAGTCATACACAATAGATAATTATAGACTTTTAAATGTAAACATAATAAATGGATCAGATCTAATCTTAAAGTTACAAAGAGAGAAGATTAAAAAAATCTTGTAATTATAGAATACTGAAAACCATGTACGTATATGCATAACTATATTATGTCATATGCATTATTATACCATACTAGTTCAACCCGTCGTACCATGTAGGACTATGTTTAAAATATTAAAATTATTTTGAATACATTATATTATTGAATTTAGACACACTTAATTTTACTTAATAATAAAATGTATCTTGATAGTACTATTGAATTTATTTGAATTGACTTGTTTTATAAAATTAATAACATCATATATTACATCTAAATAAATATATATCAATACTTTATATATTTATCTTTACCATATAATATAATGTTAAAAAATATTACAATATTTATAGTTTATTTTAGGGTAAATCTAAATATTTTCATAATTAGTATGGTTTTCATAGATTGTAAATCTAAATATTTTCTTAATTAGTATGGTATTTATTGATGCAATTTCACTTATTTAAATATTTTTAACATATAAGGCTATCACACGGAATTTACAAAACCTCGGGTTCACATGCCGAATTCCGGAAAAGTTTTTATATCACGCAGAATTTGCAAAACCTCAGGGTCACCACGCGGAATTTCCCTCAAATTAACTAGGATATAGAATTGTTTATATACAATTAACTTATGATTAACTTAATACAAAATGGAGGCAGGGATGCATCTACATATATATGTTCATATATATTTATATATATATATCAAATAACTAGTTTAATGCCCGTATCATGTACGGGTAATGCGATTATAAACCCAATTTAATTAGATATGTAACGTCAATGATCACGTTAAAAATATAGGATCATATATATGTATATATCTTCGTATTATGGTTAGTTTTTTTTACCAATAGTAAATCAACTCATAATATAGAGAAATTAGATTTGTTCAAAAATTACTTTACGATAAATATCACGTTTTATTAAATAATAATATTTATCTGAAGATTACAACTAATTCTCGGTAAGGGATAGTTCATAATTTTCAGCAATTTTTACGGGATAAGATTATATGAGATTCTTAACTACCTAATTTATATAGAGGAGGACCCAGCTCTGATTATTTTTATCAAATCATATATATTTATCTTTCTATTGTGATTAGTGTTTTTTTGTATACGCAGGGGCCATGTTGATTATTTTATTAAAGATATGACATGTGGCATAATTTTAGTGAAGACTTGAACTCCACTTTATACTATAGAGAGTATAGATATCTCAACAAAAACTCACGTTTCAATTTGGTTGTGCATCTTGATAGTACCATTTAATACAAAGTGGGGACATGGATGTATCTACATATCCTTACCATATATGTTCATATACTATCGAAATTTGCTTATTTCTTAGTTGATTTTTTTTGTTGGTAATCCATTAGTGACCATTTTCCATAAAAAATTATTTACCTTTGGAAGGGTTAGTATCAAGTTTTCAAATCCATCCATTATCACTTCTTTGATGCGATCAGATCGAGGAGTTCATATTTATTCAAGGTTGTTTTATTAAATATATATATATATTTTTTAAAAGGATTACTCTTATATTTAAATGCCGGATAAGTATGGAAAATGCCTGAGTTTGATGTTGGAAATTAAACGGCAATGTGATAAGTATGAAAACAATGACCAATTTAGTGGGTGTGGACCATGGTGCATGCAACCCGCGTGGAGCGCTACCCATCAGGCGGAGAAAACAATGATTAATTTGACATTAAAAAGAGAGGATGAATCATTAGAAATGGCAAAGAAAACAGTGTTAAGAGTTGAGTGGGATTAGTTCACTTCACTAGCTTGTCCATAAACAAAATTGTGTTGCTAGGTTTGACATAACAGGATGACGAGAGAGATGGATACGGAGATGAGATCGCTGGGGAAATCAAAGCTAGTACCAAGCATACAAGAGCTGGTCTCCAAGGAAGAATCAACGGCCGCGATCTCGATCCCTCCAAGATACCTCATCTCAGAGCCGTTGGATGAAGCCCCTGAGTGTCCCCGTCATCGACATGCAGGCGCTTCTCTCCGGAGAGGCCTCGGAGCTGCAGCGCCTCGACGCCGCCTGTCGGGAGTGGGGCTTCTTTCAGGTGGTGAACCACGGCGTGGCCTATTCGGTCACGGAGGCCTTCAAGAAAGAGGTGAAAGAGTTCTTTAACCTTCCCATGGAACAAAAGGCCAAGTTCTGGCAAACCACAGACGAAGTGGAGGGTTTTGGCCAGGCCTTTGTAGTTTCCGATGAACAAAAGCTGGATTGAGCTGACATCTTCTTCATCACAACTCTGCCCGAGTCTCTTCGGAGGCCCCACTTGCTCCCCGCGCTTCCTCTGCCCTTCAGGTAGTTTATGGATTTTTGTATTATGTGCTCTAAGGACACACTATAGGATGCTAATAGTGTTGGGTATGTACGTACGTATGTAGACACGCACTCGAGAAGTACTCGAGCGGTGTGAAAGATGTGGCCATGGGGATCCTGGGGTGTATGGGGCAGGCCCTTGGCATGCAGCCCGAGGGGTACTTGAAGGACTTGTTCGGTGACGGGATGACGCAGTCGATGCGGATGAACTACTATCCACCGTGCCCGCAGCCCGACAAGGTCATCGGCTTGACCCCGCATTCGGACTCCGTCGGACTCACCATCCTTGTCCAGATCAACGAAATGGACGGCCTCCAGATTCGGAAGGACGGCCACTGGATCCCTATCAAACCACTTCCTGGTGCTTTTGTGGTCAACATTGGTGACGTGCTTGAGGTATATAACTACTTAATGTTCATACGTTTTTTTTATTAAATATATATTATACTCCGTATATGGTGTTCTATTCGTGTACATATTATACGCAGATTATATGTATATATGATTAATTAATGCTTGATTTGAGTTGATTGTTGTATGTACGTATAGATGGTGACGAATGGGGTTTATAGGAGCATTGAACACAGGGCGGTTGTGAATCCGAGCAAGGAGAGGCTATCGGTGGCTACTTTCCACAGCCCCGGGATACAGAAGATGGTGGCGCCTGCGCCTTGTTTGATCACTCCAAGCAACCCACCTCTATTTCGAAACATACAAATGAAGGACTACCTTCATGGATTATTTGCTCGGGAGCTCGATAGCAAATCTTACCTTGATGTCATGAGGCTTTCATCCAACTAGTTGTGTACGTACGTACCAAGGTTGATGTTTGCTCACCAAATCTTACTTTCATTGTTTGCTCGGCAACTAGTTGATGTCATGAGGCTTTGAACCAAAGGTTGATTAATAATTTAATGTTAACCCTTCTTATATATATATACTAATATATATGTGTTTGTACAATCAATCTTGTATTATGAATTATAAAACCTATAAGATAAGACAATAGCTTGACATCATTGCATATATAGTTTCATGGATACGATGATGAAGTACTAAAAAATGCATAGCAATATACAATCATTGTAGTGGGCACAAGTCCTTGTCAGAAACCAACACCATGCCCTCTCAATTATTTATCTCTATTATTACAAGATGGCTGATGAAAAATTTAACGTGGATGTCCTTTGACAAGGAAAAATGACTTATAATAATAATCATATTCAAATAAAATTAGAACTAAACTAATTTTAAGTATCTAAATCGAACTAACAGACTATAAGGAGGCCTTGTACCATAATGGCAGCTGGCGGCTCTTGGTAGCCGGGAGGTCTACAAGGAGGGATCCTGTGATCTTGTTGAAAGACTTTAATCTATTTCGGATCATGAAATCGGTCCCAATTCGGATCTAGACTTGAATTAATTTAACCCTAATTTCACACAAAGTGAGATCGAAACACTAACCTTGATCCATGTGCGTTCGATCTTGTTTGCAGCGGAATCCTTGACTACGATTTGTTCTCTTCCTTAGCCCTTCCTTGATTTGTTCTCTGATGGATGAGAACCCTTTCTCACTTCCTCTCTTTTCCTTTCTTTGTACGTGAATAGGAGAAACTGATTTTTTTGTTAACCCCTTCTTTCTTCAGCGTACAACATATATATATATGTCAGTTCCAAATAGGTAACTAACCATTATATATATATACGTATCATTAATAAAAAGGAGAAAGTGTACATATTTATTTTATCAAGCAAGGGAAGAGGGAATATTAATATCCCTATATTTTAATATCTTTTATCGAACCCATCCATCACAGGATCGCCTTACATATTAAAACCATGTTATATATATGAACTTGACCTTTTATAATTAAACCTAAGTCATATTGGACCAAAATAATTATAGGAAATATTCTTTCATTCTCCCACTTGGTCCATGTGACGATTGAAGGCTTAATATATACTTTAAGCATGCACTATTATATCAAGTCCAGTATAACCTCATTTACTTTAATCAAGCTAGAACTGATTGGATCATGGCGGTCACAAGTCATTGAGCAACGAGGTTCCTTCCATGTATCACAAACCAATCCCAACTCAATGTTTCTTTAAGAATTGAGAAACACTATTAGTCTATAACACCCATACGCTCGACATGGCCAATGAACGCCTTGGGTGGTAATCCCTTAGTTAACGGATCCGCTACCATCATATCCGTCCTAATATGCTCAAAAGACACCCTTTGCTTCCGCACTTCATCCTTAACCGATAAGTACTTCAACTCCATGTGTTTAGCACCCTTAGAGTACTTGTCGTTCTTCGAGAAGAAGACGGCTGCGGAATTATCACAATAAATTCTCAACGGCCTGGCTATACTGTCAACAATACCAAGTCCTGAGATAAAGTTCCGCATCCACAATGCATGAACAGTGGCCTCAAAGCACGCCACAAATTCAGCTTCCATCGTGGAAGTAGCAATGACAGACTCCTTTCCACTCTTCCATGATACTGCCCCCTCAGCTAACAGGAACAAGTAACCAAATGTAGATTTTCTACTATCTAAACATCCGGCAAAGTCTGAATCTGAATATCCAATGACCTCTAGATGATCGGTCCTCCTATATGTAAGCATATGCTCCTTGGTGCTTTGCAAGTACCTGAGAACCTTCTTAGCAGCTTTCCGGTGGTCCATACCGGGATTACTTTGATATCGACCCAACATTCCAACAGCAAAGCTGATATCTGGTCGAGTGCAAGTCTGAACATAGTTCAAACTCCCAAACACTGATGCATATGGGATTTTATTCATTTCCTTTCGTTCCAATTCATTACTAGGACATTGCATTTTACTATACTTGTCCCCTTTTTGTATTGGAACCATTCCTGCTAAGCATTTGTCCATTCTGTACTTCTCTAAGACTTTATTAATGTAACCTTTCTGAGACAACCCTAACAATCCTTGTGATCGATCTCGAAAGATTTCTATTCCAATCACATAGGATGCCTCACCCATATCTTTCATTTCAAAGTTCTTAGAGAGATACTTCTTTATATCATGTAACATGCCCAAATCATTTGCAGCAAGCAAAATATCATCAACATACAAGACCAAAATCACAAATTTGCTCCCACTAACCTTTATGTAGATACACCTATCAACCTCAATCTCTTCAAAACCATATGAGGTGATAGTATCATTAAACTTTAAGTACCACTGTCTGGAAGCTTGTTTTAGTCCATATATTGACTTTCTCAGCTTACACACCATCTTTTCATTTCTTGTGGCCAGGAACCCTTCAGGTTGGTCCATATATATATCCTCCTCTAATTCACCATTCAGAAAGGCGGTTTTCACATCCATCTGGTGAAGCTCCAAATCATAATGAGCCACCAAAGCCAAAACCTATCTGTAAAGAGTCCTTCTTTGAAACTGGAGCGAAGGTCTCATTGTAGTCAATGCCATCCTTTTGAGTGAAACCTTTAGCAACAAGTCTGGCCTTATACCTTTCAATATTGCCTTTCGAGTCTCGTTTGGTTTTAAAGACCCATTTGGATCCAACTACTTTACAACCCTTAGGCAACTCCACTAAGTCCCAAACTTTGTTGTTACTCATTGACTCAATTTCTTCTTTCATGGCATTCAACCATTTGTCGGAATTGTCACTTTCCATGGCTTCTTTAAATGAGACTGGATCCTCATCCATGCTTAAATCACATTCATTTTCAATAACATAAACCACATAATCGTCTGGAATAGCAGACCTTCTTTCCCTTACAGATCTCCTTAACTGTGCTTGTGGTTCATTGATCTCTTCGTGATCTATGACTGGTTCATCCACTATGACATCATCTTGTGGGTCTTGGACATCATTTTGTTGTTCCAATATGTCATGTGATTGTGATCCAACAATTGGTACAACAACTTCAGGTGAAACAACAGGTGAAGGAACTTCAACCTGAATCTCACTTATATCCACTTTTCGCGGTTCACTACTCCCACTAGATTGACCATTTTCAATGAACCTAGCATTACCAGTCTCAACAATTCTCGTACTATGGTTAGGACAATAAAACACATAACCCTTTGACTTTTCAGGATAGCCAATAAAAAAACCACTGACAATCCTCGGATCGAGTTTCTTTTCATGTGGATTATATAATCTTACTTCTGCTGGACAACCCCAAACACGCAAGTGCCTTAAGCTAGGTTTCCTTCCTGTCCACAATTCATAAGGTGTTTCAGAAACTGCCTTACTTGGAACCCTATTAAGCAAATACGTAGCAGTCCTTAATGCATATATCCACAATGAAGTGGGTAATGAGCAGTTACTTAACATGCTCCTAACCATTTCCATTAATGTACGGTTCCGCCTCTCAGCTACACCGTTTTGCTGAGGTGTACCGGGCATTGTATATTGTGCATAAATGCCTCTATTTTCGAGGAACTTTGCAAATGGACCTGGACATTGTCCACTTTCATTGTATTTTCCATAAAACTCACCACCTCTATCTGATCTCACAACCTTTATTTTTCTATCTAACTGCCTTTCTACCTCATTTGTAAACACCTCTAGGACATTCACAGATTGAGACTTTTCATACAATAGATATATATATCCATAACGTGAGTAATCATCAATAAAAGTGATGAAGTACTTTTCACCGCTCCATGATGGAACGTCAAAAGGACCACATGTATCGGTGTGTATTAACTCGAGAAGCTGAGTGCTTCTTGTGGCAGGCTTCTTTGTTGTGTGTTTAATTTGCTTTCCTTTAATGCAATCTATACACACATTTAAGTCACTAAAATCCAATTGAGGAAGGATTCCACTTTTCACCAACCTCATTAATCTTTCCTTGGAAATATGACCAACTCTTTGATGCCACAAGTAAGTAGAATTTTCATTAGATGCACTACGTTTAATGCCTTGACTTTCAACATAAAACAAAGATTCACAAAACTTAATATCAAGATTGAACCTATAAAGTGAATCAATCAAAGTACCACTACCATAAAAGTAATCATTTCTGTACAATGAAAATCCACCATGTCCAAACTTAACACAAAAACCTAAATTATCCAGTCTACTAATTGAAACAAGATTTCTAGCACAATCAGGTACATAAAGACATCCTTCAAGATCAATACGACAACCAGTGTCTAAGATCAACCTATAAGTCCCTATGCCTTCTATGCGTGCCTTCATCCTGTTCCCCATGAACAAGTACTGCTCACTTCCCCTTATGGGCTGGATCGAACTGAATCCCTGTTTTATATGAGACACATGAGTAGTAGCACCAGAATCTAACCACCAAGTATTATTAGGCACTTCTATAAGGTTTGATTCAAAGCAAACATAACTATAATGCATACCTTTCTTGTCAAACCATGCCTTTCTTTTCGGACAATCCTTCTTGAAGTGTCCTGATTTCTTGCAAAAGAAACACTTCACTTTTCGGATACCACCTTCAGGACCCTTTGAAATCTTATCCTTCTTCTTGTCCTTTCTACTTGGCTTGCCTTTACTGCTGCTGGCACCATCATGACCTACGAGATGAATAGACTGCTCTTTCATCTTCCTTAATCTCCCTTCCTCCTGTATCAACATGGCCTTTAGTTCCTGAAAGTTCCACTTGTCTTTAATGGTGTTGTAATTCACCTGGAACTGACCAAATTTAACAGGCAGAGAGTTCACGATGAATTGTACCAAGAACGTCTCATTCACATCCATTCCCATGGTCTTTAACTTTGCTGCCAAATTCTACATGTGCGTCACATGATCATGGATAGGCTGAGACCAGTCAAATTTCTTCGTAGTCAGCTGACTCATAAGGCTGCCTACTATCGACTTGTCAGCCAAGTCCGATTGTGAACACTCTTTAATCTTTTGCATGAATTCCCTTGCATTCTCTGTCTTAGGCATAGACGGCTTAATACTTTCAGCCATCATCATCCTCATGAGGTTCAAACTCAGCCTATTAGCCCGCTCCCATGCCTCATAACGAGACTTTTCAACATCGGAACTAGTTTATGTAATGGCTGCAGGCTTCTCCTCCACTAGTATTGCAAGGTCCAAGGCCATAATACCCAATGTAAACTGGATCTGTTCGGACCAGTCATCATAGTGACCCATTGAATTTCACGACAGAGTTTGCAAATGCAAAGATATTTGTTGAAGCTGCAATCATTTATACATGCTTACCTATTAGTGCTTTGAGTATATAATACAGATTCAAATTCCTAAACACTTTAAAGCATGCATTCAAGCAACCTTTGGGCAATACTTAAACGCATACACACAATCATTGATGCTGAAATTTTACACTTTAATAGATAATCATAACAGTCAAAATTGAATAAGCATGCTATGTTTGGATATACACACTATTCAACCTATGTGCATTAATGATCAATCTCTTTAACATTATTAACCATACTCAATGACCCACCTTTGGGTGATCTCCTAGACTATAATCAATAAAATCAATTATTCAATCAAACCTTAATGTCATTACTAACATCTCTTAATCATGAATAATTGAACACTTTAATTTTAAATGTCTAAATCTAGATATAACTAGGCCACTTTGGTGACTAACAAGTCATACCCAAATAAAGACATTTCATTAATCACTCAGATGGGCAAATTCATTACAATTTGGCCACAAATTTACTATACTGATGATTTCATAACAGTCCATTATCATACGGTAGGAATCAAGAACATGAAGGTCAACTTGATCCATGTTATGACATCATTCGTACAGATCGAACACATGATCATACGTGTAAAAAACTATTATAACCGGCCATTAACTTGATTTGATATGCACATGAACCATGAGAATACATAGGCACTTAACCGATCATGCATGTTTATTTTATGAATTGAAAACCTAATCATGCATATCAATCTTTTATCTGTCTGAGATCAAAAACCGACAGGGACTTAATTTTTATGAACCACCGATCAGAAAATGCGCATACAATCATTTAATAATACGCACACCGAATAAGGAATTCAATTCAATTTAAAAACGAACGGCAATTCAATGACCATAACAATTCGATCAATCACAAATCAGTACTTAAAGTCGGAAAGTTATGCAAATCAATCCATTTAACATATCGGCAAAACCGAAGAACAAGACTACACGAATTTAAACAATTCAATTCGTAAATTCATCAAGGGTAAATTAATCAAGCCTAAACCGCTCTGATACCAATTGAAAGACTTTAATCTATTTCGGATCATGAAATCGGCCCCAATTCGGATCTAGACTTGAATTAATTTAACCCTAATTTCACACAAAGTGAGATCGAAACACTAACCTTGATCCATGTGCGTTCGATCTTGTTTGCAGCGGAATCCTTGACTACGATTTGTTCTCTTCCTTAGCCCTTCCTTGATTTGTTCTCTGATGGATGAGAACCCTTTCTCACTTCCTCTCTTTTCCTTTCTTTGTACTTGAATAGGAGAAACTGATTTTTTTGTTAACCCCTTCTTTCTTCAGCGTACAACATATATATATATGTCAGTTCCAAATAGGTAACTAACCATTATATATATATACGTATCATTAATAAAAAGGAGAAAGTGTACATATTTTTTTTATCAGGCAAGGTAAGAGGGAATATTAATATCCTCATATTTTAATATCTTTTATTGAACCCATCCATCACAGGATCGCCTTACATATTAAAACCATGTTATATATATGAACTTGACCTTTTATAATTAAACCTAAGTCATATGGACCAAAATAATTATAGGAAATATTCTTTCACTTATAGAGGAGGTTGGTTCACTTGGTCTTAGCCATTGTTACCCCAAGTAGGATAATTATTGCTCCTCTCTGCATAAGCAAGGTTTTGGTTCCCATAGGAATGCCTCATGTAGTTTGCCTCCGTATATGCCTCGGCTGCTTGAACTTGCTCATGTAGTTTGCCTCGGCGGCTTGAACTTGCTCCACATTAGTTCAAGAAGCGGGTCGGTAGTATGAGTATGAGACCCGCATTCTTGGCAAGGTTAAGATGTGGATTTGAAGAAGTTTACTTGCTTTTTAAGCCGATTGATCTCGTATTGCATGAATTGGAACTTCACATCCGGATCCCCCTCGGATTGTGGATCATAGAACTTCCTTGTTGGGGGCTTGGCTTATTGGGTGCCATATATAGCATCATACTTGGTTAATTTGTCCAACAAAGCTCAAGCTTCATCGGGGTCCACCTCAATAAACCCACAATCGGTGTGAAGATTGATGCGAGCCTTTGTGGCGGCATCGCTCCCTTGGAAGAATATTTCTTGTAGCATTAAGGAGGTTGCCCATGAGTAGGACATTATCGAAGAAGCACCTTGAATCTCTCCCATGTCTCCACAAGTGTCTCACTAGGCAATTGATGATAAGAAGTGATGCACTTCCTAATCTTTGTCGTCTTTGCAGGTGGAAAGAAATTAGTCATGAACAAGTCATGTAAAGTCCTCCAATATTTGATAGGGTCACAGATTCAAAGGGAATGGTAGCTCAAGCGAACAACGAGAACCGTTATAAAGACCGGCTGATCTTGACAGCTTAATTAGAGGTACTGTTCACACCTTCATTTGAATGAAAATTTCAGAATAAAATTTAAAAACAATTGAATGGTCCAAACTGAGCTAGTATTGGAAGAGTGATTATGAACAAGTGTTTGAATGTCCCTTAAGCTAGTCTTGGAAATGTTCATAAGATTTTCAAACACGACTTAAATATATCATCTATGGGTTGCACAAGGACATTTTGTTGTGAAAAACCAAAGAATCAACCAGCATTAGGTGCGGTGCCTCCCTTATCTCATGGATCCTAGCTTTGGTTGGATCACATGAGTTAGAATACATAAAAGAAGAGACTGCACATATAATCCTCTTTATGACAATTCCACGTTGTAGGCAACGATATAACTTGGAATAATTACAGTCTTGAGGAAATATACAACATTTGCATTCGCCTAGTAATGTCAAAATGGTTAGCAGTGTGGCAGACCTAACTGTGTCTTCCATGCCATAAGCCCGCTTCTCTGCGAAATGACTGGTACCAATAATAAACAGAAAACTCCGCTAAAATGGTGCTCTTTTTTCTTCTCTTTTGCAAGATGAAGGCAGCACAATTCAGCAACTATCTAGACGTTGTGCCAGGATGAAGGCCACAACAAAAACCTACTTATAACATTTACTGTTTATATGAGACAAGAAAACAACTACAAAAACTGCTCTTATCTGCACAAAGAAAATAAATTTAATTCTGCAATTGGCGCTATCATAAATCAGATTGCATTTCTGCAGAATTTGTCCATTGTGCTTTCAACTTGTTACGTCAAAGATCAAAAGCTACACTAACATAGTGATAACAATGTATCCTAATCTGATGTTTGGCCCATGATTAAACTTTATAAAGGCAAACTAAATTTTCCAATGCAAACATGGTCCAATATATTATTACCCAATGGCCAACGAAATTAGTCTAGTGTGATCACGTAAACAATCATAATTAACTCAAAGGCTTGTTGAATTAGGCAATGCATATTCTGATATTTCACATTCGGAGTTCACAGTAAAATTAGATCTAGACAGAATGATTATAAAAATGAAATATAAATATATAAATAAAGAAAAGAAGCCTTACAAAGCATAATTAGTTCAATCCTTCATTCAAATCAAGGTATCTAGGTCTCCACTCCATGCTTCCTTTTTACTCTCATCTTGCTTGCAGTTATAAGTCCATATTCAGAGGAAGGCATTTTACTAAGATTCCCAAACCAATCTTCATAAAAAGTCCACACCTCTAACCTGAATACAAAGAAAATCAAGGATCAGATATAGATGAGTTAGTTAATTATAGCACATCAGAGTGGTATGCAAAAAGCATCATCACCAGTATGCCAGGAACTGAAATGGCTCAAAGCTACCATATATCTTTTCAACCATTTCCTGAACTGTCTGTGGATTTGCGGAAATCCGATGCACCTAAATCAGCAAAACTCTTTTCATATCAGCTTATTTTCTTCAAGTAAGGTAGCGATAATTGACAAAACAACAACAAAGGAATACCAGAAGAAACGTGTACTTGTTTAAGGTGACGGATGGTTTCAGAGTCGGTAGGAATGACATTATAATAGCCCATGCACATTAGCACATTGCCTCGTGTGAATGGACCAAAGCCATTTATTTCTTTCAATTTCTGGTCCAACTCAAAGTAACTAGTAGAGTTAGTATCATTGCAAATATCTTCTAGCTCACTCAGCTGAATTTTGCCCTCAACAATACTTTGAGCAAGTTTCAATATGCGGCCAGCTCGGTATCCAAGATTGCAGCGCTTGGCGAGGTATTTTTCATCAAGACTTGCAATTTCTTTGGGGCTAGGAAAATTTCCAATACTTTGGCAGTTCTGCTTCCTTCCTTCAGAATCAGGTTCACGATTTCCATTTGAAAGCTGACAGCAGTTTCCGTCCTCATACATCCCATCTTCCGTATCCAATAAAATAGAGGTAGGAGTCGATTTCTCCAGCAAAGGAATGCAGTTATTCACATGGCTGTTGACACCAACTCCAGTTTCCAGTTCAGCTACTACACTAGGCTCTTCTGTAAATAATAACTTAGGGATTTTGGGTGGTTTACGGTTACGTATTTTGGTAGACTCCTTTCCTGCTGGAGTGTTAGGACATAAATGATGTTCAGAGCGGGATGTTGCAATTTTAGTATCTGCAACAGAAGGGTGACTCTGCAGTTCCGATTGAAGCTGACAAAGGGCTTTAGCCATGCTCAACGTCCTGGGCCACCTGAATGTTCACAAAATTGAAGCTGACAAAGGGCTTTTATCATCAAAGAAGGAAATTTTACTATTGAAATTACGACAAGTGTATGAGTTATTTTTCTCAGGAGGCATGATGACAACTTCCAACACCAGCTAGAATGCTAAGAAATAATTACAAAATTGATTGAACAAACAATCTCACTGCATAAAATGCAGTCAAATGCAGGAAATGGCACAAGCAATTAGGGTTGGAAAGAGCAGAAAAGGCGAGATAGCTCAACTGGCAATTACAGAGGAGAATGCACTTAACCATGTCCTCGAAGAGGGTGGGAGACCTAAACACCCTCCCGAACCCGGCGGCCTTGGCACCGGCGTGCATGCTCTGAAACTCGCTCACCTTCCTCTCCTCGCTCTCCGAGAGCCTTAGCATTCTCCTGACCTGAGCCGTGACGGCGGAGCGCTGTGAGTCGGAGAGCGCGGGCACGCCGATCACGTGGACGAGGAGGGAGCGATCGGACGGCTGAGAGAGGCGGACGAGGAGGGATCGGGGTTCGTCGGAGGAGGAGAGGCGGAGCGGGCGGGTGAGGGAGGAGGAGAGTGGGTCCCACTGGTTGGGGGCCATCATGAAGAGCCCGTGGCTGCACACCGCCTTTTCGAGCCTGAAGCTGCTGCCGGAGACGGCTAGGGCTTCTCCGATTGGGAGGTCGATGTCGCAGTAGGGTTCCATCGGAGTTTTATTTTAGGGTATCGGAATTGCAGAGTAGATGATGACTCTGTCGCTGTGTTTCCAGAAGAAGATTATATCTCAGACGGTCGGTAAACCACAGATCGATAGAAGTAGGGGTGTTCATAAACGGATATCCGGTAACAAAATTTCCTTAAATTGATATTTTTATCCAGTTCGGGTAAACTCGGATATCCGGTCTAAATAACTCGGACCGGATTGGATAATCCGATCGGATATCCATTTACGTATACAACACTTGAATCTAAAATTAAATATGTTATTTTACAAGCTCAAGTTACAATTATACATACAAAATGAAGAATACATGAGATTGTAGCATATTAGAGTCGAACTCTCAACATTTAGATATCATTGGAAAGAAAAATATAGTAAAATTAATTAACTTAATTTGAAATTATATAATCTTTTCGAAACAATACATTATAAGTAATATATATCGGATATCCGCTGGAAAATATATGGGAAATTCCGCCCGGTAACCACGAGGTTTTGCAAATTCCGCGTGGTGTCCAAAGTTTTTCGGTATTCCGCATGGTAACCACGAGGTTTTGCAAATTCCGCGTGATATCCTTGTCTTTTATAAAAAGTAAAAATTATATAAAAACTTACCCATACTTTCTACTTAATTACACAAATCACCCTATCTTTATTTTTTTAAATATTTAATCTATTTTTATAAAACAACTAACTTAAAATTTTTAGCATTATATATATATTTTTTTATTTACTCTTTTTACATGACACTATATATCAGTATTATTTTACAAAATGTTTCATTGTTTATTATTGAAAAAAAGAATCACAATTTTCAAATTTATATTAAAAAATCAAAATAGATTTGATAGGTTTGTTGAAAAAATAATAAACAAACTAATTTCTTATACCTAATGAGAAATATCATTTAAATAGATTTTTTCAACAAAACTATCAAATCTGTTTTCTTAAAATACCTAATGAAAAGTATTACTCAATATATAATCTTTATTATTTTTAAATGTTAATTTATTATAAATAAAGAAATTCCTAGAGTTGTACATGTCATAAAAAGCCTATAATTTTTACACATTTTTAATGTCGTTACATATGTACATTATGTTTAGAAAAAACAATTTTATTATATTTTAAAAACAAATTATTTGAACTAGTGCACCCACTTTTAAAAACAACCCCTTAAAAGATCAACTATTAATAAAATTCAAGTTTATATTTTGTTAATAAGAACTGGTAGTTTTGTTTTTTAGATTAGGTATGATTTTTTTTTATTTGAAAAACGAACTGTTTTTTATACAAATTTGAAAAATGTGGTTCTTTTTATAATAATAAAAAATAGAAGATTTTGTAAAATAATAATAAATAGTGCATTCCATGGGAAAAGAGAAAATAATAAAATATATATAATACTAAAATTATAATTTTAGATGTTTTATAAAAATAGATTAGTAGATAGTTTTTTAGAAGAAAACTAAAGATAGGGTGATTTGTGTAATTATATAGAAAGAACGGGTAAGTATTCATATAATTTTAACTTTTTATAATAGGCCAAGGTTACCACGAGGAATTTGCAAAACCTCGTGGTTACCATGCGGAATACCGAAAAACTTTGGGCACCACGCGGAATTTGCAAAACCTCGTGGTTACCGGGCGGAATTTGCCAAAATATATTCATTCCATATCCGGTCCTTAATCCGCTTAATTTTACCGTATCGGACCGGATTCGGGTATATTCATTCCATATCCTGTCCTTAATCCGCTTACTTTTACCGTATCGACCGGATCGTCGTATCGGATCGACCAGATCGGATATTTTTGAACACCCCTAGATAGAAGGCACGTTTTAATTAGAATCGTAAAATTAGACCAAACAGCGTTCAGTTAGGGTCTCGACTCTCGGTTCAATAATTTTCAAGTTTTCGGTTTTGATTTTGGTTCAAAATTTAAAAACAAAAAACATCTTAACTAAAAACCAACTGATTCTTTTTCGATTCATCAAATTCAAGAATTTCACTTTGGTTACCTTTCAGACCGATGCTCAAATCTAGATAGATTTACTTTGGATACAGCTATCTTGACCAATAAATATCAAAATACGTAGCATAGTCGAAATACATAGTCAAGTTTTGACAAAAAAAAAAGAAAGAAGAAATACATAGTCAAGTTACACAGCGATTCATCAAATTACATATTTCACGGAGTTGTATGAATCCAAAACAAGATCAAACCTTTATTCCCAAACTACATAGATCAAAATGCATAGCCATGACCCCAAAACAAATACATACATATTCGTTACTCATTAAGTAAACTAGTAAAAGTGTTTTTTTCGGCTCTATAGAACGCGCCTTCATCTGCGTTTCCTCTACGACTAGGGTTTTCAATTTCGCTAGTCTTTTTGGGATGAACGAGCCGCCGACTGTGTCGAGAGGAGGCCCTGCGCTAGCATTGACAATGAAGTGGAAGTCAGGGAAATACTTGAGTCTGAAACTAAGTTTGGATGTCGGGCTTGGAAAGATGTGGTGAGGGGAGATGATGGTGTTGAAAGGTTTGTACTTAAGGATGAATTCATTTAAGGCAAAGTTCTAATGTCCTTCTCGAATGGAGAAGAAGGAGACCCTGTGTTTAATATCAACACTATAATGCTTCAAGTGTTGGCCACGACTTGGGAGACAACCTTGATCGTAAAGCTGTTGGGTAGCTTGGTCCAACATGCTACTATGGACCGGAGATTACGTGAATTATAGAGCCTAATGGAAAGATGGCAATTGTCGATCTTCCGAATGGATACTATGTGGTCACATTTACAAATTAAAGGAAGAGGATTATATGCATGCTCTAATGGGAGTTCCATGTATGGTTTTCAGGAATTACCTCATTATTTGCCCTTGGGGCCTGAATTTAATGCCTATACTGATGTAATCAATACAACTCCGGCTTTGGTCAAGATCTCAAGACTCCCTATGATATTTTATGAAGAAAAGACTTTAATGCAACTTGCTGCTGGAATTGGTAAACCCATCAAAATGGACGGACCGATGTCACTTGCCAAGGATTTGTGGTGAGATTGATATCTCAAAACCTCTTAAGGGGTCACTTACACTGAAACGGATGCCGTTTTCATGTCGAACACGAAGGGTTACATATCATGTGTATAAAATGTGACAAGTATGGTCATCAAGAAAGCCGATATCCTTGTAATAATCCTCTCTTCCGGAATTTAATAGGTTAAAAATTCAATTTATGTATACTAGAAGTTCAATTATGTGATTTGTACGTATGGGTTTAATTTTTTGTACAATAACTTCACTTTTTTCCTATTGTTAGTTCATTTTTTGTTTATTATAAGTTCAATTTTTATACTATTCATTCTTTTGAAAATGAAACTAAATCATAAATAATTTTAAAAATAATATTAAATAATATAATTTTTTAAGAATAAAGAAATTAAAATAATATGAATAATCCATTATATGATAAAGAGATAAATCCAATAAATAAGATTATTGTTCATCATAAGGGGTTGTCTTCACTACAAGAACTTTTATGACTAGAACGAGTTAGCTCTATATATCTATGTAGGGAGAATCACCAATATGAATATGAAACAAATGAATTGAATGAACGATACAAATAGCTACTTCCTGGCGTCAATATAAATACGTATATATGGTATTGTTTACATTATGGATTACAGGAGACAAATCAAGTGGACCGGGCTGGGGAATAGACTAAATGTTGGTGTTGGAATAACTAATTTTAACAGAAACAGATTAATACTCGATCTAAACCCATACATGGTGCACGGATGGATCGAAACCAACTAGATGACGTCGACGTCGGCAAGGGATAGGTGGTCGCGGTTGGGGGAATGGACGAGGATGTCTTTGTCTGCAGGGTACTTGGTCTCCAGCAGGATGAGCGTCCCGATTACGACGAGGAGTACGAGGATGACGACGAGGAGGGCGATTGTGTAGGCTGTCGACGATTGCATTTTAGGATTTGCAAATTCAGATTTTGGGGATTGGCAATGTGTAGGAGACAAGTTCTGATCGAGTTCGAGGGCTTCACTAAAGAGTTTTTGGTCATGAAATGAAGGAGGCAGGGGGAATCTAGTTTGAAGCTCAAGGGGGAGGGTTTAGGATATATTCCACCCTTTACTTTCAAGCAACCCATATCTACAATATAGACTAATTACTAAATTTTTTAGTCTATATTGATAGGTACATATTGTAAATAAGTAGTTAGCTTAAACTAACTATGGTGGTTTAGTTAGTTGTTAGGTAATAACCATAGTTAGGCTTGGTAGTATATATAGCTTTAGCTAGATTAGTTCTGTTATAATTAGATCTGTAAGGAAACCTTTCTTAATTGATCATATATAGAGAGGTTTCTCTCGACTCTCCTTTGCTGGCTTCCATGGATTCCATGCACTTTCCTTGATTGCTTCCGCTTCACAGTTTAGGTTGCAAGACTTCTCAACACAATTAATATATTCAATCAAATCTGTTTCTTTTGTCATCCTTTCTAGTAGATATCACATTTTCTAATTGATATCTTAATTGGGGTATAATAAGATAAACACTTTGCTTATCCTCACAAAAAAAATAGGAATTTTTCTTTTGGTACCCTTGAGGTATTGTCAATTCCTTTTGGTACCCAACATTTTTTTTCTTTCCCATTGGTACCCCTATGTTTTGCCCAGTTGATGCTCCGTAACCCATTTCAAAATTTTGGGTTAAAGTTCTAACTTCCGTTAAAAAAAAGGGGCACAAAAAAAAAAGAAATTAAAACAACCCCAATTACACCTCATTGTGTTGTTAACCCTATCCCCAACAAAAACACGAGAACACCAATTACAGAACCACGGCCGATGATAAGAGAGGCCGGCGACGGAGACAAGGGACAGCACGATGTCGGCGACAAATCGACCAGCCTGCTAAGATGTTGGTTTTCCGGCAAGCCATTCACCACATCAACCTCAAACCCACCGCCACCTCTCCTCTGCTGCCTCCGACCACCGTCACCCGCCGCCGGAGAACAAAAATATTATTTTTGTTGTCTGTGGACACAAATTTTCCCTTAAAAATTATACATTTATTTTTAGAATATCAATTTCTAAATTCGAATTGCTTAAACATAGGTCAAACTGTGTGTGGCTGGCTTTGACAAACACAAAATGACATGCAAAATACAAGGAACTTTTTGTACTTCTAGGAATGGAAATTTCACAGCTTCATTGGGATATGTTCCCCTTTACATGAGAGGAAAGCATTGACTTAGAAAGCTAGTCTACTAAGGCCACGTGTAACGAGGATTTCTTGTTTATGGTGTTTATAGTTTTTAGGTATTAATGTAATATTTTTTCTCTTTTCAACGTTACACGAATACTTAATTTTTTTTTCCATTCCAATATATAGAGATCTTGTATGAATACTTATAAGCACCCAAACATAGAAATAAAATAGATTACTTGAGTGATGTGTGACAAAATATTAGTGGTTAGAAGTTAGTAAGAGACTTCTGTTGGATCGTAAATCAGTATTAATGGGCATCCTTAATAAGTTAAGGGCGTCCTTTGTGCAGCCGAAGTAAATAGAAGACTTAACATGTAAAGAATAATAAGAGTCCATTTGGCAAGGTGATTTTTAAGTGATGTGCTTATAATTACAAACGGGTTTGCCAAACGGATTTGCCAAACGGGTTTTTTAAGTGATGTGCTTATAATTACAAAATAAGCACACCGGATTTGCCAAACGGGTTTTTTTTTAAGTATTTATAAGCACTTGAATGTTTATAAGCAACCGAAAAAATAAGCATCCCCCATGCTTATCCAAATAAGCACAAAATTATAAGCAATGCTTATCCCCTTCTTTCCCCCGTTACCCTTCCTATCTTCTTTCCCCCATTATTTCTGTCTGGCATTCACCTCCACCGTCGTGCTCTTCTCCGTCGGCGCCACTTCCCTCGATTCCATCCCCGTCTTCATCGACGCCGGCTCGGCAAGTCTCTCTCCTACTCCCTCTTCCTTCGGCAGGTTTGCTCCCTCTCCGCCGCCCTCCGCTTCTGGATCGGCAGTTTCCCTCAGATCAGAAAAGGCGACATTGCTCTCGTCCTCTCCCCCGCCAGAGAGTCGTCGGAGATCCAAGAGTCGTAGTTGGGGAGACGCCAGGGCTGCTGTTGTTGCACTTGGAGGAGGGGCGGCGGTGGCGAGAGGAAAGGCGAAGGCATCGTCGTCTTCCTCGGAGGCGGCGGCAGAAGACGACGCCGATGCCGGCCGGTGAACGAAACGACTTCGCTGTTAGCAGAATCTGAAACCGAGCCCTCCTTGTTCGAAATCCGATGGAACTATCACCGAATTGAAAGGTGAGGATGAACGGAAAATGGGAATCGGAGGATTTGGTTTTGGATGGATGGGATTGGGATTTGAGGTTCTGGTAACGAAACGAAGGGACATTGGGAAAGTGCAATTGCTTTCTTTTTTTAAATATCTTATCTTTTTAATTGTTTTTATATTTTTAAAGGGTAATTTGGTCAAAACATAATTAATACATACAAAATTAGCAAACCGTCCTACCAACTACCCATTTGCTTATCAAAAAAATAAGTTTTCAATTTCAGTAACAATATCAGCAATTAATATCAGCATCAGCAATCAATCAGCATCAACATCAACACTAAGTTACCAAACGGATCCTAAGACATGGACTCAGGTTTTTATAGAGGAACCACAAGACCAAAGCAGTCATTGTGAGTAAACCTCTACCTCCATGGAGGATTTTCGAATAACCGTTCCTGATCTTATATATGAGAAGTCCTTACAACCTTAATGGCGAGTTTAAACAGTTCTCTGAACAAAGGAGTGCGTCCCTAAGTTCACTAGCAAAACCCATTTAAGCCTAAGATTGACAACCTAACCTCACAATGTAAGGACGCTAAACAAGACGTACCTTATAGTTCGTCGTAAGGGAAAACTCTCTCTTTTTTGTCTTTTTCGTGCAAACTTGTTTTATGACTTGTTTTTGCTTCTCTCTCGATCTAACACCTAGTCCTTCACTGTTCTTGGTCAATTCTTGGTGATCGTGACGATATGCTCTGACTATTCTTTGAGAAGCGTTAAGTCACAATAAATGCACGAGGGGTATTTATAGTGACTTGGGAAGGGCGTCTTTACTCTGACGATCATGCTCTTGAGTACGTTGCAACAGGGATCAGCTTCCACGTGCCCTTGGAGGTGATGAGGGAAGCTTCCTGGCAATTTCCGTAGAAGTCGTCTACAGGATCTGCTTCCACGTGGTGATGAACTTGTGTACAAGATCTGCTTCCATGTGGACTTCATGATCAAGGCTTGTCGGGTGATGTCATCTTGTCGGGTAACCTTGTAAGGACTCCAGAGATTTAAGCTTGTGTTCCTACTTGCTTTGGGACTGCGTCCTCATCGAAGTAGTAACGTAGTTGGGTCTTTATTCTAAGAAGAAACGTCCCTACACCTTAGGGACGGCTACACAACTTGTTGTCCTTTTAATGACTTGTGTTCCTGAAATACTTGAACAACTTATTAGATTAAAGTGACTTTATTATATCAAAACCAAGGGACGATTGTAATGGGCACAATGTTAAGTACAAAGGAGTCCTTAATATCGTCCCAACAAGTTCCTTAGATAGTGTTTGTACAAGCACCAAGTATATGGGTACTTCAAAATTTTCTTTTATTTTAACTCTAAAAGTATACAAGCGCCCTTTAAGTACCTCTAAGACTTTCCCATTGTACATATATGGCATAAGGAAAATCTAATTGGGTAAAAATTAATCATTTAAATTATTTTTGCTATCTTTCGTCATAAAGGTGTTGAGTGAATCCTTTTACTTGTGTTGAGTGAGTCCTTGCAGCTATTACACAGGCGAATTTCACACTTTCTTATACTATAAAATTTCGTCCCTATAGTTTTCTAATAAAATTCCTCTAAGCCCTAGTTTCTTAACCTAACACACCAATTGCAAGTACACAAGGAAATCAAACCTCATGTGTTTCACAATCCCTTTGGAAACATTACACTTTGTTCCAAACATTTTCTGGTTTGATTTGGACTTCTTCTTCGATCTGACACTCTCTCTCACTCTTGTTCTTGAGTTGTTCTTCTTGTTCTTGCCAGCTCTTGAGAGTGTGTGGAAGAAGTCACCTCACAATAAATACAAGTGGTTGTATTTATACTGGGTGAGACATGGTTCTTATCCTAGGACCCATTTTCCCTTCTGGCGTCCTCAGAGACAGGATTAGAGATGTCGCTTTCCACATGTTGTACAACATTGTCTTCATCCGAAAGTCGGCTCTTTTTCTCGCTAGGGAGCTTCCACATGTTATCTTGGGATGAGATGAAAAGCGACGTATCAGCTTCATGCTATTTTGTCTTCTAATTAACACTTGAAGCTTCTGAGGATTGCGGCCACCGATGATGTCATGTTTGTTAGGCAGCCTTGACTTCATTCGAATTTGAATGTTGGCATTTTGGCGCGTGTTCCTACTTGTTAGGGATGGCTATCCTATCTCATAGGAGCTCGTTTTTGTTCATCTTGACATGAGGTTTGAGCATCCTTATGGAATAAGGACGACTATCACTTGTTTTCCTTTTTTGTTCATGATCGTCCCTGGAAACATTCTTGGGATACAAACTTGAACAACACATTAGATAATATTTAGTTTGTCATTATCACAACTAGGGACAAAGATCGTTGATCCGGTGTTAATGACTGACATCCTTAACACCGTCCCAACAACGTCTCTATATCGAACCTCGAAATCTAGCCTATACGGAGATTTTTTTTTGAATAAAAGGTTAATTTTGTTAAAAACTACGAGACGGTTACAAAATTGCTAGCAACGCTAGCTATTTACATCATCTCCATTATCAACTCTCTCCAAAATTTTTCCAAGATCTCTAGATCTGGCTTTCCATCTTGCTTTGCAACTGTTTCTAATATGCCTAATGCACATAAGGGTGCACTCATCAACACTAGTAGTTTGTTGGTTAAACACAACAGTATTAACACAATGGCAATGGTTCCATAAATTAAACTTGAATGAAGACCTGCCCTGGAATTCTCAAGTAGTGTTAATCCAATCTTCAATGTTTCTGCTTCTTCTACCAAATCGAGCCCAAGCAAGCACCTTAGACATTACAGTGGTGGAGAATTGGCACTCAAACCACAAATAAGGGGTGGTTTCCTGGTGTGGAGGATTGCATAACAGACAGCTATCTTCTGTAGAGATGCCCTAGGTTTTGAGTTTTGCTCTGGTGCTGACACCATCATTCAGAATCTTCCAAGAAATAAAGGTCACTCTAGAAGTGTTTAGGTGTGACCAAACAGCATCAGCCCAAGGGATTAACTCCCCTCTATTTCTCATGCTTTCATATAGACCCTTTCCATCAAACGATCCAAGTCTAGAGTTGATAGTGTACGCAGTCTAGAGTTGATAATTTTTTTTCCTCTATGCATAAAGTTAGAAATAAAGTTTTGAAGCTGCATACTTCGAAAAAAAATTCTATTAAAGAGAGGACCCTAATAATAATTAAGAACTTAAACTAACATATTCATAAAAATCAGAGTTATGAGGTAGAAGATGTCAAACCTATCGAGTTTTTGCTCGTCGGACATTACAAAGGCATGCCCAAACCCCTCCACTTCCTCCGTCGTTTGCCAGTGATGTCTCTCGAACTGCAAATTGGAGAGAGATTGCTTTGCTTTGTGTTGATCCTACGAGGATCAACACTTATTGCTTGAATTGGGGTGGAATCCACATCTACTAGAGGAGGAACCCAAAAACCCGAGATCTATCTCTCCAATTTGCAGTTCGACTTACCCAGTGACCTTGGGCCCGACTTAGCTAGTGTCGGTCCCGACTTCTTCTCGTCGATCCACCTCGGGCCCGAAGTGACCAATGTCGGTCCCAAGCGATTTCTCTTGTTTTCCTTTGTTTTAGCTTTTCTTTTCCGTTTTCAAGTCTTCTAGGTACACCAAACGACAGAACTCCCGAGTGTTCGACACCCACCTTCTGCTACTACGAGGTCGGATTATAAATTGTATTCTGAGACCCTCGCAATCCGAACCGATCAGAATTTTGGCGCCGTTGCCGGAGAGTTCTAATTGCTTTGAGGTACCAAGTTTGTTGAGTCTTTTGTGCTTTTGTAGTGATTTGGGTGAGGGAATAGCCCGAATTCCTTGTTTGTTTTGATTGGGTTTTGTTGTGTCTTTGCTTATAGGTGTATGCAAGCTCGTTCCACCCGAGGAACATTTGAGTTTGAATTTGTGAGTGATCCGGAAAGTATTCTCACAGAAGCTAGAAAGAAGAAAAGAATGGAGAACCAAGCACAACATGATGATGAGTTGGTTCGGCTTAGGGCCGAGATGGCTAGAATGCAACTTGAGGCGGAAGACCGAGGGGCGGAAGCAAGAAGGGAGCGTGAGCAAAGAATGAGGATAGAGGCTCAACTCAACGCTCAACCCCGGAATGCACGCCAATACATGCATCTGAAGTTGAAGGTGCCCGAGCCAGCTATTGTTTTGCCGGAGGTAGCCAAGAATTTTGAGATCAAGACGCAATTCATTTCTCTCATCAAGCGGGATCAATTTGAGGGGCGCCCGCAAGAATGTCCAATTGATCACGTCAAGCGTTTCATTGACATGTGTGAGACGATCTCCACGGATGAGGAGACGTTGGAGTAGTTCTTCTCAAGGCATTCAAGTGGTCACTTGGGGGTAAGGCGGCACATTGGCTCGAGAGCCAAGCCCCTAGGTCGATCACCACATGGCGAGCTCTTCATGATGCGTTCTTGATGAAGTTCTTCCCAACTACGAAAACAACCGAGTTCCGGAGGAAAATTGCAAGTTTCCAACAAGGATCAAATGAACCGCTCTTCGAGGCATGGGACCGATTCAAGGAGATGTTGCGCCAATGTCCAACCCATGGGCAACAACCATACGTGCTCCAAGATATCTTTTTCCAAGGCATCAACCCGGCCACCAAGGACAAGCTAAATCTCCACACCGATTGTGGATTTATAGACTTGACCCCGGAGCAAGCTTGGGAGTTACTTGATAAGCTCTCCGATTACGAGGCCATGTATGGGGTGAGCCAAGCTAGCAAAGAAGTGAGAGTCCAAGGTGATGGCACAAGGAATCTCTATGATCCGAAGAGTGAAGAGATTGACAAAGATGTGAGACTCCAATTCCTAGAGAGTGAAGTGACCAAGTTGAGAAGGCAAGTTCACCACTACAAGCAAACCGCTAGAGCTTGTGAGAAGTGTGGATCCTTTTCCCATGCTACACAAGTGTGTCCGAATGAGAGCCAAGTTCGCTTGGCCGAGCAAATTGAGGAGGCACACTATGTTCGAGGGAATTATGGAGGAAGAGGCAATTTCAATAATGGAGGCAATGGAGGTAATGGCCAGTGGAATCAAGGTCAAGCCAATGGCTACAACAACAAATACAACCAAAACGAGCCAAGGGCACAACCACCGCAATATAGACCTCCGGGGTTTAATGAACAACAACCTCAATGGGTGCAAGAGTTGAAGGATGGATTCAAGGAGATCAAAACTCAATTCAATGAGTTTGGTGCATGGAGGAGGCAAGTTGACAATCAATTTGCCCAAATTGCAACTCAAATCACGAGAGAGAATGGGAGAATTCCGGGCCGACCCGAGGAGAATCCCCGTGCACCACATAATCAAAATGAAGTTCGAGCTATTGGATTGAGGAGTGGTCGAAATCTACGCGAGCCACATGTTTCAAAGTCAAGAGAAGAGAGTCGGACCGACTTGCCCAGTAAGTCGGGACCGACGTGCCAAGATGTCGAGCTAGGAACCTGAGCCACTCCCCTGCCTAGGACCGAGGATGAGAGGGAGTCGGGCACGACTTGCCCTGATGTCGGTCCGACGTCCCAGCCTATGCTCTGCCCCCAGACCGAAGAACAGAACCTCGGGCCCGACGTGGTGCCCATGTCGGTCCAGGCAGAGGAGGTTGTGAACGAGTCGAGCCAGTCCAAAGAGGTCAATCCTAGCAAGATTCAAGGTGGTACAACTCTTCCCTACCCGTCGAAGAAGCCGAAAGATGTGGTTGAAGGCAAGTTCAAGAGGTTCCTCAAGCTTTTGCAAGGATTAAACATCACAATCCCATTCACCGATGCTTTGAAAGAGATGCCATCCTATGCCAAGTTTTTGAGAGAGATCTTGAGCAAGAAGAGGTCCATAGTTGAGATGCAAGATGAGGTGAAGATTTTGGAGCTACTTCAAAAGTTGGGAGACCCGGGAAGATTCGCTATTACCATTAGTATTGGATCTCGGAATTTTCAAGCCTTATGCGATCTCGGAGCAAGTACTAGCGTCATACCTTATACAATATGGAAGTCCACCGCCATGGGACTCATAGCTCCGGTTAATATGAGATTGACGATAGCCGATGGGACGTCTATTGAGCCAATTGGAGACCTTTCCTCGCTAGAGGGTCATTACGTCCCAACGGACTTTGTTGTGGTTGACATGCTAGAGGAGCCGGGTGAACCTATCATTCTCGGGAGACCTTTCCTCGCTACGGTGGGAGCCATCATTGATGTCAAGAAAGGTCATTTGTCTCTTGACTTTGGAGGAGTGGAGCTCGAATTTTCCTTTAGGCCAACTTCGAAAGAATCCTTGCATAGAGAAGCCAAAATGATCCAATCCCTTCCCAAATGGATTGCAATGGGAGGCTATATCTAATAAGCCAAAGGCAAGAAAGCTAAAATTGAAAGCCATTCCACCCCCTCATGGAGTTGAAGGAGAAGACCAAGAAGTGGCATGATAGGAAATTGGTCCCAAAGACGTATCAAGTTGGTGATAAGAATCTCCTTTTCAATGCAAGACTTAGATTCTTCCCCGGAAAGCTAAGGACTAGGTGGAGTGGACCATTCGTGGTTCACCGAATTCATACTCAAGGTGCGGTGGATGTGGTTGATGAGCAAGGACGAGTCTTCCAAGTGAATGGTCATCGTTTGAAGAAGTTCTACGACAAGGTCGATCCGAATGAAGAAGTTAGAGCCTCATGGGCTCTCCTATTCGCGGAGTAAATCTAGACATGCCATCGAAGAATAAGAAATTGTGAGCTTTTCGAACTCTTTTCTCTTACTTTGAGTTTTGGTTTCCTTGTTTGATGGGGACATCAAAATTTTAAGTATGGGGTGGGGGTTAGTTGCTCATGTTTCATGTGTTAGTTTCTTGTGTTTGTTTTGAAATGTTTGTTCCTAGTTTGTGTTTGGAATGTTTGTTTTTGGATAGTGGCTTGATGAAAGACAAGAATGATTGAACTTAATGTGGTTTGAATGGATGAGTTTTTGTTTTTGGTTTTGTTTGAGAATTTTTTTTGCAAAAATCCATAAAAATTTGAAAATTTCCGTGTGAAAACAACAAAAAGATTTTGTTTTTGGATTAGGAATCCCCATCTTAGATGTCCAAATGAAAGCTAATGATGATGTGAGCATGTAAATTCCTTTGCATATTTTTGGATGGTTTAGCCTCTCTAAATGATGTTGTTTTTGATGTGATCATGATATCTTGCTTGTTTTTATTGAACATGTGAGTTCTAGGATGAGTTCTTATGCAACTAAGTATGAGTGACCCTTGTGAGATTGATCTTTGGCCATTTTAGGGATGCTTGTTCATATTTGCATATCCCTTATGTTTCTTGTGTGATTAGCTCATGCATGCTTAGTAAAACTTGTTATTGCGGTGTTTATCTATTTTCTAAGACCGTCATGAGATTTGTCCTAGCATTGTCACATTGATTTTGAACTTTATGCTTTTAGTCACAAAAATGTTCCATATCCTACCATGAAGTGAATCCTTTGTTTGTAGCCCCGTTTTAGCCTAGACCTTTGCTTGAAACTCCTAAAAAATATTATTCCTAGCCTTATATGACTTGACCCTTATAGGATTGGACTTAGAGGAGAGGTTTGGAGTGTATTTGAAGATTTAAGATTTTCTTGGGTTTAAGGGCAAGAATGGAGTTATAAATCATGTGGGTAGTGCATCTTTGTTGTACAAAAGTGAAAAGAAAAGAAAGAAAATGTTGGAAAAAGAAAGTGTATTGAATGTAAAGAGCTTAAGTGAAGAAAAGGATCCGACTGAGTTACAAGCCATATCGGGCCCGACGTGTAGTGAAAGTCGATCCAGTGTAGAAAAGTGTGAAAAATCCAACAAAAAGTTTAAGTGCAAAGATGAAGTGGAATGTTAAGTGAAAGTTTGGGTTGAGAAAATTTTAAGTCTTTTGGATGAGAGTGAAAATTGATTGAGGAATTTGGTGAAGATGGTGAGAGATTAGGAAGTTCAATCCCCATTGTAAGCACCACAAGACCAAAATGATTCCTACTTTGAGAAACACCAAAAGCCCCATTACAACCCGGCCGAATGGAACTTCTTTGAGGACCTCCATTGAGCCAAGTTCGAATTCTTTGTGTGCATTGTAATAGGCATCTCTAGGTGGAGGATTTGGTGATATTAGCTTCAATAGTAAAGTCTTTACTTGCATGATGTTTGAGTTTGAGTGTTCATTGCTATACCTATACACATGATGAGTGATACACATTTTCATATCCCTAAAGTGAGGCTTAGTTGCATTTGACTTTATTCCTATGAACACTTGATCATGTGTGATGATGAAATTTTGCTTGAATATCTATCACTTGTGCTTGAATGTGTTTTTCATGCGAGGCTTTACTTGAAGATTATGTTTCGGACTTACTTACATTGTTATTGCTTGAGGACAAGCAAGTTTAAGTATGGGGTATTCTGATGTCTCTCAAATTGGTGGTGTTTTATAGGTTATTTTCCCTTGTAAATATGTGTCTTTTGTTCCTTTTCTTGTGTGTTTTGTCCCTTTTTAGCTTGGATTCCGATTTTCTATGAGATTCGGAAACTATGCGATTTTTGTGTATTTTGTAGGTGTTTTTGGCATGATTCGAGGATGTTTTAAAGGAGACCCGAAGAAGGAGCAAGACACGAGTCAAGGAGCGGAAGAGCGGAGCAACCCATGAAGAGAAGCAAGAGAAGAGCCAAGAAGAAAAGGTGGCCAGAGATTAGGACCGAGTTCCATCGACATCGGGACCGAGATCGACTTTCGACCTCGGACCGAGGTGCCAACACAACGGGCCCGACTTACCTCCGTGTCGGTCCGAGTCGGTTGGACGAGGATTGGGCTCCAAGGCAAACAAATGTGATCTACCACTTTTGCCCCTCTTCTATTTTAGGCATTCTTAGCTTCTAATTAGGGAGAGGAAGACAATTATCCACACACACAACACTAATCACCTCTAAAAGACTTTAGGGAGACTTGGAGAGCAAGGAGAAGGAGAAGAGAAGGAGAAGAAGAGAAATCGGTGGAGGAGAAGGAGAAATCTACGGATAGATTGTGAGTTTGTCTTTGTTTTGCTTTGCAATTGTGGATTTGAATTGGTATTTGTGGATTTCCTTTGTTTGAATGAAATTTGGATTTGATTTGAGTTTGATGATTGAGATTGCTTTGCTTTGTGTTTTGATTGCTATTTACTCTAGCCTTATGGAGTAGATTCCATTGATCTTGGGCTATGGGGGAAACCTCTAGCTAGGTTGGGTTTGAAACCCCAATTCCATAGCCTTGAGTGTGATGTCTCTCATTTTGGAGGTGTTTTAGTAGTTAATTTCCCTTGTAAATATGTGTTTTTCATTCCTTTCTTTGTTAGTTTCGTTCCTTCTTAGCTTAGTTCCCGGTTTTCTTTAAGATTCGGAAACTATGCGAGTTTGCTTTGATTTGTAGGTAAAATGGCAAGAATGAGGACATTTCGGAGGAGCTCATGAAGGGGCCAAGTCAAGGAATGCACGAGCCAAGCCAAGAATGAAGAGGAACCAAAGGAAACCCAAGAAGAAGACAAGGATCGAGGCCCAGGACCGAGCACCACCACGTCGGGCCCGAGATCGAGCAGCCAGAGACCAGGACCGACGTTCCCAACGTCGGGCCCGATGTTGCCCCGTGTCGATCCAAGTCGGCAATGGAGTGGATTGTTCCCCAAGGCATATTTTTAGTAACTTTCCACATTTGCCCCTTTCTAAATTGGGAATTCCTTGGTCCCCAATCCAATCAGGAGGATAATTAGAGGTGATTAGTGATCATTTGGGGGGAGAGCGAGAGTTGACACAACACACACCCAAATCACTCTCTAGAGGCTCAAGGAAGACTTGGAGAGCAAGGAGAAGAGAGGAGAAGGAAGAGAAGAGGAGATCGGTGGCCTAGAGAGGAGGATTTGTGAGTTTTGTACTTTGTTTTGCTTTGATCTAGTAGAATTGAGACTTGGATCTTGTTGATACTTTGGATTTGAATGCAATTGGAGTTTGATTGGATGTTGATGATTGAGATTTGCTTGATTTCCCTTTTGATTGTGTTTTTCTCTTACCATATGGAGTAGATTCCATAGTCTTGGGCTATGGGGGAATCCCCTAGCTAGGATTGGGTAGAAAACCCCAATTCCATAGCCTTGAGTGCTTGATTTGTGAATCCTCTCTACATTGAGCTTCAATTCTCTTGGAGAAACAAGAGATCTAGGGCTTGTGTTTGGTAAGAGTAAGCGTGAGCAATCTCGATCCCATTATAAGTTCCTAGCATCGAAGGTGAGTGAAAACTCCCTTAGGTCGAGGTGTAGAGTGGAGGGATCCGGGGCTAGCAACCTCGATCTCACAAGGATCAAACACTTATTGGTTGAATTGGGGAAAAATATCCAAGTCTAGTTAGGGGAGGAACCCAAAAACCCAAGACCGATCTACTTATTTGTGCAAGACCGAGTTACCCAGCAAGTCGGGCCCGACATAGTGTACGTAGGTCCCAGCCAAACTCGACCTCGATCCACCCTCGGACCGAAGTGACCAGTGTCGGTCCGAGGCGATTTCCCTTGTTTTTCTTTGTTTTGCCTTTCTTTTCTCCCTTTTTAGTCTTTCGGGTACTCTCGACGCACGAACTCCCGTGTGTTCGACACCCTACCTCTTTACTACAATTGAGGTTCGGTTTTATAAATTTAAAATTGTGAGACCCTCCGATCCCGGACCGATCAGAATTTTTGGCGCCGTTGCCGGGGAGTTCTATTTGTTCGAGGTACCCTCTTAGTTGAGTCTTTGATTTTGATAGTGATTTGGGTGAGGGACTAGCCCAAACCCCTTGTTTGTTATGATTCGGTTTGTGTTTGTGTCTTTGGTTGTAGGTGCATGCGAGCTAGTTCCGTCCGAGGAACACTTGAGCTCGACTTTGTGTGTGACCCGGAGAGTATTCTAAGGCAAGCCCGAAAGAAGAAGAGGATGGCGGACCAAGCCCGAGATGAGGAGTTCGAGAGGATGAGAGCCGACATGGCTCGAATGCAATTTGAAATGGCGAACCGAGATGCCGAGGCTCGTAGAGAGAGGGAGCAAAGGATATGGTTGGAGGCTCAAATCAACACCCAACCCCGGAATGCTAGACAATACATGCATCCGGAGTTGAAAGTGCCCGAACCGGCCATCGTCTTGCCGGAGGTGTCAAAGAATTTTGAGATTAAAACTCAATTTATCTCACTCATCAAGAGAGAGCAATTCCAAGGGAGACCGAATGAGTGCCCGATCGAGCATGTGAAGCAATTCAAAGATCTTTGTGAGACCATCTCGACGGACGATGAGACACTTGAGTTGGAGAGTCAAGCACCTCGTTCTATCACATCATGGAGGGCTCTCAACGACTCATTCTTGATGAAGTTCTTTCCGCCCACCAAGACGACGGAGCTTAGAAGGAAGATTGCTAGCTTTCAACAAGGAGCTCATGAGCCACTTTTCGAGGCATGGGACCGATTTAAAGAGATGTTAAGGGCGTGTCCGACACATGGTCAACAACCTTATGTCCTTCAAGACATTTTCTTCCAAGGAATCAACCCCGCCACTAAGGATAAATTGAACCTCCATACCGATTGTGGGTTCATTGACTTGCCTCCGGAGCAAGCGTGGGAATTGCTAGACAAGCTCTCGGATTATGAAGCCATGTATGGAGTCAATCAAGTGAGCAAGGAAGTGAGAGTCCATGGAAAAGGTCCGAAGAGGCTCTACGATCCCAAAAGTGAAGAGGTGGACAAAGATGTGAAGAACCAATTCTTGGAGGATGAGTTGAACAAGATGAGGAGGAAGATGGGTCATCTCCAACAAAACACAAGAGCTTGTGAAGAGTGTGGTTCTTTGAAGCATGGAGCCCAAGAGTGCCCAAATGAGCGCCAAGTCCGATTGGCCGAGCAAATTGAAGAGGCCAACTATGTTCAAAGGAACTATGGAGGGAGAACCAATTTCAACAATGGAGGAAGGTGGAACCAAGGCCAAGCTAGTGGCTACAACAACAACTTCAACCAAACCGAGCCAAGGGCCCAACCACCACCATACCGACCTCCCGGATTCTATGAGCAAACACCACAATGGGCTCAAGATTTGAAGAATAAAGTCACCAACATAGAGACCCAATTCAAGGAGTTTGGTGTGTGGAGAAGACAAGTGGACAACCAATTTGTTGGCAAATCAACTTCCAAGAGAGGAAGGGAGACTCCCGGGCCGACCCGAGGAGAATCCCCGTGCCCAACAACAACAAAACGAAGTTCATGCCATAGGATTGAGGAGTGGACGGAGTTTGCCCGAGCCACAAGTTCCAAGAGCAAAAGAAGGAAGTCGGACCGAGGTTCCTAGCACCTCGGGCCCGACGTGCCCAGCATCGATCCGGTAGATGGAGGAGGTCCCCTGAAGTGGACCGAGATACCCAGCAACTCGGGCCCGACTTGCCCTGAAGTCGGCCCGACTAGCCCTGAAGTCGGCCCGACTTGCCCTGAAGTCGGCCCGACTTGCCCTGAAGTCGGCCCGACTTGCCCTGAAGGTGGCTCGACGTGCCCAGAAATCCCCTGCCCCCGGTCCGAGATGCTTGACGTCGGTCCCGACGTCGATCTTAAGTCGGTCCAGGCTGAGATCGTTGAGAAAGAGAAAGATCGATCCAAGGAGGTGGATCCAAGTAAAAAGCAAGGTGCTACCACTCTTTCATATCCTATGGAGAAGCCTAAGGAGATTGTTGAGGGCAAGTTCAAGCGGTTCTTAAAGCTTTTGCAAGGCTTGAACATCACTATTCCATTCACCGATGCTCTAAGTGAGATGCCATCCTATGCAAAGTTCTTGAAGGAAATCTTGAGCAAGAAGAGGTCAATTGTTGAGATGCAAGATGAGGTGAAGATTCTAGAGCTACCTCAAAAGCTAGGTGATCCCGGAAGATTTGCTATCACAGTGGGTGTTGGACCAAGGAAGTTTCAAGCGTTGTGTGACCTTGGAGCAAGTACAAGTGTGATACCATATACAATATGGAAGTCAACCGCCATGGGACTCATTGCTCCGGTTAACATGAGGTTGACCATAGCCGACGGGACATCGATTGAGCCAATTGGAGTGGTGGAAGATTACCCATTGTGTATAGAAGGGCACTATGTCCCCACGGACTTTGTTGTGGTTGACATGTTAGAAGTGCCGGGTGAGCCTATCATCTTGGGGAGACCTTTCCTAGCTACGGTTGGCGCCGTCATAGATGTGAAGAAAGGTCACTTGTCCCTCGAATTTGGAGGAGTAGAGCTCGATTTTTCCTTCAAGCCAACTTCAAGGGAAGCTTTGCATAGAGAAGCCAAGATGGTTCAATTTCTTCCAAATGGAGTGCAATGGGAAGCTATATCTAATAAGCCAAGTACAAGGAAGCTAGAATTGAAAGCCATCCCACCACCCTACGGAGTTGAAGTGAAGAACGAAGGGGTGATTGCTAACCAAGAGGAAGATGAGAAGGCGGAAAGTGGGATGTCCTACTTGGAGGTATTCAAGGCCGAGATGGAGGAAACCCAAGCACCACCGGAGCCTTCACATGTGCTAAAGGAGCTTCCAAAAGACTTGAGGTATGCCTTCCTTGACCCTAACTCTTCATTACCCGTAATTGTGAATGCTAATTTGAATAAAGAAGAAGAGTCTAAGTTGTTAGCAGTTTTAAGAAAGCATAGAGGAGCCTTAGGGTACTCATTAGAGGAACTTAAGGGAATTTCACCATCAATTTGCATGCATAGGATCTACATGGAGGACAACCATAAGCCCACTATTGAACCACAAAGAAGATTGAATCCTAATATGAAAGAAGTGGTTAAAAGTGAGATACTTAGGATGTTGGATGCGGGAATCATCTTCCCAATTTCGGATAGCAAATATGTTAGTCCCGTGCATGTAGTTCCTAAAAAGGTTGGATTGACCGTAGTGCAAAATGAGAAAGGAGAAATGATTCCTACAAGAACCACTACAAAATGGCGCATGTGCATTGATTACCGAAAGTTGAATAGTGGTACTCGTAAGGATCATTTCCCCCCTTCCTTTTATTGACCAAGTCCTTGAAAGATTAGCACAACATGAATACTTTTGCTACCTTGATGGGTATAGTGGATTTTGGCAAATTCCTATTCACCCCGATGATCAAGAGAAGACGACTTTTACATGTCCCTATGGAACGTTTGCCTATAGACGCATGCCTTTCGGTTTGTGCAATGCTCCGGCAACGTTTCAAAGGTGCATGATGTCTATCTTCTCCGACATGGTAGAGGAAACAGTGGAAGTATTCATGGATGATTTTTCGGTCTATGGTTCCTCTTTTGATGCTTGCTTGGCTAATTTAGATAGAGTGTTGGCTAGATGTGAAGAAACTAACCTTGTGCTTAATTGGGAAAAATGTCATTTCATGGTTAAGGAAGGAATAGTCCTAGGACATCTCATTTCTAGTAGAGGAATAGAAGTTGATAGGGCCAAGATTGAGATAATTGAAAAACTTCCCCCACCTACTTGTGTGCATGATGTTAGGAGTTTCTTAGGTCATGCGGGTTTCTATAGACGCTTCATCAAAGATTTCTCTAAAATCTCAAAACCATTGTCTAACCTCTTGATGAAGGATGTTCCCTTTGAATTTTCTGAGGATTGCATGAGTGCTTTTTGTAGGTTGAGAGATGCTTTGGTTTCAGCACCTATCATGGCGTCTCCCGATTGGAATCTTCCCTTCGAAGTGATGTGTGATGCAAGTGATTTTGCCGTGGGAGCCGTTCTTGGGCAAAGAAAGGAGGGAAAGTTGCATGGCATCTACTATGCAAGTAAAACCTTGGATGAAACTCAATGCAAGTACACAACTACGGAAAAGGAATTCCTAGCGGTGGTGTTTGCATTTGAAAAATTCCGGTCATATCTTGTGGGATCTAAGGTGGTAGTCTATACGGATCATGCGGCAATCAAGTACCTCATGAAGAAGAAAGATGCAAACCCAAGGCTTTTGAGATGGATGCTTCTTCTTCAAGAGTTTGACCATGAGATCAAGGATAAGGTGGGTTCGGAGAATTTAGTGGCCGATCATCTATCTCGCTTGCTCGTGGAGTACATGAATGAGATGGAGGATGGTGTGGAAATAGATAACATGAGGGCGGATGAAGGTCTAATGAGTAGCAAGAAGGAAAGAAAGGATGGATCGACCAAGGCGGAGAGTCGGGCTCGAAGTATGGAACATCGGACCGAGGTACCCAGTACCTCGGGCCAGAGGTCTTCGACGTCGGTCCCAGGAGAGATGTGCACTTGTTCAACCCGATCGACGTCTCCACATGTCGGGCTCAATACCTTGCAATGTCGGCCCATGAATTCAAGTAAGATCCTTCACTCGGTCTCCATTCATTCTCGTCCTAAATTGATTAAGACTTCACCTCCTACTTGTCTACTATCTATTGAGACCGTGAAACGAAGGGTCACCCCTTGGTTTGCGGACTTCGCTAACTTTGTTGTAGGGGGAGTGATCCCACCAAATTTGTCTTACTCGGCTATGAAGAAATTCTTACATGATGCTAGACAATATTATTGGGATGATCCATACCTATACAAGGAAGGGAGCGATAGAATCTATAGACGGTGCATTCCAAGTGAGGAGGTTGAAAGTGTCATTCGTCATTGCCATTCTTTGCCAACCGGAGGGCATGCTAAGAGTTCAAAAACCACGGCCAAAATTCTTCATTGTGGCTTCTATTGGCCAACCATGTTTAAGGATGTTCATGAGTATGTGAAGAGATGTGAGGAGTGCCAAAGAGAGGGAAATTTTTCAAGGAGAAATGAGACTCCACAAACCGGAATGCTAGAGGTGGAGCTCTTTGATGTATGGGGGATCGACTTCATGGGACCTTTCCCAACGTCGGGTCCGTACAAATACATTTTGGTGGCCGTTGATTATGTCTCTAAATGGGTGGAGGCCATTCCAACAAGGACCAATGATGCAAGAGTTGTGATGAAGTTCTTGAAGAGTAACATCTTTTCTAGATTTGGCGTCCCGAGAGTTCTCATTAGCGATGGTGGCCCACACTTCATTGAAAGATGCTTCGAGAATGTATTGATCAAGTATGGGGTGTCTCACCGAGTTGCTACTCCTTACCATCCTCAAACAAGTGGGCTAGTGGAAGTCTCCAATCGTCAAATCAAAGCCATTTTGGAGAAGACGGTGTCTAAGTCAAGAAAGGATTGGTCATCTAAGCTCGATGATGCACTTTGGGCTTATAGAACCGCTTTCAAGACACCCTTGGGAACTACACCATTTAACTTAGTCTATGGCAAGGCTTGCCATTTGCCGGTAGAGTTGGAGCACAAATCTAAATGGGCTCTCAAAGAGATGAATTGGGATATAAATCTCGCCGGAGAGAAGAGGCACCTAGACCTACATGAGTTAGGAGAGTTACGTTTGAAGGCCTACGAAAACGCCAAGTTGTATAAAGAGAAGACTAAAAGGTGGCATGATAGGAAGTTGGTCCCCAAAACTTACCAAGTCGGAGACAAGGTTCTTCTCTTTAATGCACGACTTCGGTTCTTTCCGGGTAAGCTTCGAACAAGGTGGAGTGGACCGTTTGTGGTACATCAAATACTTTCTCAAGGAGCGGTCGATTTGATAAGTGATGATGGAAGGATCTTTCGGGTAAATGGTCATCGAGTGAAAAAGTTTTATGATAAGATGGACCCAAGTGAAGAAGTAAGGGCCACATGGGCTCTCCTTTTGGCCAACTAAACCTCAAACAAGCCATTCAAGAATAAGGAAATTGTGAGCTTTCTCTACTCTTCTCTTTCCTTTTGGGTTTTGATTTCTTTTGATGAGGACATCAAAATTTTAAGTATGGGGTGGGTTAGTAGCTCATAGTTCCATGTTTAGTTTCATTTGTTTTCTCTTGTTTTGTCTAAGGGATGTTTCATTTTTTTTGGATAGTGGCATGATGAATGATGTGATGATTTGATGATTGAATTTTATGGCATGAATGGATGAGTTTGTTTTGTTTTTGAGAAATTTTTGAAAAAAATCATAAAAATTCGAAAATTGTGTGAAAAAGAACAAAAAGATTTTGTTTTGGACTAGGAATTCCCATCTTAGATGTCCATATGAAGGCTAATGATGATGTGAGCATGTAAAGTCCTTTGCATATTTTTGGATAGTTTAGCCTCTAAATGGATGTTGCTTTTGATGTGATGTGATATCTTGCATGATTTTTATTGAGCACATGAATTCTTGGATGAAATTTGATGCAACTAAGCTAGAGTGAACCTTGTGAGATGATTTTTGGCCATTTTAGGAATGCTTGTTCATATTGCATATCCCTCATTTTCTTGTGTGATTAGCTCATGCATTCTTAGTAAAACTTGCTATTGCGGTGTTTATCTATTTTCCGAGACCAATATGAGATTTGTTCTATGTATTGTCACATTGATTTGAACTTTATTTTGCTTAGTCACAAAATGTTCCATATCCTACCTTGAAGATAAACCATTGTTTGTAGCCCCGTTTTAGCCTTAGACCTTTGTTTGAAACTCCTCAAAAATATGATTCCTAGCCTATATGACTTGACCCTTATGGGATTGGACTTTAGTGAGAGGTTTTGGAAGAATATTTGGAGAGTTGAGATTCTCTTTGGTGAAGGGCAAGAAAGGGAGTTATAAATCAAGTGAGTAGTGCATCTTTGTTGAGAAGAAAGAAAGAAAAGTTGGAAAAAAATAGTGGATTGAAAGCAAAGTGCTTAAGTGAAGAAAAGGGCACCGACCGAGTTAAAGTGCACATCGGGCCCGAGTTAGTGCAAGTCGATCCTAGTGGGAAAAAATGTGAAAAAATCCAACAAAAAGTGTAGTGCAAAGATGAAGTGGAATGTTTAGTGAAAAGTGGGTTGAAAGAAAAAAAGAGAAGAAGAAAATCCAAGTCTTTTGGGAGTGTGAAGTTGAAAGTGGAATAAAATTGGTGAAGTTGGTGAGAGACTAGAAAGTTCAATCCCCATTGTAGGCACCACAAGACCAAAATAATTCCCACCTTGAGAAACACCAAAAGCCCCATTACAACCCGGCCGAATGGAACCTCTTTGAGGACCTCCATTGAGCCAAGTTCATATTCTTTGTGTGCATTGTAATAGGCATCTCTAGATGGAGGAATTGGTGATATTATCTTCAATAGTAAAGTCTTTACTTGCATGATTTTTGAGTATGAGTGTTCATTTTCAAGCCTAAACACATGATGAGTGATACACATTTCATATCAATAAAGTGAGGCTTTGTTGCATTAGACTTAATTCCTTGAACACTTGATCATGTGTGATGACATAATCTTGCTAGCATGTCTGTCACTTGTTCTTACTAGATTTTTCATATGAGGCTTTACTTGAAGATTGTGCTTCGGTCTTGCTTACATTGTTATTGCTTGAGGACAAGCAAGTTTAAGTATGGGGTATTCTGATGTCTCTCATTTTGGAGGTGTTTTAGTAGTTAATTTCCCTTGTAAATATGTGTTTTTCATTCCTTTCTTTGTTAGTTTCGTTCCTTCTTAGCTTAGTTCCCGGTTTTCTTTATGATTCGGAAACTATGCGAGTTTGCTTTGATTTGTAGGTAAAATGGCAAGAATGAGGACATTTTGGAGGAGCTCATGAAGGGGCCAAGTCAAGGAATGCACGAGCCAAGCCAAGAATGGAGAGGAACCAAAGGAAACCCAAGAAGAAGACAAGGATCGAGGCCCAGGACCGAGCACCACCACGTCGGGCCCGAGATCGAGCAGCCAGAGACCAGGACCGACGTTCCCAACGTCGGGCCCGATGTTGCCCCGTGTCAATCCAAGTCGGCAATGGAGTGGATTGTTCCCCAAGGCATATTTTTAGTAACTTTCCACATTTGCCCCTTTCTAAATTGGGAATTCCTTGGTCCCCAATCCAAGCAGGAGGATAATTAGAGGTGATTAGTGATCATTTAGAGGGAGAGCAAGAGTTGACACAACACACACCCAAATCACTCTCTAAAGGCTCAAGGAAAACTTGGAGAGCAAGGAGAAGAGAGGAGAAGGAAGAGAAGAGGAGATCGGTGGCCTAGAGAGGAGGATTTGTGAGTTTTGTACTTTGTTTTGCTTTGATCTAGTAGAATTGAGACTTGGATCTTGTTGACACTTTGGATTTGAATGCAATTGGAGTTTGATTGGATGTTGATGATTGAGATTTGCTTGATTTCCCTTTTGATTGTGTTTTTCTCTTACCATATGGAGTAGATTCCATAGTCTTGGGCTATGGGGGAATCCCCTAGCTAGGATTGGGTAGAAAACCCCAATTCCATAGCCTTGAGTGCTTGATTTGTGAATCCTCTCTACATTGAGCTTCAATTCTCTTGTGGAAATAAGAGATCTAGGGCTTGTGTTTGGTAAGAGTAAGCGTGAGCAATCTCGATCCCATCACAAGTTCCTAGCATCGAAGGTGAGTGAAAACTCCCTTAGGTCGACGTGTAGAGTGGAGGAATCCGGGGCTAGCAACCTCGATCTCACAAGGATCAAACACTTATTGGTTGAATTGGGGAAGAATATCCAAGTCTAGTTAGGGGAGGAACCCAAAAACCCAAGACCGATCTACTTATTTGTGCAAGACTGAGTTACCCAGCAAGTCGGGCCCGACATAGTGTACGTCGGTCCCAGCCAAACTCGACCTCGATCCACCCTCGGACCGAAGTGACCAGTGTCGGTCCGAGGTGATTTCCCTTGTTTTTCTTTGTTTTGCCTTTCTTTTCTCCCTTTTTAGTCTTTCGGGTACTCTCGACGCACGAACTCCCGTGTGTTCGACACGCTACCTCTTTACTACAATTGAGGTTCGGTTTTATAAATTTAAAATTGTGAGACCCTCCTATCCCGGACCGATCAGAGTGCTTGATCTAGGAACCTACTCTACATAGAGCTACAATTCCTTGTTGAAGCAAGGAATCAAGGGCTTGTGGTTGGCAAGAGTGAACGGAAGTGATCAATTGCCCAAAACGAGACCTTGCATCAAAAGGGAGGTCAAATTCCCTATGGGTCGATGTGTTGAAGTGGCGGGAACGAGGCGAACAACCTCGATCCTACGAGGATCAACACTTCTTGCTTGAATTGGGGTGGAATAGCCCACATTTACTAGAGGAGGAACCCAAAAACCCGAGATCTATCTCTCCAATTTGCAGTTCGACTTACCCAGTGACCTCAGGCCCGCCTTAGCTAGTGTCAGTCCCCACTTCTTCTCGTCGATCCACCTCAGGCCCGAAGTGACCAGTGTCAGTCCCGAGCGACTTCTCTTGTTTTCCTTTGTTTTAGCTTTTCTTTTCCGTTTTCAAGTCTTCTAGGTACACCAAACGACAGAACTCCCGAGTATTCGACACCTACCTTGTGCTACTACGAGGTCGGATTATAAATTGTATTTTGAGACCCTCGCAATCCGAACCGATCAGCCAGTACTTGGTCTTCTCCTCCATGGGATGGTTGATGAAGTCTTTCTTGAATGTCTCCATAACCAAATCGCTCATGTCGTGATTCACAACCTGACAGAAGCCCCACTTCCGACAAGCGGTGTTACGGCGTTGTAATTCTAACTCTTCTCCGGAGAGAAGGGCTTCTATGTCTATGACGGGGAGACTTGGTGGAGATGCATGATGTCCGCATTTTAGGTAGATGTTTAGGGTCTAGGTAGGTTGGTTTAAGTTGTTTTTCGTTGTTGAGTCTTGTGTTTTTTAGTCTTTTTGCATGAGTTTTCGTATTTCCTTGAGATTCGGAAACTACGCATATTTGTGTCGTTTTGTAGGTGTTTTGAAGCTTGAGGAAGCATTTGGAGCAATACCAAGGAAGCAAGGACAAGCTAGGAGGAAGATCTCAATTGGACAAGCTAAGGAGAAGAGCTAAGAGGAGCAAAATCAAGAGGAAAAGTGAAGGAATTGACCCCAGGATCGAGCCCTCAAGGGGTCGAGCACGAGCCAAATCAACAAACTTGAAGGCCAAGGAAGTCAACTCTCAGGATCGGCCCTTAAGGGGTCGAGATCGACCCATTTGGGTCGAGCCTAGCAACCGACTTTCACCTATTCCGGATATATTGTGGAGTTTCCTAACTTGTATTTTAGGAAGGTTGTTTTCTTTATGTTTCCTAGTTAGATTAGGACTCCTTTTCTTCTATAAAAGGAGGTTGAACCTTTAGTTTTAATTATGCAATTTTTAGGAGAGCTAGGAAGAAAACTTGGAGAACAAGTTTGAGACTTTGTGTAAGATTGATCCTTTGTTTAAATTGAATTTTAGTTTGGTTTTGATCATGTCTTCTTCTTCTTCTTCTTCCTCCTCCCTTCTTGCTATGTGTGAGTAGTCTTCTTAAGTTCTAGGGTTGGGTGAAAACCCAACACAATCATGCATGTTTAAAACTTGAATTCATGATTTGAATGTTTGATGATCATATCTAATCTATCTTGTGCTTAATCCTTGATGAAAGTTGAGGCATATCTTGTAATTGACCATAGCGAAAGTGAAAAGTTAGTTACTTGATTAGATCTAATAGGATTATTTGCAAAAGTTGATATTCCTAGGTTGAAGAATAGATAGAAAGTTGTTTGATTTACGAAAGTTGATTGAATAACTTGACTTGTTTGCGAAAGTTAACTTTTCTATGATCTAGATGGCATGATAGTTGTGAATTCTTGTTGAAAGCATGTATGGTTGTTGTTGTGGTAGCCCTAACCCTAGGATTTGCCTTTTATATTGATTGAAATTCGTGTTTTTGCTTTGATGCCGACTCCCTAAGTCGTGCTCGAACCATTGCTTGTGTGTGTGTTGATTCGTGTTTGCTAGTATTCAGGACCGACACTATTAGGCTCGAGATCGACCCTCCTCAGGTCGATCCTGAGTTGTTCTGCTTGTGTTTTCTTTTGCTCTTTTTGTAGTTTTTCGACTATTCTTAGCACTATTCTCACCCCCATGGACGATCCTGACTTCGCTATACTCAGCGGGGTCTTAAATACAAATTTCTTTGTTCAAGAAACCCTTCAACAAATTGGCGCCGTTGCCGGGAAGTGTGCAATAGTGCCGAGTTTAGTTGGTATTCGGGTTTGGGAATAGCCCATACTCATTGGTCCGGGATCGGAGGGTCTCACAATTTTAAATTTATAAAACTGAACCTCAATTGTAGTAAAGAGGTAAGGTGTCGAACACACGGGAGTTCGTGCGTCGAGAGTACCCGAAAGACTAAAAAGGGTGAAAAGAAAGGCAAAACAAAGAAAAACAAGGGAAATCGCCTCGGACCGACACTGGTCACTTCGGTCCGAGGGTGGATCGAGGTCGAGTTTGTGTTGGATCGTTAGTACTGAGGGACGTCCTTTACTTTGGTAAAGGCGTCCTTAGGTTAGGCGTCCCTACGAGGAGTAAGGACGTCCTTGAGTAATGCAGCGGAAATTAAGTACTAAACAGGTAAGTAATGAACGCAGTGAATTATAGAGGAACCACTCAAGACCAAGTAGTCCTTGAGTGTAAACCTCTACCTCCTTGGAGGATTTTTGAATAGTTCTTTCCTTTATATTGAACGTCCTTACAGTTGTACTGGCGAGTCTTTACAGTTCTCTAGCACTTAGCTTTTCCCTAAGTCCACTAGTAAAGGACTCCTCTAAGCCTACAACTTAAGCGAGTTCAATCTATCAAAGGACTTCTATTCCTACGTTCTGCAGTACTTCGCAGAACTCTCTTTCTCTCTTTTTGGATTTTCTCTTACAAACTATTTTTGTGATTTGGATACAAGTCTCACTCGATCTAACACAAGTTCTAGTACTGTTCTTGAGTTCTTGAGTTAGTTCTTCGTGTTCTTGAGTGAGTCGCTTTCTCTCTGATTCTCTCTGAATATTCCTGAAAGCGTTGGTGTCACAATAAATGCCTTGGGGCTATTTATAGGACTTGGGGAAGGGCGTCATTTCGCTGGGACGATCATGCCCTTCGTGGACGTGGCTACAGGATCTTCCTCCACGTAGTAGGGCGGTGATGAGGAAGCTTCCTGTATCCAGCTGTGTATGATGAACTCCGCTACAGGATCGGCCGCCACGTGTTGATGGATGATCAAACATTGTCGAGTGATGTCATACTGTCGGCTAGTGAGTAAGGACTCCTTTCTTGCGTTCCTACTTGCTTGGGACTCCGTCCTTGCTCAAGTAGTCTCTAGCTGGTCCTTACTTCCTGTTAGCTAGCGTCCCTGAGCTTATGGGACGCCCATACACACTTGTTGTCCTTTTGATCACTGGCGTTCCTGAACACTTGGACAACTTTATTAGAATCAAAGTGAGTTTGTCATATCAAAACTAAGGGACGGTTGTGTGGAACACTAACAAGTACGCAAGCGTTCTTGATAGCGTCCCAACAATTTCCCCCTTTTTGATGATGACAAACTCTTCAGCAAAACAGTTTTGACATTGGAACTTAGCATGCGTGAAAACTTAGAGGCGTCCTCTAATACTTAGAGAAATTTTAATGAGCACAAGTTTTCATTATTTGATTCTCTAGCTTTTGGATTTTAAGGAGAGAGTCGCGTCCTAGAAAAATTTCTAAGCGACTTCTGTTATTCTAGCATGAGCGTTCCTTAGACCTTTCACTTAATAGTTCCCCCTTAACGCTTGCTTATTCTAGATAACTATTTTATAGCGCATCTCTGCAAAACTACACTTCCCCCTTTTGGCATCATTGAAAAGGATAACAAGTGATAAGGACGTTAGCATAAACACATAACTAAAGGCAGTGGAACGCTTAAACAAACACATGCAAGCAAACAGTGGAATTGCATTCAAAAAAACTTAGAATTATTACAGACCAAGGTCATAATGTTTGAAGTTCAAAAGAAGCAAAGGCAAAATGATAGGGGATTAAAGGGGTGGTGGCAATCACTGAGAACGGCGCTGATCTTGATAAAACTGGAGCAATTTCTCTTGAAGTTCAGCAGCCTTGGCGAACGCAGATGACAAGTCCTTTAAGGCAGAGAAGATGAGGCACTGATTATCTAGAATGGCACCCATGAGTTCTGCTGGAGGATGCTGAGAGATGTTGGTAGGAGCAGAACGGGGCAAAGGACCTGTACTTGATGAAGGAGCGTCCGTGGGAGGAGCTGGAGAAGAAGGCCCTAAGAGCAATTGATCAAGAGTTGTAAGATCTACAGCAGGCTCTTGGTCCTGAGGAGACTCTTGAGACGCAGGATTAAGCCTTGCGGCCTCGGCCTCAGCAGCTAGGCGTTCTTCCTCGGCTTTCTGTCTGGCTTCCTCAGCCTCAGCTTCTAACTGTTTGAGCACAGACGGCAGCTCTTCATTGTGCCTTATCTCAACGAGTCCCTTCTTAGCATTCCATTTAAAACCAAGTTCTTCAGAGGGAGCATTCTCATCATAAGCATCTTGGGACTGCAAGATCGCCTTCACTACACCAGGGTACGGCAAGGCGTGCCTCTTCCTTCCACACTTGGCCATATGTTGCATAGCAATTCTGGCTAAGTTGATTGGGCGGCGTTCTAGGATAGCGTCAATTAGGATTATATCGTGTGTTTGCACAATTGAACGCTTTTCCTGCCTTGGAAGAATGGCGCGACAAATGAAGTAGTGAATGATAGCGCCAACCTTGCTCAGAACGTGAGCTACCCTGTCGAGTCCCATCAGCCTTTTCCCTTGAAAGATACGATCAACCAAAGGCAGTTCTTGATCAGTCGTTTCGAAGCCGCCTTCAGGAAGAGAGCTAAGAGCATCGGACGGAGGCTTGCGAGGACTAAGACCAAGAAAGGAGCGCATTTGACGTTCTGTCACTGAAGCTTTCTCACCTTCAATTTTGAAGTGGAGGGAGCCTTCTTTTGCCTTGTAGCGCAAATCCCTGTAGAACGCCTGCACCTGTTCCTTGTCAACAGTTGTCGGTGCTGGTCCAACGTTCTGCCATCCTTGAAATCTCAGAAGATCAAGAAACTCCTGAACTGAGTCATCGTCGAAGGAGGCTAGCCACTCTTCAGAATAAATGAGCGGGCTAAGGACTTTGACGGGCACATCAGCGTTCTTCCTTTTGCGCTTGCCCTTGGGGGACTCAGAGTCCTCATTGTCATCTGACTCGTCCTCAGCCTTCTCCGAGTCACTATCAGAGGCGTCCTTTGAAGGAGCGTCCTCTGTGCCTTGTTCTTTTTCAGCATCGCCACTAGCTGTGGCTAGATCGGCACCAGAGGTCTGACCTTGAGATGTGCCCTCGGCGTCCTGAGCCTCTGTCTGTTGTTCTGTTGTTGTTGGCTCAGTGTCCGCTGGGACTTGATTGGATTCTGTTTGGATTGTGGGGGAGGGGTTTTCATGTGGAGCTTGGGAAGGGTTGAGGATGGAGAGAGATTGGTTGTAGGGTGGGACTTCCTGAGCATCACGCTCGAGCTCTTCAGAGAGAGTTGGCTCGGCGTTCTCCTGAGCGACCTGGTGCTCACCAGCGTCCTCAATTTGTTGAGCAGGAGTGTTCACCTCTCCTTCCGCTTCATCATTTGAGTCCCCAACAACATCTATGAAAGGGGAGACCTGAGCGGGCGTACCTCTGTGGCTCTCAGATGAGCTAGAGGAGGAAGAGGAGGAGGGAACGTGCTCTATTTGTGCAGGAACGTCCTTGGCTAGCAGAACCCTGGGCTTTTCACCAGCCTTCCTACGGCGAAAAGTGTGCTCAAGGGTGCGTTCAGTCTCCTCCGGGCCACTTTCAGAGGATGGACGGCGGGACTTTGGGGTCTCGGGGTCCTTAGGTGGGGAAATGTGGGCCGGGGCAGATAGGAAATTGGCCAAATGTAGAGGGGAATGAGTGCGGGGAGGAAAGGGGATTAGGGCATTTGCTCTTGAAGGTTGGGGGGACGGAGGAGGGGTGGGGAGTTGAACTATTGAAATTTGTTGAGGGGGAGGAGTGGATTCTTTGGACAGGTTGGACGACCTTTTTGTGGTGCTTGGCCGTTTTGTGGGGGGTTTTGAGGATGGGACGCTGGATGTTTTGGCCTTTTTGAGGGGCCTTGGATCGTGAACCTTTTTGGAGCGTCCCTCCTTTATGTGGGAAGGGAACTTGTCCACAATCTCCGTTGGTTTAGAAGTGGAGAAGGGTTGGGAAGATTTGGAGGGGGGAGAGGATGGTGCAGGACGCTTGAGTAATTTTTTGGTGGTAAGGGTAGGAACTTGAGGTGGTGGTGGAGAAGGACTTGGTACTCTTGCTTTAATCATTTTATAAGCCAAAGAGTCCTTTGGGTACATTGGGAAATCGGGAAGAACGGCGTTATGGAGGTCGGGGATAAGATCAAGTAAAGGACCCAGATTCTCACCTCCAAACTGTGAAAAGAAGAGAACGTCGTCCATCCGTCCTGGCAAGTCCTTATAATTGGTGTTGTGGAGGCCTTGAATGACGAACCGTTTGATGAACCGCTCGTAGTTCCTTGTTTTGACGGCGTCATTCTTTACATCAGGTTTGGCCATGCGTTCCCTTATCAAGTTGTACAGCGTCCTTGGCTTTCTGTTGATAAAGTCCAATAGAGACTCATTGAGAACTATGGGTTTGGGCTTCTCTATGTAGTGGGACTTCACCAGCTTTCTACGCTTCCCGCCGGTTGAAGATCCGGCTACGTTCAACTGTCTTTGAGACATGAGTTCAGATGAAGTGTAGAGAGAGAAAGTCGCCGGAGTTCTAGAGAGAAGTCAGAGCAATTTTGAGAGCGAGAAAGTGGTTGAGCGTAATAAATTTGATTGCGACTGTTCTGGCCTTATATAGAGGAAGCGGTGGCACAAATGGTAATTAACACTGTTTTACTGTGTGACACGTGGCAAAACTTCCCCCTTAAGATTTGAGCAAAAGTAACGGTCACTGTTCACACTTTCAAAAGTTCAAAATTCTGACTCTTCAACTACTCTTCAACAACTGAACTGGCGTTCTTTGCAACAAACACTGAACGTTCTCTCATACTTAGCAACAATTAACCTCTTCAAGCAAACCAACAACCAACTTACCGTTCTTGTGATTACCTTTCGAACCAGTTGAGAACAACACAAGTACGTCCCGTAAAAGAAAATATGAAGCTCATAGGACGCTTTTGCGGAGTTCTCGGCTAGGGTAAGCTTAGAGTTCCCATCATTTTGGCTTATAATGAGGGTTGGGTGATCAGGGATACTCTTTTCAAGACGAAATAGAGAAAATTTGAATGGCGTTCCAAAGTAGCAAACACATGAAGTTTTAGACTAGCGTCCTTGCAAATATGAATTCAATGCATAACAGTCCTTAAACACTTAGAATCTACAAAACATAGCCAATCATTGAGGGAATAGTAGAACGGGACTTGCTACTTAAAAGTTATCATCCCCAAGAGCAACCTGAGATGCTCAAAAGGACGTCTATCAAGCGCCTTAGTGAAAATATCAGCTATTTGGTTTTCAGTTCTTACATGCTCCATACTAATGAGTCCTAGTTCAACATTATCACGCAAGAAATGATGCCTTATATGAATATACTTTGTGCGTGAATGAAAAACAGGATTCTTAGAAATTTCAATAGCACTTGTGTTATCACAACGAATGGGAATAGTTTCAAGATTGATACCGTAGTCCTCTAGTTGATATTTGATCCAGATAACTTGTGAACAGCACGAAGCAGCAGCAACGTACTCGGCTTCCGCAGTTGAGAGCGCCACAGAGTTCTGTTTCTTAGATCCCCAAGAGACTAAGCATGAACCAAGGAACTGCGCCATTCCTGAAGTGCTTTTCCGATCAATTACGTGACCAGCATAATCTGCGTCCGAGTAGCCAACTAGCTTGAAGGACGTCTTCCTGGGGTACCAAAGGCAGAGATCGTCGCGTCCTTTGAGGTAGCGAAAGATCCTCTTGACTTCTTGCATGTGGGACTCCTTTGGATTCGCCTGGAAGCGTGCACACAAGCAAACGGCAAACATAATGTCGGGACGGCTTGCGGTCAAGTAGAGCAAAGAACCAATCATCCCTCTGTAAAGTTTTTGATCAACGTCCTTTCCCTGTTCATCTGCGTAAAGACGCGAGTTTGGAGAGCATGGGGTTGCAACAGGTTTGGACGTGTTCATCCCGTACTTCTCAAGCATTTCACGGACATATTTTTGTTGGTGAATGCGTGTTCCTTCCTTGAGTTGATTGATTTGAAGTCCCAAGAAGAAATTGAGTTCTCCAATGAGGGACATCTCAAACTCACTACTCATTAAGGACTTGAACTCATCTACAAGCTTCATGTTAGTACTACCAAAGACTATATCATCAACATAGACTTGGGCAATTAAAATGTCCTTGTGAACTTTCTTGATAAACAAAGTTTTATCAATTGCACCTCTAGTGTACCCATGAGACAAAAGAATGGACGCAAACCTGTCGTACCATGCACGAGGAGCTTGCTTGAGTCCATAGAGCGCTTTGTCCAAGTAGTACACATGATCTGGGTGAGAGGCGTCCTCAAAGCCAGGCGGCTGAGCAACATACACTTCCTCCTTTAGCTTTCCATTGAGAAAGACAGTCTTGACGTCCATCTGAAATAACTTGAATCCTTTGTGAGCGGCGAAGGCAATAAGGAGACGAACGGCTTCAATTCTAGCAACAGGAGCAAAGGTCTCATCATAGTCTATGCCTTCCTCTTGCTTGAATCCTTGAGCCACCAGTCTTGCCTTGTTTCTTGACACACGTCCACTCTCATCAAGCTTATTTCTGAACACCCATCGCGTTCCTATGATATTTTTGCCTTTGGGACGTGGGACGAGAGTCCAAACTTTGTTCCTTTCAAACTGATTGAGTTCTTCTTGCATTGCTTGAATCCAATCAGCGTCCTGGAGTGCTTCTTTGATATTCTTTGGCTCCACCATAGAGACAAAGGCATTGAACGCACAGAACGCTAAATTTGCACTTTGAGACTTGTTTGCAGCTGACCTTGTTTGAACGCCTTGAGAAGGATCTGTGACAATTTGAGAAGTTGGGTGGTCCCTAGAGAAGCGGGACTCCCTTTGAAACAAATGAGCAAATCTTGGATCAATGTCGCCATCTGAATCATCACTATCACTTTGAGCATCGTCCTCAATGTGTTCCCCCTCAGAGAGAGCGTCCACACCTTGACGTTGTTCGCCTTGTTGACTTGATTCAGCTACATCTTGTTGAACTAGGGATTCACTATGAGATGGGACTCCTTGAACAACACTGGGAGCGTCCACTGAGACTTCTTCAGGATTTGGAGACGCTTCCTTAGAGACATAGTATTTTCCAGAGGTCCAATCTTCAGCTTCATCTTCAGAGTCGTCCTGTTGTTGTAAAGAGGAGCGTTCTTTCTTACTTGGCTTTTCTTTGTGAGAAGAACGTTCCTTGAACACAACATGAATACTCTCTTCAAGCTTTAGAGTCCTTTTGTTGAAGACTCTATATGCTTTGCTAGTAAGAGAGTACCCAAGGAATATGGCTTCATCACTCCTTGCATCAAACTTTCCAAGTTTTTCTTTATCATTGTTGTGAACGAAACATTTGCAACCAAAGACTCTGAGATAGTCAATGCAAGGCTTCTTTCCATTCAACAACTCATAGGACGTCTTCTTTAACAAAGGACGGATCATGGCACGGTTGATGATGTAACACGCTGTAGCAATAGCTTCCGCCCAGAAGTACTTGGGAACGCTATTTGCTAAGAGCATAGTTCTTGCCATATCCTCTAGCGTCCTATTCTTTCTTTCCACAACTCCATTTTGTTGAGGCGTTCTTGGAGCTGAGAAATTGTGAGAGACTCCATGTAGATCACAGTAGGCCAGGAACTCTGAATTTTGGAACTCCGTTCCATGGTCTGACCTTATGGCTTTGAGAGGCGTCTCAAGAGCAACTTCCACTTGTTTGATGAATACTTTGAACGCATTGAAACAATCTGCTTTGGACACCAAGAAAAGAACCCAAGTGAATCGAGAAAAATCATCTACAAGAACCTAAATGTACCTCTTTCTACCGTAGCTCAACGTCTTCATTGGTCCGCAAAGATCCATATGGAGCAGTTCCAAAGGCTTCTTTGTACTTACTTCGTTCTTGGATTTGAAAGACGTTCTTGTTTGCTTCCCTTTGATGCAAGCTTCACACTGTTCAACTTTCTCAGGATCAATTCGGGGAAGTCCTTTCACAAGATTTCGCTGGTGTAGCTTAAGGATTGTGCTTGGTCCAGCATGGCCAAGTCGGCGATGCCATAGATCAGCGTCCTCCTTTGAAGCAGATAGACACAACTCTGATTTAGGCTTGAACTCCTGGTTAAAGATGTAGACATTGTTCTGGCGTACTCCTTTGAGAACGACTTTGTTTGATTTCTTGTTGATGACGAGGCACTCCTTTGAGTCGAAAGTGACTAGATTTTCACCTTGATCACACATTTGGGAAACGCTAAGGAGATTGAAGTCAAGTCCTTCAACAAGGCTGACATTTGTTGCTTTGATGGACGGGTTGAGAATAGCAGTTCCCGTTCCTTTGATATTTCCCTTGCCCTTGTTGCCAAACGAGACAGTTCCTCCCGTGGCACTACTTTGGATAGAAGTGAGATGGATCTGGCTTCCTGTCATATGATTTGAGGCGCCACTATCAATGATCCATGGGCGTCCCCTCACTTCCACCTGCCATAAGAACGTTAGTGTTTGGCGACCCAGGCAAGGTGTTCCTTACCTGGTTCGTTACAATAATAGAACTCTGGTTCTGGCATGTAGTCATAAATATTCACATCATTTGAAATAGCATGCTTGCGGAAAGAGTTCCTAGAGCGTCTAGAACGCCTAGGATTAGCCTTAGGAACAGACTTAGCATTTTCGTTGTTAGTCCTAGCAGCTTTTCCATTTTCAACATCTTCTTTGAGTTTTAAGCAATCATATTTGAAGTGATCCCCTTGTCCACAGTACCAACACGTCCTATAGTAAGTACCAAGGTAGTACTTCTTATTGGGACGCTGAATCTTGTTTTCTTTCATCTTTTGAGGATCACAAACTTTTGAACCGTCCCCTTTAGCAATCTTCTTGTAAATTTTATGACTGGTGGAGTTAGTGTAGTAGTCTTCCTTTCCTAATTCTCCACTCTCTAGAACTCTAATTCTTTCAAGAAGATTTTTGGTTTTCTCCCGTTCAAGTTCAAGTTCAGAAATTTTACTTGCCTCAAAATCACTAGGAAGGGAGTTCTTAGTGTCAGATTCATAACCTAGACCTCTCTTAGCTGGGACGAAGACCATAGGTCTCACTTCTTCAACTATGGGACTCTTACCCATCACTTTAACTTCTTCCCTAAGCTTAGCGTTCTCAAGTTTGAGACACATGATTTCAGTTTTTAGGGACTTAGTTTCTTCACAAGAGGACTCTAGTTGAATAGTCATGGAACTACAGTTTTCACATTCAACTACTATATTTTCATTTTCAAGTTCAAGTTCATCCATTCTATGTTGCATGACAACACTTTCTTCCATGATTCTTCCAATAAGTTTAGTGAGCTTGGATTTAGAACAATTTTCTAATGAACTTATCATAGACTCACGGGTTACCTCATTTTCAGATTTCGAAGCGTTCTGTTCAACAACTGTGTCGTCCTCCATAGCCATGAAAGCTGCTTGTTCACCACCAGATGCGTCCTCAAGGGCTATGTATGCTTGTTCATCGGGTTCTTCATTATCATCATCATCAGAGGAAGAACTCCCATTGTCCCATGCAGAGGCGAACGCTCCAATGAGAGCTTTCGTCTTCATCTCTTTAGCAGACATTCCTGATGTACACTTCTTAGCAAAGTGCCCTTTCCTGTTACACTTGTAACATGTGAGTTCCTTCATTTCTGCCTTAGAGTACTTGCGGCTTTCCTTCTTGGGCATCTTGTGTTTATTGACATGTTTGTTCCTTTTGCCAAAAACACGGAGAACTTTGTTAAAGAGAGCAACTTCTTCTTCTACATCCAGCTATTCTTTAGACTTGCTTTCTCTTTCCTTTAAGGCTTGAACGCGCATCTTCTCGCGGTTCTCAGCTTTGTTGGCTTCCACCATCACAGCGATTTCCTGTTGACGCCGAAGGTACTCAGCGTACTCTGGTGTTGTGGACGCCAAAGCAAGATCAGTTTGAGGATTCTGTCCAAGCTGAGCCATATCAGAAATTCTTCTTTCCTCGTACTGCCTGAGCTTCCCATAGATTTCTTCCATATCTAGAGTTTTGTTGGCTGTATTTTCTTTGAACGTTGTCCTGTCAAAGTTCCAGACTCCGGTCAAACCATCAATGACCACTTGAACTCTATTCCTCATGGAGATTTCTGTTTCTGGGATGCCCAAGTTCCTCATCTTGGTGACAAGGGCCTCAAAGCGATATGAGTAGTCGTTCACCGACTCATTTGGCAGCATACTAAAAGCATAGAACTCCTTCTTGATTTTCAGCTGGACGTCCTCCTTCATTTCAGCTGTTCCTACATGAAACTTCTCCAGGGCGTCCCACTGTTGTTTAGCCGTTGGCAAGTTACCAACTCGAGTGGCGTCCCTTTCACATAGGGATGCTTGAAGGAAACACATGGCTTTTGCGTTGGTTTCCATCAATTTGAACTCGTCAGGACCCCACTCGTCCTCCTTATCAGCTTTGTCAGCGGGCACCTTTAGATCTCCTGTCATAATGACCTTCCAGCATTGATAATTTTGACCTCTGCAGAAATTCGCGAACCTTGTCTTCCAGCGATTGAAGTTGCCGTCCGTTAGGCGCGGAGGCTTCACAAAAGAGATTCCAATCGGTTCCATGTCCATCTTTACCTGCAAGTCAGTAAGAATCTAGAGCGCCTGCTCTGATACCAATTGTTGGATCGTTAGTAGTGAGGGACGTCCTTTACTTTGGTAAAGGCGTCCTTAGGTTAGGCGTCCCTACGAGGAGTAAGGACGTCCTTGAGTAATGCAGCGGAAATTAAGTACTAAACAGGTAAGTAATGAACGCAGTGAATTATAGAGGAACCACTCAAGACCAAGTAGTCCTTGAGTGTAAACCTCTACCTCCTTGGAGGATTTTTGAATAGTTCTTTCCTTTATATTGAACGTCCTTACAGTTGTACTGGCGAGTCTTTACAGTTCTCTGGCACTTAGCTTTTCCCTAAGTCCACTAGTAAAGGACTCCTCTAAGCCTACAACTTAAGCGAGTTCAATCTATCAAAGGACTTCTATTCCTACGTTCTGCAGTACTTCGCAGAACTCTCTTTCTCTCTTTTTGGATTTTCTCTTACAAACTATTTTTGTGATTTGGATACAAGTCTCACTCGATCTAACACAAGTTCTAGTACTGTTCTTGAGTTCTTGAGTTAGTTCTTCGTGTTCTTGAGTGAGTCGCTTTCTCTCTGATTCTCTCTGAATATTCCTGAAAGCGTTGGTGTCACAATAAATGCCTTGGGGCTATTTATAGGACTTGGGGAAGGGCGTCATTTCGCTGGGACAATCATGCCCTTCGTGGACGTGGCTACAGGATCTTCCTCCACGTAGTAGGGCGGTGATGAGGAAGCTTCCTGTATCCAGCTGTGTATGATGAACTCCGCTACAGGATCGGCCGCCACGTGTTGATGGATGATCAAACATTGTCGAGTGATGTCATACTGTCGGCTAGTGAGTAAGGACTCCTTTCTTGCGTTCCTACTTGCTTGGGACTCCGTCCTTGCTCAAGTAGTCTCTAGCTGGTCCTTACTTCCTGTTAGCTAGCGTCCTTGAGCTTATGGGACGCCCATACACACTTGTTGTCCTTTTGATCACTGGCGTTCCTGAACACTTGGACAACTTTATTAGAATCAAAGTGAGTTTGTCATATCAAAACTAAGGGACGGTTGTGTGGAACACTAACAAGTACGCAAGCGTTCTTGATAGCGTCCCAACAGTTTGGCTGGGACCGACGTACACTATGTCGGGCCCGACTTGCTGGGTAACTCGGTCTTGCACAAATAAGTAGATCGGTCTTGGGTTTTGGGTTCCTCCCCTAACTAGACTTGGATATTCTTCCCCAATTCAACCAATAAGTGTTTGATCCTTGTGAGATCGAGGTTACCTAAGGGAGTTTTCACTCACCTTCGATGCTAGGAACTTATAATGGGATCGAGATTGCTCACGCTTACTCTTACCAAACACAAGCCCTAGATCTCTTGTTTCTACAAGAGAATTGAAGCTCAATGTAGAGAGGATTCACAAATCAAGCACTCAAGGCTATGGAATTGGGGTATTCTACCCAATCCTAGCTAGGGGATTCCCCCATAGCCCAAGACTATGAAATCTACTCCATTTGGTAAGAGAAAAACACAATCAAAAGGGAAATCAAGCAAATCTCAATCATCAACATCCAATCAAACTCCAATTGCATTCAAATCCAAAGTGTCAACAAGATCCAAGTCTCAATTCTACTAGATCAAAGCAAAAGAAAGTACAAAACTCACAAATCCTCCTCTCTAGGCCACCGATCTCCTCTTCTCTTCCTTCTCCTCTCTTCTCCTTGCTCTCCAAGTCTTCCTTGAGCCTCTAGAGAGTGGTTTGGGTGTGTGTTGTGTCAACTCTCGCTCTCCCCCTAAATGATCACTAATCACCTCGAATTACCCTCCTCCTTGGATTGGGGACCAAGGAATTCCCAATTTAGAAAGGGGCAAATGTGGAAAGTTACTAAAAATATGCCTTGGGGAACAATCCACTCCATTGCCGACTTGGATCGACACGGGGCAACATCGGGCCCGACGTTGGGAACGTCGGTCCTGGTCTCTGGCTGCTCGATCTCGGGCCCGACGTGGTGGTGCTCGGTCCTGGGCCTCGATCCTTGTATTCTTCTTGGATTTTCTTTGGTTCCTCTTCATTCTTGGCTTGGCTCGTGCATTCCTTGACTTGGCCCCTTCATGAGCTCCTCCAAAATGTCCTCATTCTTGCCATTTTACCTACAAATCAAAGCAAACTCGCATAGTTTCCGAATCTTAAAGAAAACCGGGAACTAAGCTAAGAAGGAACGAAACTAACAAAGAAAGGAATGAAAAACACATATTTACAAGGGAAATTAACTACTAAAACACCTCCAAAATGAGAGACATCAGAATACCCCATACTTAAACTTGCTTGTCCTCAAGCAATAACAATGTAAGCAAGACCGAAGCACAATCTTCAAGTAAAGCCTCATATGAAAAATCTAGTAAGAACAGGTGACAGACATGCTAGCAAGATTATGTCATCACACATGATCAAGTGTTCAAGGAATTAAGTCTAATGCAACAAAGCCTCACTTTAGGGATATGAAATGTGTATCACTCATCATGTGTTTAGACTTGAAAATGAACACTCATACTCAAAAATCATGTAAGTAAAGACTTTACTATTGAAGCTAATATCACCAATTCCTCCACCTAGAGATGCCTATTACAATGCACACAAAGAATATGAACTTGGCTCAATGGAGGTCCTCAAAGAGGTTCCATTCGGCCGGGTTGTAATGGGGCTTTTGGTGTTTCTCAAGGTGGGAATTATTTTGGTCTTGTGGTGCTTACAATGGGGATTGAACTTTCTAGTCTCTCACCAACTTCACCAATTTTATTCCACTTTCATTTCACTCATCCAAAAGACTTTGATTTTTCTCCTTTTCAACTTTCATTTCACTAAACATTCCACTTCATCTTTGCACTACACTTTTTGTTGGATTTTTCACACTTTTTCACTAAGATCGACTTGCACTAACTTGGGCCCGATGTGCACTTTAACTCGGTCGGTGCCCTTTTCTTCACTTAAGCACTTTGCTTTCAATCCACTATTTTTTTCCAACTTTTCTTTCTTTCTTCTCAACAAAGATGCACTACCCACTTGATTTATAACTCCCTTTCTTGCCCTTCACCAAAGAGAATCTCAATTCTCCAAATATTCTTCCAAAACCTCTCACTAAAGTCCAATCCCATAAGGGTCAAGTCATATAGGCTAGGAATCATATTTTTGAGGAGTTTCAAACAAAGGTCTAAGGCTAAAACGGGGCTACAAACAATGGTTTATCTTCAAGGTAGGATATGGAACATTTTGTGACTAAGCAAAATAAAGTTCAAATCAATGTGACAATGCATAGAACAAATCTCATATTGGTCTCGGAAAATAGATAAACACCGCAATAGCAAGTTTTACTAAGCATGCATGAGCTAATCACACAAGAAAATGGGGGATATGCAATATGAACAAGCATCCCTAAAATGGCCAAAAATCATCTCACAAGGTTCACTCTAGCTTAGTTGCATGAAATTTCATTCAAGAATTCATGTGCTCAATAAAAACATGCAAGATATCATATCACATTAAAAACAACATCCATTTAGAGGCTAAACTATCCAAAAATATGCAAAGGAATTTACATGCTCACATCATCATTAGCCTTCTTTAGACATCTAAGATGGGAATTCCTAGTCCAAAACAAAATCTTTTTGTTCTTTTTCACACAATTTTCGAATTTTTATGATTTTTTTCAAAAATTTCTCAAAAACAAAACAAACTCATCCATTCATGCCATAAAATTCAATCATCAAATCATCACATCATTCATCATGCCACTATCCAAAAAAAATGAAACATCCCTTAGACAAAACAAGAGAAAACACATGAAACTAAACATGGAACTATGAGCTACTAACCCACCCCATACTTAAAATTTTGAGCTCCTCATCAAAAGAAATCAAAACTCAAAAGGAAAGAGAAGAGTAGAGAAAGCTCACAATTTCCTTATTCTTGAATGGCTTGGTGAGGCTTAGTTCGGGGGGTGGCCACGGCGTTGTCTCCTTTGGAGCCGGGCGTGCCGCTCTCGCTCATACACTTGATCGTGGAAAGGTTCTTGACTTGGCGGTTGGATTTGTGGGGCGGGACGCATCCATTGATCTTCACGGGAAGAGAAGTTCCCGGTCATCCACTCATTGAAACTCTCTTGGACGCTCCATCTTTGATCCTCGGCCGCCCTCAAGTCATCCACATCACGTCTCATGTAGGCCATGTTGCGGTTCACCTCGTCAAATTGCACTTGGAAGTCCTCTTGGTGTTGAAAAAGTTGTTGTTGTTGGAAGTTGAGGTTTTGTTGTTGAAGGTTGATGTGGTGTGCCTCTTGAAGCATTGTTGATTGTTGAAGTTGGAGATGCGCCATTTGATTGGCCAAGAAGTTCATGTCCACCGATTGATTTGGCTCGGGGAACACCATTTCGGGCCCATACCATTGGGCATACCCCTCATACCCTCCATAGCTTGGTGGTGCTTGATGTGCTCCACTTCCCTCACCCCTTTCAAATCGGCTCGGGACTGGATCGGGCAAGTATGCATCGGACCGACGTTGGTGGATGTCGGGCCCGACGTTGGTGCGTGGTCGGTGAGCAAATTGTGGTAACCACCATCTTCTTCTTCTTCTTCATTTCTAGGCAAGTCCACATCCATGTCATCTCTTCTCACGAACTCATATTGGTTGGGCTCCTCTTCTTCGGTGTCCGGGGAAACTTGAGGAGAAGTAAAGCGGATGTGTTGTGATTGTCTCCTAACCTCAAGCGTCCCCTCCGGCTCTCCAAAAGGTTCACCTTTCCCGTCCACACTTGGAACCAATTGTAGTAGCTCGTGAGATTGAAGAGACGTGGCCCTAAAGGTATGTGCACATTGTCAAAGTTTGAGTGTGGAGCTAGGTGTGTTGTGGCACCGGTCACTTGCTTCTCTTTGATGATGTTGGCCTTCTTGAAGTATTTTAGGTCCATGAGCTCCACACCATTAGGGGCCGGTGTGTAGGTAGACAAGTCCACCTCAAGACGGTGAGCCAACACGGCTATCATGCCTCCGAAGTAGATCCATGAAGAACTTTGGAAGTCCCTCACCATCTTCACCCATTCCCATGCAAGGTTCATTGGCTTCTCATTCTCAAACAACATCTCATAGAGTAGCATGGCCTCCTCCTTCATTGGCTTGCTCAATTCATGCCTCGCAAAGATAGAACAACCTAAGGCTCGGATCATAACTCGGAAGAGTGGGTTGGCTATCTCATTAGTCGATGCTCCTTTCCTCATCTCACGTCTTCCGGCTACAAACTTCCAAAGGTAGTCCACCTTCTCGTTGTCAACATAGGCCTCATCTCTCGGGAAAGGGAAGCCGAAGTAATGTGCCATGTCCCGAAGAGACACCTCATGCAATTCGTTGCCCATTTGGAAGGAAATCATGCCTTCACTCTCAACTCCTTCATAGGTGCAATTGAAGGTCGCCATGAACTCGGACGTCAAGGCGGGATAGTGAGTGTTGTTCCACCTTAGCAAGACATTGAGCCCAATATGAGAATAGCACCGAATAAGAGCCTCCTCCATGCACGTCTTGCGAATAGACTCCCAATCTAACCACCGAGTGTGGTGTGATAGACCCATGAGACGCTCATACTCTCTAGCCACATCCTCATCCTCAAAGCGCACGTCGTCCATCCTTTGGACCCTCTTGGACGACTTCTTGGACTTTCTAGTTGCTTTCTCCATCCTTGAAGAAGATGCTCGGGTAGACATAGTACCTACACACAATCAAAACCAAAGAACTCCAAGATAAAATCTATACAATCACAACAAGAGCACAAACTTCCATCACAAACAACTCATCATGCAAAGAGATAACCCCATACTTGCTCTTAATACACTCACTCCACAAAATTCAATCATGCATGAACAAAGGGTCACATATCAATGGTCAAGCTACAAGATATATCATGATAAACATGCTATAACCAACATTCAAGCTCATGAATCCCAAAGTTCACACAAGAGAAACTCGAAAAGCATAGGATCGACATGCAAGGGACGTCGGGTCCGAGGTTGTGGACCTCGGTCCGAGTCTGTGGACCGACATGCAACTTCGGTCCGAGGTTCTGGGTACCTCGGTCCGACTATATTTCGACTTCTCTACTTCGAATCACCCATAAAACACTCTATCATGCTCCTAAAATCCAAAATCAACCATTTCTCATCACCAATCGAAGTTCTAAGTGGGATTTAGCAACAATTAAGCACAAATTTCACAATGCATGCAAATCACCATGGATGCTCAAAGTCTAAACTCACTCAATCATGGCATATCTCAAATCTAGCAATGTAAGCATGAAATTCACAAAGAATCAAGTAGAGATTGAGATTCACATACCAAATATGAAGAATCAAAGACTTCTAGCAAATAACTTCTTAGAACCCAAATTTCTCTGAGGGATGAAGATCTATGGGATTTTGGTTGGGATTTTGGCTTGAGGATCGATGTTTGGGGATGCTAGGGGTTGGATCGAGATCTTGTGGTGAGATGGCTTGAAGTTCGAGTATGGTGGGAGATGGGGATCGAATTGGGAGTTTTTTGAAGGGATTGGTATTTTGGGAAGGTAGTTATGGAGGTAATGGGTGTTAGGTATGGGAAAGGGGGCTTAAATGCGGTAGAAGTCAAAGGTAGGTCAGAAGGGTAAAATAGGAATTTCCATCAAAATCAAGTCCAAAATGGGTCGGCTAGCTTGGACCGACGTTGGGACCTCGGGCCCGAGGTACTGGGTACCTCGGTCCTACCCGGTTTTGTTTCCTAAAATTCCCTCGTCTTGGTATTTTCTACCCTCAAGTCATTGCATCATTTCCACAAATACCACACATGATCATCAAGCTCACATAACACATATATCCACAAAATACATGCTAAAGAAGAGATTAGGAAGAATCTAAGCTAAGGCAAAGAAAAACAAACTAGAAACTACAAAAATGAATCTACTAAACCCGGGTTTCCTCCCGAGGAGCGCTTCTTTTAAGTCACTAGCTTGACTTCTAACCTCTACCCTTCAAGTAGGGTGAAACACGGTGAATTGATCCTCCTTGTCATATGCACCTCCATTCTCCTCATAGCCAAAGTGCCACCATTTGTGTTTGATGAAAGTGTGGCCTCCTAATTCTCCATCATTCTTCTCCTCCAAAGTGTAGGAAGGTATCTCTTGCATCTTCTCAACTTGCTCTTCATTACCTACATCACAAAAGTCTAAAGAATTTCTAGGGGACTCAATGACATCATAACTCACAATCTTCTTGCAAATCACTCAAGCAAAGGTAATCATCCTCTAGATCCTCTTTCAAATCACTTAGACAAATGTAAGAATCTCCCACATCAAAAGGATATAGATTAGGATACTCTTCATGGCTTGGTGGGCTATCTCCATCCCTTGATTCTTCATGGACTTGAACATTGACCATGGCATGGCCTCTCAATGGTGCTTCCTCCTCTTTTGTGGGTTCCAACTCCTCTCTCTTGCGCTTGGCACTTTCCTCTAGTTTCAAAATCGCCAATGCATCCGGTTCATTAAGGGCCTTGTTGAAATGGAACTCCACTTTTTCCTCGCCAATCTCGAAAGTGACCTTCCCATTCCTCACATCAAACTTGGCACCCGCCATAGCTAGAAACGGCCTTCCGAGAATAATGGGCACCATCGGATCTTCTTTCATGTCTAAGATTACAAAATCATCGGGCACAAAATATCTTCCAACTCTAACCAGGACGTCATCTAGAATTCCGGTGGCCTTTGTTGATGAACCATCGGCCATAGTAAGACTCATATCAACCGGTTCCATATCTCCGAGGTTAGCCCTTCTCCATATGCTCATGGGCATAACCGATATGCTTGCTCCTAAATCACAAAGAGCCTTGAATTGTTGGGATCCAATTCCTACGGTGATGGCAAATCTTCCGGGATCACTTAGCTTTTGAGGTAGCTCCAAGATCTTCACCTCATCTTGCATCTCAACAATTGACCTCTTCTTGCTCAAGATTTCCTTCAAGAACTTTGCATAGGATGGCATCTCACTTAGAGCATCGGTGAATGGAATAGTGATGTTCAAGCCTTGCAAAAGTTTAAGAACCGCTTGAACTTGCCCTCAACAATCTCCTTAGGCTTCTTCATAGGATATGGAAGAGTGGTAGCACCTTGCTTCTTACTTGGATCCACCTCCTTGGATCGATCTTTCTCTTTCTCAACGATCTCAGCCTGGACCGACTTAGGATCGACGTCGGGACCGATGTCAAGCATCTTGGACCGGGGGCAGGGGATTTCTGGGCACGTCGAGCCACCTTCAGGGCAAGTCGGGCCAACTTCAGGGCAAGTCGGGCCCGAGTTGCTGGGTATCTCGGTCCACTTCAGGGGACCTCATCCATCTACCGGATCGATGTCTGGGCATGTCGGGCCCGAGGTGCTTGGAACCTCGGTCCGACTTCCTTCTTTTGCTCTTGGAACTTGTGGCTCGGGCAAACTCCGTCCACTCCTCAATCCTATGGCACGAACTTCGTTTTGTTGTTGTTGGGCACGAGGATTCTCCTCGGGTCGGCCTGGGAGTCTCCCTTCCTCTCTTGGAAGTTGATTTGCCATGTGAACAAATTGGTTGTCCACTTGTCTTCTCCACACACCAAACTCCTTGAATTGGGTCTCTATGTTGGTGACTTGATTCTTCAAATCTTGAGCCCATTGTGGTGTTTGCTCATAGAATCCGGGAGGTCGGTATGGTGGTGGTTGGGCCCTTGGCTCGGTTTGGTTGAAGTTGTTGTTGTAGCCACTAGCTTGGCCTTGGTTCCACCTTCCTCCATTGTTGAAATTGGTTCTCCCTCCATAGTTCCTTTGAACATAGTTGGCCTCTTCAATTTGCTCGGCCAATCGGACTTGGCGCTCATTTGGGCACTCTTGGGCTCCATGCTTCAAAGAACCACACTCTTCACAAGCTCTTGTGTTTTGTTGCAGATGACCATCTTCCTCCTCATCTTGTTCAACTCATCCTCCAAGAATTGGTTCTTCACATCTTTGTCCACCTCTTCACTTTTGGGATCGTAGAGCCTCTTCGGACCTTTTCCATGGACTCTCACTTCCTTGCTCACTTGATTGACTCCATACATGGCTTCATAATCCGAGAGCTTGTCTAGCAATTCCCACGCTTGCTCCGGAGGCAAGTCAATGAACCCACAATCGGTATGGAGGTTCAATTTATCCTTAGTGGCGGGGTTGATTCCTTGGAAGAAAATGTCCTGAAGGACATAAGGTTGTTGACCATGTGTCGGACACGCCCTTAACATCTCTTTGAATCGGTCCCATGCCTCGAAAAGTGGCTCATGAGCTCCTTGTTGAAAGCTAGCAATCTTCCTTCTAAGCTCCGTCGTCTTGGTGGGCGGAGAGAACTTCATCAAGAATGAGTCGTTGAGAGCCCTCCATGATGTGATAGAACGAGGTGCTTGACTCTCCAACTCAAGTGTCTCATCGTCCGTCGAGATGGTCTCACAAAGATCTTTGAATTGCTTCACATGCTCGATCGGGCACTCATTCGGTCTCCCTTGGAATTGCTCTCTCTTGATGAGTGAGATAAATTGAGTTTTAATCTCAAAATTCTTTGACACCTCCGGCAAGACGATGGCCGGTTCGGGCACTTTCAACTCCGGATGCATGTATTGTCTAGCATTCCGGGGTTGGGTGTTGATTTGAGCCTCCAACCATATCCTTTGCTCCCTCTCTTTACGAGCCTCGGCATCTCGGTTCGCCATTTCAAGTTGCATTCGAGCCATGTCGGCTCTCATCCTCTCGAACTCCTCATCTCGGGCTTGGTCCGCCATCCTCTTCTTCTTTCGGGCTTGCCTTAAAATACTCTCCGGGTCACACACAAAGTCGAGCTCAAGTGTTCCTCGGACGGAACTAGCTCGCATGCACCTACAACCAAAGACACAAACAAAAACCGAATCATAACAAACAAGGGGTTTGGGCTAGTCCCTCACCCAAATCACTATCAAAATCAAAGACTCAACTAAGACGGTACCTCGAACAAATAGAACTCCCCGGCAACGGCGCCAAAAATTCTGATCGGTCCGGGATCGGAGGGTCTCACAATTTTAAATTTATAAAACTGAACCTCAATTGTAGTAAAGAGGTAGGGTGTCGAACACACGGGAGTTCGTGCGTCGAGAGTACCCGAAAGACTAAAAAGGGAGAAAAGAAAGGCAAAACAAAGAAAAACAAGGGAAATCGCCTCGGACCGACACTGGTCACTTCGGTCCGAGGGTGGATCGAGGTCGAGTTTGGCTGGGACCGACGTACACTATGTCGGGCCCGACTTGCTGGGTAACTCGGTCTTGCACAAATAAGTAGATCGGTCTTGGGTTTTTGGGTTCCTCCCCTAACTAGACTTGGATATTCTTCCCCAATTCAACCAATAAGTGTTTGATCCTTGTGAGATCGAGGTTGCTAGCCCCGGATCCCTCCACTCTACACCTCGACCTAAGGGAGTTTTCACTCACCTTCGATGCTAGGAACTTGTGATGGGATCGAGATTGCTCACGCTTACTCTTACCAAACACAAGCCCTAGATCTCTTATTTCCATAAGAGAATTGAAGCTCAATGTAGAGAGGATTCACAAATCAAGCACTCAAGGCTATTCAATTGGGGTTTTCTACCCAATCCTAGCTAGGGGATTCCCCATAGCCCAAGACTATGGAATCTACTCCATATGGTAAGAGAAAAACACAATCAAAAGGGAAATCAAGCAAATCTCAATCATCAGCATCCAATCAAACTCCAATTGCATTCAAATCCAAAGTGTCAACAAGATCCAAGTCTCAATTCTACTAGATCAAAGCAAAACAAAGTACAAAACTCACAAATCCTCCTCTCTAGGCCACCGATCTCCTCTTCTCTTCCTTCTCCTCTCTTCTCCTTGCTCTCCAAGTCTTCCTTGAGCCTTTAGAGAGTGATTTGGGTGTGTGTTGTGTCAACTCTTGCTCTCCCTCTAAATGATCACTAATCACCTCTAATTATCCTCCTGCTTGGATTGGGGACCAAGGAATTCCCAATTTAGAAAGGGGCAAATGTGGAAAGTTACTAAAAATATGCCTTGGGGAACAATCCACTCCATTGCCGACTTGGATCGACACGGGGCAACATCGGGCCCGACGTTGGGAACGTCAGTCCTGGTCTCTGGCTGCTCGATCTCGGGCCCGACGTGGTGGTGCTCGGTCATGGGCCTCGATCCTTGTCTTCTTCTTGGGTTTCCTTTGGTTCCTCTTCATTCTTGGCTTAGCTCGTGCATTCCTTGACTTGGCCCCTTCATGAGCTCCTCCAAAATGTCCTCATTCTTGCCATTTTACCTACAAATCAAAGCAAACTCGCATAGTTTCCGAATCTTAAAGAAAACCGGGAACTAAGCTAAGAAGGAACGAAACTAACAAAGAAAGGAATGAAAAACACATATTTAAAAGGGAAATTAACTACTAAAACACCTCCAAAATGAGAGACATCACATACCCCTTGTGTGTTACTAATTCGTTTTCCCGTGTTTGTGACTGCAGGTGTATGCCCTCTAGTTCACGACGGAAAATCGACTATTTTCCCTTTGATCCTGAAATAGAGAGAACCCTTCACCGCAAGCTACGAGAACGACGAGCAATGGCCGACGCTGAGGCTCTTGCTCAACAAATGGAACAACTCCGCGCTCAGATGGAGCGCATGCAAATGGAGCGTAATGCTCAAGAGGCTGCTTTGCACCAAGAGAGAGAGGCTGCTGCCCGTCTCCAACAACAACTAGATGCTATTCCGAGGAACGCTAAGCAATACATGCATTCGGAGCTTAGAGTTCCCGAATCCGCTATTGTGTTCCCGGCGATTGAGCGTGCCTTTGAGATCAAGTCCCACTTCATCACTCTCATCAAGAGGTCTCAATATGAAGGCAAGACATCCGAATGCCCTATGGAGCACATCAAAAACTTCACCGATCTTTGTGACACCATCGCCGCCGATGGCGTGTCACTTGAATATGTGCTCCTACAGGCGTTCAAGTGGTCTCTAACCGGGAAGGCACTTCATTGGCTCGAGAGTTTGCCCGCTAGGTCGATCACTACATGGAAGGCTTTGCACGACTTGTTCATGACGAAGTTCTTTCCACCTGCCAAGACTACCGAGCTACGGAAGCGCAACACTTCTTATCATCAACTTCCCAACGAGACTTTTGTTGAGACTTGGGAGAGATTCAAAGAGCTTCTTCGGCAATGTCCTACTCATGGACAACCTCCTTATGTTCTTTAAGAGATATTCTTCCAAGGGATCAATGCCGCCACAAAGGACCGCATCAATCTTCACACCGATTGCGGTTTCATTGAGATGGATCCCGATGAGGCGTGGGCTCTATTGGACAAACTCACCAACTATCATGCTATATATGGGACCCAACAACCCATCCGGATTCAAACAAAGAAGCTTTATGATCCAATAGCGAGCCAATTGATCAAGATGTGAAGTTTCAATTCATGCAAGATAAGATCAACCGGCTCGAGAAGCAAGTGAGTTACTACAAGTCCGTTGCCCCAACTTGTCAAGAATGTGGTTCTCAATCTCATACCACCGCTTCTTGTACGAATGTGGAGCAAGTTCGGGCTGCCGAGGCATATGCGGAGGAAAACTATATGCGAGGACCCTACCGAGGTCAAAACAATGCTTATGCGGGGAGGAACAACAACAACTATTCTCAATGGAATAACAATGGCCAAGGCCAAAGTTATCCACCTCCTCCACAAGAACAAAGGGCCCCTCCTTATAGACCTCCCGGGTATCAAGCGGAGCCATCATGGATGCAAGAGTTGCAAGAAGGACTCATGCGAGGGATGCGGACCGAGCTGGATACAAGGTTGGGAGACCTCGACTCATGGAAAAAGAATATTGATTCCCAACTTGGTCATCTAGCGGCTCAATTTCCACGACCTCAAGAACAACTCCCGGGCCGCCCCGAAGAGAATCCTAGAGGCCGAGCAAGTAATGGCGAGATCCGAGCCATGAATCTACGGAATGGCAAGGCATTGCCCGATCCACCAAAGCAAACGGCGAAGGATGTTGTCTCAGGACCGACCCCATCTGGGTCGATCTTGACCCACTCAATGATCGATCCTGAGGCTGCTGATGATGAGGGCGAAGGGGCGATCGACCCCGCTGAGGTCGAGCTCGACCACTCTGCACCAGGAAAGTCCTCTAACCCTTCCCCTCAGCTCATTCCCGATCCCACTCCTTCCTCTTCCCACTCCAAGATACTTCCTTTTCCTTCTAAGAAGCCCAAGGACTCGACGGAAGAAAAGTTTAAGCTCTTTTTAAGTTGCTTCAAGGCTTGAATCTTTCTATTCCTTTCGCCGAGGCCTTGAATGAAATGCCCGCTTACACCAAATTCTTGAAGGAGATTCTCTCTAGGAAGCGATCAATGTCGGAACTAACGGATGAGGTGAGGTCATTGGACCTTCCCGAGAAGCTCGGTGATCCCGGGAAGTTTGCTATTACTATAGGTATTGGAGCTTATCGTTTCAAAGCATTGTGTGATCTTGGTGCTAGTGCTAGCTAGCTCCCACTTTCAATTTGGTCCAAGACCAACATGGGGCCCTTAGTACCGGTGAACATAAGGCTATACATGGCGGATGGGTCATGCGTTCAGCCCACGGGTGTAGTGGATGATTTCCCCGTTCAAGTGGGGAAGTTCTTTGTGCCTAATGATTTCATAGTCATGGAGATGCCCGAGGACCCGGCCGTACCCATCATACTCGGACGACCCTTCTTAGCCACCGCGGGCGCGGTCATTGATGTCAAGAGTGGACTTCTTACTTTCAAAATTGGTGAAGAAGTGGTCGAGTTCGGATTCAACCCTACTTTGAAGGAATCAAGTCATGAGGAGGTCAAGATGCTCTACACACACTTCGACTACATCGAGTGCAACAACCCGACGGGACGATTTTTGACATGGGAACCTCTACCGCGAAACTCGAGGGTCTCAGGACCGACCCTACTTGGGTCGAGCACGACCCCCCTGGATGGTGGCGAGGAGTCCTTCCTTGTCATGGATGCACTCAAGGCGGAGCACGAGGATGAAGTTAGCTTGCCCGAGCCCACTCCCGAGCTATAGGAGCTTCCCGATTCTTTGAGGTACGTTTTTCTTGGTCCAAATTCTTCTCTCCCCGTCATTATTAATTCTAATTTGAGTGAGGAAGAGGAAGGCAAATTGCTTGATGTGCTTAGGACCCATAGGAAAGCCATAGGATATTCTCTAGAGGAACTTAGTGGTATTTCACCATCATTGTGCATGCATAGGATATATATGGAGGATGACTATAAACCCACTATTGAGCGCTGTTGGGCCCTAATTAACCAGAAGCCCGAGGCGAGTGCTAGAGCGGCCCACAAGATGTCTACGAAGATCATCAATGCGTTTCTAGAAGGTCGGTCAAGCTAAGTTTGACCGAGTATACCTCTTTGACCCTTCAAGCGTGACGATAGGTTGAATTATATCCATTTAGGGTTTCTTTTATCTTGTATAGGCGGAATCATATCTATTCTAAGGATGGTATATCTTCTACGATTTATCTATCTATTTAGTTATCTTTATATCTTGTAGAGCACTCTATCTTTTAGGCCCCTATAAATACATAGAGGGGGTCATACACATATACGTTACACATTCATACATTAATACAATCAAATACATACGAAGTCTAATACGATTTTCATATCTATTCTTTTGATCCTCAGACTCGTAAAGCTTAATTCACCCCCGATCTAGGCTAAGGGGTCGCCAACTTTGCTTGGTCGATTTCTAGCTCTAACAATTTGGCGCCCACCGTGGGGCTAAGAATTTGGCAACTTACGAACAAAGGATCACTTGCGGTTCAAGTTTCTCACCTACAACAATGTCTGAATCTGGGGAGTTCGTGCCAGACAAGAACAACGCCACCCAACAAGAAGAAATCTTGTCTAAACAACGAGAAGACGAGATGGGGGACGTTCGGCGTCGCATGGAACTTCTTCAAAAGGAACTCGAGCAACAAAAAGGCTTCTTTGAAGCCAGCATGGAGCGCTTGACCAATGAGAACAACCAACTCAGGAGCCAGAACCAGTTGCTCACCACGGCAAGACAGCCCGCCAACATGCCCAGAAATACTGAGGGTCTGGCAACTCGGCTAAACTTCGATTCCGGAGAAGGGACCTCTGGAGGAAACAATGGGAACGACACCCAAGGCGGAGTCATGAACACTCAACAGACGCCTAACCCTGAGAGCAACCGCGAGCAGGCGACAAACAGGGAGGTCCCCGGAAACCAAGTCACGCCTCCGGGTAACACCTATCGAACCCGCTCCGGGAACGTGTGGATAGCGGAGAACGCTTACACTGAAAGACACCAGGATGTCGATCTAGACGCCCTCATCCGAAGGAAGGTCATGGAGCAGATCGGAGCCATCTCCGACCAAGTTGTTAGAAGCCACGCCGGATACCAGCCGGTGCAACCAGAGGCCCATGACGGATACGACGAATTACCATTCGTCCCCAGGATTGCTCGGGCCGAAATACCGAGGAAAGTCACCATCCCCACCATGACTCCTTAGAACGGCACCACGGACCCTAACGAGCACATAGCCATCTACAAGCAAAAGATGAAGACTAGCTCGGTTCCCAGTCATTCAAAGGAGTCCGTGATGTGTAAGGGGTTTGGAACGACCCTGACCGGGCCAGCCCTCACATGGTTCATCGGTCTACCCAGAGGGAGCATCAAGTCCTTCGCTGACCTCTCGGACACCTTCCAGAGCCAGTTCGCAAGCAGTCACAAGTTCGAGAAGCAGTCTAGCGACCTTTACCGGGTCAAACAGAAGAACCATGAGACCACGAGAGCTTTCCTAGATCGCTTCAACAAAGAGAAAGTAACCATCCCAAATTGCGATACTACTACTGCAATCGAGGCTTTCCGACAAGGGATCACACCTAACGGAGGATTGTACCAGGAGCTGACTAAACACCCATGTGTTACTTTCGAGGAAGTCCAGTCCAAGGCACTAGCACGTGCGATTGGAGGAAGATAGGACCTTACGAAGAAGATCGGCAGAACCTAGAGGTTCCGATAGGAAGGGCGGCAATGATCGCAAGAGGGAATATCCAGAAAGGAGGCGATCGCCCTTCGACCAGAGAAGGGGCGGGCGTGATCGATCCTACGATAGACACCCAGCCAAACGGGTTAATGTAGCTCGCAACAGGCCACCAATGGAGAAGGAACGCGACCCATTGCCACCACCTCTAGAGGATTACAATCTCAAAATCTCGCCATCACAACTAGTGAAAAATCTCTCCAAGGTGGGGGATCTGGTTAGATGGCCCATAAAGGATAAAGCACCCAAGGCAGGAGCCGACGAGAATAAATGGTGTGAATTCCACGACAACCACGGCCACTAGACCAAAGACTGCATCATGCTAAGGAGGGAAGTGGCGCACTTAATCTCTAAAGGCAAGATCCGGGAAGTGGCTCCAGACGCCAGAGTTCCTCGCGATCTTCTAGACAACCCCTACTCTAGAAAGGCGAGCGAGAAAACACCTCCTACCCCAGAAAGGGTGGTGAACGTGATCACCGGAGGCTCAAGCGTGTGTGGTCTTACTTACTCAGCAGCCAAGAGACACGCACGAGAGGGGTACCTGGGAAAACCTACCCATCTAGAGAGGCGACCTAGACAACCCACCGGGTTAGTGATAGTCTTTGACGACTCCGACATTGAAAACCAGGTTGGGCCTCATCACGACGGCTTGGTAATCTCCTTACACATAGGAAACGTCCTTATGAGGAGAATATTGGTCGACACCGGTAGTTCTACCAACCTAATAACACTCACTGCCCTCAAGGAGATGGGTCTGTCTGAAAACGACTTCCACAAGCAACCGGTCCCCCTCGTAGGGTTTAGTGGAGAAGTAAAGCATACCGCGGGAAACATAACCCTGCAGACCTTCGCAAAAGGAGTAAACCTACAAGTGGAGTTCATGGTGATAGATTGCCCATCCAGCTACAACGTGATCTTGGGTCGCCCTTGGTTACATGACATGAAAGAGGTGGCTTCCACCTATCACCAGACGGTGAAGTTTCCTACCCCCAGGGGAGTAGAAGAAATTCGGGGAGATCAGAGGCTAGCTAGAGAGTGCTACAAGACTGCTCTAAAGCCTACGGCCGCTGGGCCGCAGGCATAGCAATTACAGGACGCTACCCCTCCTGTCCAGACCCGAGAGGAAGAAGAAGAAGTGGAGGAGGTAGCAATAGGGGAAGGACGGATCGTTCGCCTGGGCATCGGACTAGACATGTCCATCAAGGCAGACCTTGTGTCCTTTCTGGAGAAACATCAGAAGTGCTTCGCGTGGAGCCACGAGGATATGACTGGAATTGACCCAGGGGTGATCACGCACAAGCTTAATACCGATCCTAGCTTCTCCCCTGTAAAACAAAAAAAAAGGAGGTTTGCCCCGGAACGAATCCAGGCAGTCGACGAGGAAGTAAGAAAGCTATTAGACGCGGGCGAAATCCGAGAGGTGAAATATCCAGAGTGGCTAGCTAACGTGGTGGTCGTCCCAAAGAAGAATGGGAAGTGGAGGGTTTGCGTGGACTTTACCGACCTGAACAAGGCTTGTCCTAAGGACTCTTTCCCAATCCCACACATAGACACGATGGTCGACGCCACTGCTGGTCATGAACTCTTGACATTCATGGACGCCTTTAGCGGCTATCACCAGATCCAGATGCACCCCGAAGACCAAGAGAAAACGTCCTTCATAACAGGACAAGGGACGTATTGTTATCGGGTTATGCCTTTCGGCTTAAAAAACGCTGGTGCAACGTACCAGAGTCTCGTTAACCACATGTTCCAGAATCAAATCGGGAAGACCATGGAGGTATATATCGACGATATGGTAGTCAAGAGCACGTTGGCGACACAGCACCAACAGCACCTCGAGGAAGCCTTCGACATTCTCGAAAAATTCAATATGAAGCTGAACCCTCAAAAGTGCACGTTCGGAGCTCAGTCTGGAAAATTTCTAGGTTACATCGTAACTAAAAGGGGGATTGAGGCCAGTCCTGACCAAGTGAAAGCAATAGCCTCCCTGAGATCGCCCAAGAACATCAAGGAAGTACAAAAGCTCGCAGGAAAGGTCGCCGCCCTTAACAGGTTCATATCCAAGTCGGCCGACAAGTGTCGCTTGTTTTATGACATACTCAAGAAAAAAAAAAGCTTCCAGTGGGACGAACCACACGAGAAAGCCTTCCAAGAACTCAAGGGTTATTTTTCCAATCCATTATTGCCAGCCAAGCCGGTACCAGGAGAAATCTTGCAGCTTTATCTAGAAGTATCGGGAAGCACACTAAGCGGGGTTCTAGTCAGGGAAGCCGACGGACAACAGATGCCAGTTTACTTCGTAAGCAAGACAATGACTTCAGCAGAGACTAGATACACCACCCTCGAAAAACTGGTCCTCGCCGTCGTCATGAGCTCGAATAAGCTACGCCCTTACTTTGAGGCGCACACGATCGCGGTGCAAACTAGCTACCCTCTGCGGCAAGTAATGCAGAAGCTGGAGTTCTCTGGACGAATGACCAAGTGGGCAGTACAACTCAGCGGCTATGACATCAAATACGAACCTCGCAAAGCCATAAAGTCACAGGTCCTAGCTGACTTCGTCGCTGACTTCACACCTGATCTAGAGGGGGCTGCGAACGCAAGCACACCCGCTCCTATCCCAAGCGAGACGCACGACACGTGGACACTCAACACAGATGGGGCTTCCAACGACAGAGGGATAGGGCTAGGGGTGGTCTTGGAGTCAAGCAAGGGAGATAGGCTAGCTCAGGCCGTAAGATGCGATTTCGACGCCACAAACAATGAGGCGGAGTACAAGGCTTTGATATTCGGGTTAGGGCTAGCACGTGACCTAGCAATCCGGAATCTTCAAGTAAGATGCGACTCCCTTTTGGTGATAAACCAGATACTAGGCCTGTTCGAGGCAAAAGACGAGAGGATGGCTCTTCATCTAGAGAAGGCGAGGGCATTGGCGGGAGATTTCCAACAGGTCACCTTCGAACAGGTACCCAGGGAAAACAATACGTCGGCCGACGCCTTAGCAGGCTTAGGCTCAGTACTCAATCCGAGTGAATACTCTCAGATCCCGCTAGTACACCTTCTATACTCGGCGATCGAGCATCCCAGAGAGACATCCACGCTACACACGCTCCCAGTAGTTAGCCTTGACGCACACTCTGGATCAACACCCGGTAGCTGGATCAAACCGTATCTGGACTGGCTAGTACACGAGAAGGCGCCCGAGGATAAAACGGAGGCAAGAGCTCTAAGAGAAAAAGCCACGCGATTCGTCGTCCACCAGGGCATACTCTACCACAAGTCTTCGTCTGGGGTCTTGCAAAGATGCGCAGAAGGAGAAGAAATAGAGAGCATTATGAAAGAAATCCACGAAGGGTATTGCGGGAACCATGCTGGTGGTAGGAGCTTGGCAAACAAGATACTTAGACATGGGTGGTACTGGCCAACGCTACGACACGACGCCACCAAGTATGCCCAGGAATGCAAGGCTTGCCAGCGACAGGCACCAACTTCTCACCAACCCTCCGAGAGCCTACATCCAACCCTCACTCCTTGGCCTTTCATGCGGTGGGGGATGGATATCGTGGGAAAGTTGCCTCCTTCTACGGGGCAAAAAGTATTCTTCTTGGCGATGACTGATTACTTCTCCAAGTGGATCGAAGCTGAAGCATATAGGGAGATCAAGGACAAGCACGTGATCTCGTTCATCGAGCGCAACATCCTATGCCGCTTCGGAATCCCAGCAACAATCATTTGTGACAACGGCTCCCAGTTCGTTAGCCAGAGAATGAGAGAATTCTGCCAGGGGTGGAACATCGACCTGGTTACATCAACCCCCAGATATCCTCAGGCGAATGGGCAAGCAGAGTCCTCAAACAAGGTAATCATAAGCAACCTAAAGAAGAGACTGGCCAAGTCCAAAGGCAAGTGGACAGAAGAGCTACCCTACGTGCTCTGGGCTGACCGCACCACTCCCAAGAAAGCAACGGGGCAAACCCCCTTTTCTCTGGTATACGGGTACGAGGCAGTCATCCCAGCTGAAATCCAGGTCCCGACCGCGCGGTATGGTCTAGCTACACTTAACCAGAACAAGGAGCAACTCGAGGCAGACCTAGAAACGGTCCAAGAGTTACGGGAATCAGCCCACCTCCGAGTAGCTCGATACCAGCAGCAAGTGTCCAGGAGCTATAACAAGAACGTAAGAGTGAAGGTCTTTCGAGTTGGAGACTGGGTACGTCGCAAGGTATTCCAGAACACAGCGGAGCAAAACGCGGGAAAACTAGCACCTGGATGGGAAGGACCTTACCGGATTACGAAGGTAGTAGGGCAAGGAGCTTACCAGTTGGAGTCCGAGGAAGGAGAACCAGTGCCTAGGAGTTGGAACGCCACTCACCTCAAGAAGTATTATTTCTAGAAACCCTATCTCTAGTTACTTAGTTTAATTTGCATATTAAAAGGTCTTGGATTTTCTTCTTTTTCGGGGGGATGCAAGGGGGTTCCTGAACCATCACCCCACTTTTCTTTCTAGATCATAGTTCTAGTGATTAGCACCAGTTAGCACACTACTTTGCGTTTTTGTGATTCTTTTGAGTTATGAATGATATTTATTACAAATTACTTCGTCTATACACATGGAAGACAAGAATGTGCTTCTCGAGAGCACGCCTTTGCAAAATTCGCACGATACATAAATCTACACCAGGGTACCCGCCTAGTAGCCCCGATCAAGCTACAAAAAGGCAAACATTCCCACAAAACTCGTGGACGTAACGATTAGGCCCATAAGTGACCTAGGCATTTATCGCCAGAAATCCCACAAAACTCGTGGACGTAATGATTTGGCCCATAAGAGGCCTAGGTAAGTATCGCCAGAATTGCAAAACTCGCACGAATATCTGGATCCACGAATAAGGCACAAATCGCCTAACACATATGCTAGCATCCAACGGATTAATCCATATACACTAACTGGTAATACAACCCAGACCTGTCATCAAACATTCGATATCGCAAAATCTAACGTTAGCACTTCGAACAAACAAGCTTGTTTATTACAGATAATAACCGCTAAGGCGCGCTAGTAACCTACACTATTTCTAGTAAAGACGAGCGTGCCTTTCCAGACACAACCTCTAGACGACGGTAATCCTCCCCTACATGATACAAGGGGTAGCAAGTCCACCTCTCACTACGACAACTTTACCAAATCACGTGGTTAAAATTACACCTACCAAAATCACCTCTAGACTCCTGTTCTAGAGATGTGCATTCGCAATCTTTCATGCTTGATTAGAACACAAGCACACTTCTCCGGGTACGTTCCCCAGAGTGTAAATCTACAAACGCATCCCTAGAAAAGACAAGGGGTATTGGTCCCTTCCGACAAAGGGCTTGTCCGAGGAAAATATCTTGTTTTTGGATACGGCAGGTGGAGCTATACCTAGGCAAAACTGCGGGAACAACGTACGTTCTCAAAAATCGGTTTGGCCATAAGGGGTCGTACTACAACATCAAGCAAAAGTCCGTTCCGAATAAGTTTCGAACTCTAGGTAATGCCTCTAAAGCTATTCCTACCACGATCAAGGGCGGACACCTTCTTATTTTGACAAACCTTTTTGATAAGCAAAAAACATGCATAGCTAAGTAAAATAAGGCCATACAGTGGGCCTGCGATTAGAGGTTCCTACACCAAGGGTACAAAGTTTTCCCCCGTAAGTCAAAGTCTTGGCACCAAGGCCACACCAGAATCATTTTGAAGTTTCTTGGCAAACGACATTGCCAGAAAAAGTACTTGAAACAAAAGACGATTGAAAAAACCACCACTTAAGAAAGATTACTTGGCCGGAGAAGGGGTTTGCGATGAGAGCTGCTCGTCTTTGTCCTTCTGAACAACATCGCTAGAACCCGCGGCTGGGGCATCTTCCATCGAAGCTGGAGAATTGGCATCATCCTCCAAGTCCTCATTGGGCAGGAATTCTTCTCCGGGCACCTTAGAACCGGGAGGGAATAATGTGTCAAAAGTGGCCTTCAGCTCTTCCAGGTCCCAACGGCCGCTCTCTCCGCTAGCGACACTCTCCGGCACCTCAATCTTGGCCTTAGTGGAATAGTACGTGCCGATCCTCACCACCTGCTGCGTGAACTCATTTGCAGCCTCCTGAAGCTCGACGACCTTTTTGGTTTGAGAAGATACCACTTCTTGCAGCTTGGCGACTTGAGTTCGGTGGGAACCTAGGGCCTCTTCAAGGATGCGGTTTTGGAGACCGGCTTCCTGCACTGCCTCAGAGGCCTGTCTCTCCTTAATCTTCAGCGCACTAAGCTCCCTCATATGCATGTCCATAGCCAAGGAAAATTCTTGGGTCGCCTACAATGGACGCTAAAGTAAGTAACCACAACAGTAAAAAGTTCAGTTTGACAAATAAGGAAGCACGCGAGTTTACCTTCTTCATGGCTGCCCTGGATCGCATCAGCGCCTGCTCCGTCCCGCCCTTGATGGAGGTGGCCCTAGCCTCACTAGAAGTGGACTCCAGCACAGCACCCTAGAAATCCGGGAGGTCATCCTTGGAAAGATCAACGGTAGGAGGGTCATCCAGTTTACGCTTCTAGGTAGGGCATTCTTGCTTAATCTCCTTCTTTGGCACTAGAGGAGGGTTCGAACTGCGGGACCTCAGCATGCGTTGCAACATGGCATCAGTGGAAACGTTTCTTTCACGACCTGACCATTCGACACGCCGGAAATTAGTTTCCTAGGCTAGGAGGTTTTACTAACCAAGCACAGAGAATGACGCTGAGAAGACTTACCAGAGTTAGTGGGCTTGGAAGAGCTTGACATTTTTGCAGTAGAGGGTGAGATTCGCGGCTCCGTGGTCTCACGGCTAGAACTCTCGGACGGACCCTCTTCTTTGAGCTTCTCTGGCTCGTTGAACACCCTGCTGGGGGCACGGTCTTTGGATTCGACAGTCAGTAACACTTTGATTAACTTCCCACTGGAGAACCTTGAGTTAAAATTCTTTGGCACTGCACACAAGAAAACCCTAGTAAGCATTAGCAAGATACATTGTCTAGAGGCATAGATCTAGTTATACACACTAGAAGCAACCATTAAAAAGCAACATATCAAGAAAAGCAGAAGAGCAAGCGAGGCTCTTACAAGTGGTGTTCCAAGCATCTAGGAAAACGTCCTTAAAGGTCTCTCCTAGCTCACCCAGAGAACGTCTTTCAACAAAGAAGTAGCGCGACTGCCACCCCGTGTTAGGGTTCTTGACGCCGGGGATCAGGGGGTCATGGGTGTTCCTAGAGTGGACGGAAATCCTACCCGGCCTGGAGGGCACTACCTTGTAAGCAACTAAGAACTCGCTCACCGTCATGCCTACCCCTTTCCTAGAAGCCAATTCATCAACACATCTCAATATGCGCCACGTCGTGGGCATAATCTGAGAGGGCGAAACTCCTAGATCTTTAAGAAAATCCCTAATGAATGGGGAAAACGGAAATTTGAGCCCTAATGAGAATGGGAACTCTGTGAAACAGATCCACCCTGGCCGGATCCAATCTATCAACTCATCTTGAGGGCAGTACGTCACGGTGCCGTCCGGAAAACCCCCTCTCGGAGACGATTCTGGCTACATCGTCCGGTGTAAGGTTGCATTGGAATTGGTCTTGCGCCATTAGTGAATAGGAGGGTGCGAAAAGGGGAGATTCGGCCATGGGTAGAAAGGGTTGAGGTTTGGGTGAAAGACGATGGAGATGAGATAGAAAAAGCAAAGGAAAGCGAAAGAAAAAGAGAGTGAAGACTAATTAGACTTATACCTGTAAGTTGGTGAAATGACGCCTCTACAGCGGATAGATGAAGAGCTAAGGGTTTTAATAACAGGTAATGATGGCGTACAAACGATTTCCAAGGCATACAAGTCGGAATAAGGAACTTTTGAGTTGATTCAAATTTGAAATTCGAATCTGAATTCCGAATTTAAATCAAAAGGGGTATTGTTGGGCCCTAATTAACCAGAAGCCCGAGGCGAGTGCTAGAGTGGCCTACAAGATGTTTACGAAGATCATCAATGCGTTTCTAGAAGGTCGGCCAAGCTAAGTTTGACCGAGTATACCTCTTTGACCCTTCAAGCGTGACGATAGGTTGAATTATATCCATTTAGGGTTTCTTTTATCTTGTATAGGCGGAATCATATCTATTCTAAGGATGGTATATCTTGTACGATTTATCTATCTATTTAGTTATCTTTATGTCTTGTAGAGCACTCTATCTTTTAGGCCCCTATAAATACATAGAGGGGGTCATACACATGTACGTTACACATTCATACATTAATACAATCAAATACATACGAAGTCTAATACGATTTTCATATCCATTCTTTTGATCCTCAAACTCGTAAAGCTTAATTCACGCCCGATCTAGGCTAAGGGGTCGCCAACTTTGCTTGGTCGATTTCTAGCTCTAACAAGCACCAACGTAGGCTAAACCCCAACATGAAAGAGGTAGTGAAGAAGGAAATCCTTAGAATGCTAGATGCCGGTATCATATTTCCTATCTCCGATAGCAAGTGGGTTAGCCCCGTACATGTGGTTCCTAAGAAAGGGGGGATGACGGTTGTAGAGAATGAGAAGGGAGAGTTGATTCCTACTAGGACCACCATGTGGAGGATGTGCATAGACTATAGGAAACTCAATAGTGCCACTAGGAAGGATCACTTCCCTCTCCCCTTCATTGACCAAGTTTTGGAACATTTAGCTCAACATGATTACTTTTGCTATTTGGATGGCTATAGTGGTTTTTGGCAAATTCCCATTTGTTGGGCCCTGGTTCAAAACCAGTACGCATATCCAGATAGGCCCACGAGAAACGAGCAGCTCAAGGGAATCCGAAGTTGTTACACAGAACATTCCACCATATTGAAGAACATCTTATCTTATCTAGCCAAATATTCTATCTATTGTATCATATTTGTTGTTACACGGAACCTCCGTTCGGGAGTCAAACCGCGACCGCGGGTCCACCACCCGCGACCGCGGGTCAGCGATTGGCAGAATTACCGATCGTGCTTCTGACTCACTTTTCGGGAGCTACGCTTATCGGATTTGGACGATCCACATATCGCTGGAAAGAGGAGGAGATAAGATACAAATTATCTTCAAAAGTTGAAGCAAGAATCCTACTCGAAATCAGTCGAAACTGGCCACGAACAGCGCAGACCATGAGGAGCCCGTAAAGCTGAGTAACGAGGTTCTAGAAGGCAATCCGAGTAATGAGCTACGAAATCAGCATATTTGCCCGCCAAGATATAAGATAGACTTAAATTATATCTTGTAGGGATTTCTTTTATCTTATGTAACCGAATTTATACCATACTTAGGGGAATTCTATCTATTAGATGTGTATCTATCTAGTTAGTATTCTATCTTGTACACACTCTATCTTTTAGGTGTCCCCTATATATACATAGAGGGGGGTCACGAAATCACACACGATGTACGCATATCATCACATGTACACATTCACATACATCAATACAAATTTACACGTTTTTCTCTTCAATTCTTTCGTTCTATTTACTTTGTTCAGGCCCGATCTAGGCCAAGGGGTCACCAATCTTGCTTGGTTGATTTCTGGCTCTAACAATTTGGCGCCCACCGTGGGGCTGAGAACGAAGTAAGTCCGAACGAAAGCAACAAACTTTCGATACAATCGACATCATATATTCGTTTTCACACGATCAAACGACTCTACAACCAGACAGCGATCCCGCGTTGCGTCGTGAGACCTGCGAGAGTGATGAACTGCCCAGATCGCACGCCTGGATAACGGACGAAGAAACTAATTCCGAACGAAAGCAAACAACTTTCGATCCAATTGACATTCATGTTAAGAGAGGAAGACAACATCGAGAATCAAAACAATGTTGGAAACGCCCAGCACACCCAGAATACTTCCAGGAAGCACTGGATGGTCGATCTAGATACGAATATCCGAAAAAGATCATAAAACAGATGACTAATCAGATATCTTCAAGGCCAGACCTTGATGGTGGCGAAAAGACATCAATGGGGGTAGCGGTCTCGACGCCATATCTAGCTACGACACCCTTCTGACTGCCTTATTTGGGGAGCAAGCCAATCCAGTCAACCGTTGGGTTGCTTCCAGAACACTTCTAGAAATATCACAGAGATGGCCTCAAGGATAGACCTTGACGGTCGCAAAGAAACATCGAAGGACGTAGCGGCTTCAACACCATACCTTGGAGAAATACAACGCGAAACCAGCCCGGACACAACCATGGCAGATCGAACTAGACGACCCTTCTGGGGTCAGGATCGCGTCCCAGTCCTTCACATACTGGTTTCCTCGTTCCTTTATCCCACAATTCATTCCATACTTTTATTTTGCTAAAAGATATCTCTCTTTCTTATAAGCATCGATCCTCTACACTTATACATATTTACTGTTTACTAATTTCAATTGCTAGACGCATTGAGAAACCCTATTAACCTAATGATAAATCGCTTGTTAAAGCATGACCGATTGATCTATGTTCTAGACTCCTCCCTTACTAACGATGTGCATTACTCTTATACCCAAGAGACAGGAACTTCATACATGGAAGTTTACAACCTTTTGTGACAACAATGGATCCGTGCCCTCAGGTTATGCGATATCTAGATGATCTAGCAGGAGTTCCACATCTTCAATACTCAGGGAAACATCCTTAACCATCACTTTTCAGACTCTCGTATCAATTTCCTCCTTTTTTCTGGATCTGGTCTGGAGCATATATACTCTCCATCCATTATTGTTGACAAATTATCTAGAGTTACTACTATCACATGACATTGTTTGAGAACTAATCTAGTACTTTCCCTGTTTCGGAATCTAGACTCTGAAACTGGCTAAGATTTTCCCTATCTAGTACTCACTTGCTAGTTCTTATATTCTTGAAGATTGACTTTCATACTCATGGCTACGTTGTTCTCTGATAACGCCTTAAGGGCAATCCATGCTAATGCTCGTATGATTTCCAAGCATTACAGGTGGAATACTTACACATGGACTACACAAGAGAGACTCGTGCCAGCACCAGACACTGGTTATCCACAAAACTTCAAAGTTCACAAGAAAGTGGTACACTATTCACCCAGCTTTGCATTCTAGATAACAGTTCTAGCATTTCGCATTAGTTGAAACACTATTGTTCTTTCCTTCCTTTGCAATTCTTTCAGCATATTATATATATCTTTAGTATGACTATGCTTAAAGATTGTTTGCAAACTTAGCATGGACAGTGTCGTGCAAAAACCAGCACGACACAAAGTCCCCCTACAGGATACCTACCTAGTAGCCCTGATCAGGCTAACAATGGTTTATAACACCACTACACACACATAAGCGCATGTTCCCGCAAATCTCGCGGAAGATATCCCGCAAAGCTCGCGAGAAAGGATATTCCCACAAACCTCATGGACGTAACATTTAGGTTCATAAGTTGACCTAGGCATTTATCGCCAGATTATCCCACAAACCTCGTGGACGTAATGATTAGGCCCATAAGAGACCTAGGCAAGTATCGCCAGTATTGCAAAACTCGCACGAATATTTGGATCCATAAATAAGGCACAATTCGCCTGACACATATGCTAGCATCCGACGGATTAATCCACACATACTACCTGGTTGTACAACCTAGATAACCTATCAGATGGTTGACATCTCGAGCTAACGTTAGCACATCGTACAAACAAGCTTGTTTAGTGATATCACGACAAACGACCGCTGAGACGCACTAAATACCTTTAAGGACTCTGTCACAAACGCATGCACCGCTCGAGCAAATACACACGTAAGTCTCTAGATACACTCTCTAGACACAGTATCTAGAATACATACCCATCCTAAAAACCGCCACGATCACGTAAGTCGGGTACGAAGACTCCCTACCAGGCAGCACCCTGGAATGGTTACAAACACATATTACCAGACAGTTCCCTCTGGTATGATCACAAAAAGTACCCTACCAGGCAGTTCCCCCTGGTATGGTTGCAAGAACATCTTACCAGGCAGTTCCCCCTGGTACGATTTACGCACTAACGAAGCTCTAGAGCATACACAAATTGAGTAACCACTATTGCGGGACGCCGCATCACACTTACGTCCGGGGTACAGTCCTGGACCAAGCTCACAAAAACACTTTCAAAACATGCATCGACCCATGCCCTACCGTCAAAGAACGAGTGTACCGTTCAACAAAAGACAAAAGCGAAGCAATCATTTCTAGATACAGACTCTAGAGATACACCTCTCTACTTTGAAATATGAACCATTAGACATGGCCTATCTACATTACTAGAAGATAAATATAGTACTGATTAACCTTCTCATTACTAAGACATCGACTCACTCCATGTAACTAGAAAACGATACAATAGAACAAGACCGAACGGTCACTTCTAGATACAGTATCTAGAACACATCTTTCCTGAGTCGCTGGACTCAGCATGCTTACTTATCTAAGATGATGGATTTTTGACATCTATCATGTTTTTGAACGAAGTACCAATACCACACTAGACAGTGCTTCATCGGCGTCAACAAGACGAAGTCATCGATAAAGATAGACAGAAGCAAGTACTAACAGAGGAGAACATAAACAAAGTTACGCAAAGGAGTTTTCGTCCAGCAGAAGGGTTACATTTCTGGATCTCATAGCAAGAACACGAACCCAGACAGGGGTATGCAAAAATTCTTACAAAATGAAGACGTCACGGCACCAACAGAAGTTCTTGTCTTAGAGGATGCAATACACAATGGGGTCGATTCAAGACCAACGTTCTATAAGATGGAAGCAATAACAATACAGGGGTACTTGAAGAGTCCAGTAATCTACGACTGCTCGTGAACATTTCTAGATCAGCAAACTGGAATTCAGTGAAGCACGCCCATCATGATCACAATCTGGCCGATCATCATTGACGTAAGACAGGGGTTTAAGTACATTCTGGAAGGCCTCAACGACACTATCTTCACTATTTCGTCTGGGGTACGTTTGCAAGAGACAAGTCTTGCGAAAGAGCCTAGTACTGGGGTATTGGGGTAGAGATACATAGCAGAGTTGTTCTTCCCATCAAAAAAATCTTAAGATTCCTAAGGCGAAGCTTCATCAAATACTAAGCAACCACGACGGCCACCACATTGACCAAACACTAGGTCATCTTCACAATTTTTCACAGCTTTACTTCCCAAGCACAGTGCAACTCATCGAGTACTCGCTAGCTGATCTAGAGAGTCTCCGATGCAGACATGCAAAAACAACCAGTTTTACTACCTTAAGAAGTCACTTCAGAACACAGTTCCCAAGACATGAGCCTTCAAGCTAAGGCATATACCTTCCGTTTCTTAGACATCTACCAAGAGTGTTCAAACTCTAGGATCCTCTTTGACGATGGCTCTAGATAAGACAGCAAAGACTTCGATGACACATTACGAATCGGCTTCCAACTCCATAGTGGATCTGGATTTACAACCCGATCCGGGGGTATTGTTGGGCCCTGGTTCAAAACCAGTACGCATATCCAGATAGGTCCACGAGAAACGAGCAGCTCAAGGGAATCCGAAGTTGTTACACAGAACATTCCACCATATTGAAGAACATCTTATCTTATCTAGCCAAATATTCTATCTATTGTATCATATTTGTTGTTATATGGAACCTCCGTTCGGGAGTCAAACCGTGACCGCGGGTCCACCACCCGCGACTGCGGGTCAGCGATTGACAAAATTACCGATCGTGCTTCTGACTCACTTTTCGGGAGCTACGCTTATCGGATTTGGACGATCCACATATCGCTGGAAAGAGGAGGAGATAAGCTACAAATTATCTTTAGAAGTCGAAGCAAGAATCCTACTCGAAATCAGTCGAAACTGGCCACGAACAGCGCAGCCCATGAGGAGCCCGTAAAGCTGAGTAACGAGGTTCTAGAAGGCAATCCGAGTAATGAGCTACGAAATCAGCATATTTGCCCGCCAAGATATAAGATAGACTTAAATTATATCTTGTAGGGATTTCTTTTATCTTATGTAACCGAATTTATACCATACTTAGGGGAATTCTATCTATTAGATGTGTATCTATCTAGTTAGTATTTTATCTTGTACACACTCTATCTTTTAGGTGTCCCCTATATATACATAGAGGGGGGTCACGAAATCACACACGATGTACGCATATCATCACATGTACACATTCACATACATCAATACAAATTTACACGTTTTTCTCTTCAGTTCTTTCGTTCTATTTACTTTGTTCAGGCCCGATCTAGGCCAAGGGGTCACCAATCTTGCTTGGTTGATATCTGGCTCTAACACCATTCACCCCGATGATCAAGAGAAGACCACATTCACTTGTCCATATGGGACGTTTGCTTACAAGAGAATGCCGTTTGGGCTTTTCAATGCCCCGGCTACGTTTCAAAGGTGTATGATGGCCATCTTCTCCGACATGATTGAGGAAATAGTGGAGGTGTTCATGGATGATTTCTCGGTTTATGGTTCCTCTTTTGATTCCTGTCTTGTTAACCTCTCTAGGGTCCTTAAAAGATGTGAGGAAACGAACCTTGTGCTTAATTGGGAGAAGTGTCATTTCATGGTTAGAGAAGGAATAGTCTTAGGCCATCTAGTGTCTAAGCGAGGGATTGAGGTGGACAAGGCAAAAATTGAGCTTATTGAGAAATTGCCCCCTCCATCCTCCGTGAAAGACGTTAGGAGTTTCTTAGGGCATGCGGGGTTCTATAGGCGCTTCATTCAAGACTTTTCTAAAATTGCTAAACCTTTGACTCACTTACTAGTGAAAGATGTAGAGTTTAGCATGTCTTCGGATTGTCTTGAAGCGTTTTACAGGTTGAGGAGAGCTCTTGTGATGGCCCCCATCATGCAATCACCGGATTGGACACTTCCCTTTGAAATCATGTGTGATGCTAGTGACTATGCCATTGGTGCGGTCCTTGGGCAGCGGAAAGACAAGAAGCTTCATGCCATTTACTATGCAAGTAAGACTCTTGATGAAGCTCAAAGTAAGTACACTACCACCGAGAAGGAGTTTCTTGCCGTAGTATTTGCTTGTGAAAAATTCCGCTCTTATCTAGTAAGCTCTAAGGTGATTGTTTATACCAACCATGCCGCGATTAGATTTCTAATGGGAAAGAAAGACGCCAAGCCTAGGTTGCTTCGTTGGATGCTTTTGTTGCAGGAATTCGATCATGAAATCCGAGACAAGAAGGGAGCGGAGAACCTAGTGGCGGATCACCTATCTAGACTACCCCTTGAGCACATCATGGAGTCTGGCGGATCAATCCCCATCAATGACACACGCCCGGATGAGACCCTTATGCTCGGCAACAAAGATCACCATGAAGACGTTGGAGGAGGAGAAGCCGAGCTCTCAGGACCGACCTCACCAGGGTCGGGATCGACCCAAACAGAGGAAGCTGAGCTCTCAGGACCGACCTCACCAGGGTCAGGATCGACCCAAACAGAGGAAGCCGAGCTCTCAGGACCGACCCCTATGGGGTCGAGCACGACCCTACCCTTGGGTCGAACAAGTACGTCCTCTTCTTCCTCTTCGGTTCTTTCAAGCTCTAATGTTCTTCCATCTTCATCTTCTTCTCCTCCCCCTTCTATTCTTGCTATACGGGGGTCGAAGACCCCTTGGTTTGCGGATTTTGCCAACTATGTTGTAGGAGGCAGTATCCCGGATGGATTGACTTCACAAGTGATTCGCTCTATTTTGTATAGGTAAACTCTTGTATTTTAGGGCTATATTGAGTGTGTTTAGGTTAGAATTGTGCGTAATTGTAATATCTAGGCCGAAGACACAAGGATTCAAGAATCAAGAGTTTTAAGGCGTTTTGAGCTGTCTACGCGACCCCACTTTCTTGCAAAGGCTATATCTTGAGCTACAAGAGTCGGATTGGGCTGATTCCGGTGCCATTGGAAAGCCAACGTCAAGGGCTTCAATTCATCTTTTTACACCGAAGTCAGATTCCAAGACGAAGATGGTCAAAACAGCCTCCGAAGTGACACCAGCGATTCTGTCGAGATTCCGCGACCGCGGATTGTCCACCGCGACCGCGGTGGCTGCCGAGACGAGTTATTCTGTTCTGTCGTGAAAGCGTGGGCGCGGTGGAGACGACGCGACCGCGGTGATGCCGAATCCGAAGCGGGCCGAAATCTTTCTATCTTGTTTCCTTTTCAATCTTTTGCCTATTTCCTTATCTATCTCGTGGAGCTTGTTCCTTGGGCTATATAAGGAGGAGCCAGCCTTAGGTTTTTAGTATCTTCTTTCATATAATTCAATTCTTCTCTTTTAGGTTTTAGTTTAGTTTTGGAGAGCTAGTCTCCTAGGGTTTGTTCAAGGGAGAAGCTCTGATGTATGAACTCGTGAGGTTTTGGTAATTGATTTCTATCCTTTGGTTGATATTAATTCTCTTGTGCTTCATCTTATGAATGTTTATTGTTTCTCTAGGAGTAGCTAACCTATTGAATTGATTCATGTTCTACTGTTTGATTATGTTTGGACCGTGGACAAAACTAATCTGTGAAAACAACTTAACCTAGACCTGTTGTCTATGCAACTAGGATTAAGAAGAGAATTGATTGTTTTATCTTACAATTGACTCGTAGCTTGATTGTTTGATATTATATCCTGCATATCCTTGTTCTATATGCTAATTCTAGGTTTAAGCGTCCTTGCCTAGGGTTATAGAATTGCTTGGACCGTGGACTTGCGATTGTTAATGATCGGGATAGGAATTAACCATAGGTGTGAATGAAGTCAATGGATGAATCTATGATCGAGTGATTATTTCATGAGTGGATCTTTTGAATGAACCTGCCTCTTATCTATTTACTTATTTGTTTGTTCTTTGTTTTCTAGGTTAGTTTAGTTTAGATTCTTCTCTTCAATCCCCCATATCTTTAGTTGATAATTATATTAATACTAGAAGCCATAGTTCTCTTGGGTTCGACCCCTTACTTGCATGCTATACTAGTTTCTAGTTTGGGTTATTTATCTTTGATCCTGGCACGACGACTTTAGCCGAGTCAACAAGCCAAGAAGCAGTTCCTCCACGACGTCAAGCGCTACTATTGGGATGATCCCTACTTGTTCAAGCAAGGAAGTGATCACATCTTTCGACGTTGTGTTCCGGATGATGAGATAGAGGGAGCCATCCGACATTGCCATACTCTACCCACGGGTGGCCATGCTAAGGGATTCAAAACAACCGCAAAGATCCTCCAAAGCGGACTCTATTGGCCAACTCTCTTCAAAGATGTGCAAGCATATGTGACAACATGTGATGAGTGTCAACGGTTGGGGAACATCACATGGAGGAACGAGAACCCACTCACCGGGATCTTGGAGGTCGAGCTCTTCGATGTTTGGGGTATTGACTTCATGGGACCCTTCCCCTCTTCGGGTCCCTATAAGTACATACTCGTGGCAGTTGACTATGTTTCCAAGTGGGTCGAGGCCATAGCCACAAGGACGAATGATGCTCGAGTGGTGGCCAAGTTCATGAAGACCAACATCTTTCCCCGCTTTGGTGTCCCTCGAGTTCTCATTAGTGATGGAGGATCTCATTTCATTGAGCGGAGCTTTGAGGCGCTTTTGACCAAGTATGGGGTGTCTCACAAGGTGGCCACACCTTATCATCCTCAAACTAGCGGTCAAGTAGAAGTTTCAAACCGGCAAATCAAGAGCATTCTAGAGAAGACGGTGTCCCGCTCAAGAAAAGATTGGTCTTCCAAGCTTGATGATGCTCTATGGGCACACCGCACCGCCTACAAAACACCACTTCGCACCACTCCTTTCAATCTAGTGTATGGAAAGTCTTGCCATTTGCCCGTCGAGCTCGAACACAAGGTTTTATGGGCTCTCAAGAAGCTCAACATGGACCTCGATGCGGCCGGAGAGAAGCGTTTCATGGACTTGCAAGAACTAGAGGAATCGAGGCTCAAGGCATATGAGAACTCCAAAATCTACAAGGAGAGGACCAAGAAGTGGCATGATAGCAAGCTTGTGCCAAAAACCATCAAGGCCGGTGACCAAGTGCTCCTCTTCAACTCAAGGCTTCGACTCTTCCCCGGAAAGTTACGGACCCGATGGAGTGGACCATTCACGGTTCACCACATTTACTTGCACGGGGCAGCCGATCTTATAGATGAGAATGGTGGGATCTTCAAAGTCAATGGGCATCGCTTGAAGAAGTACTATGCTAAAATGGAACCCGATGAAGAGATCCGAGCCACTTGGGCTCTCACCACCTCGGACTAAGCTAAGGTATCTATCGTCAAGCTAACGACGTTAAAAAAGCTCTTACGGGAGGCAACCCGGTTTCTAGATTAGTTTTTCCTTTTTATTTTTCTTTATTTTTGATTTTTCAACTTCTCGACTAGATTTTTGTTTCTTCTAACCTTCCTTAGATTAGATTAGGATATATTTTGCTTAGGATAGGATTTTTGTGATGTTTTTGCAGGACTCTAAATCGCAAAACACGAGCTCAAAAGACGGGACAAGACGACTCCTCATGAGGTACAAGACTTCGGAAATTTCCAATAGCTACAGGAGGGTCGAGATCGACCCTATGGGGGTCGTGCTCGACCACGTTTGGAAATTCCGATTCTACCCCTCCTTGGTTTAAGGTATGTTTTTTTTCCCCAATTTAATTCAAAACTCCTCCTCCCACCCCCATAGCAGCCTGACCCCCCCCCCATTCTCACGCCCCATCCGCGTGACCCTCAACTCTCCCCTCTCCTACTCACGTGCTCGCAGGAAACCACCGCCCCACTGCCGCTCCGACCACCACCACCTCGCAGCCGAGCCAACACCACCCGCCCCCTGATTTTTCCTGCACAAAACAGCCCCCCACAGCCCCAAAAATCAGCCCAAACCGCCCCTCCTAGATCTAGCTCGAGACCGACCCGATTTTCTACTTCTTTCACTTCTCACAAGGAATTTCGGTATGATTTCTAACCCTCTACTCTCTATTTTGCTTAAGCTTGAGTGAAATTGGATTTTTTGGTTGAATGTGCATATTTGGGGATTTTTGACCTAGGTTGGAGAAATTGAAAATTGCTTGCTTGGGTGTGTTGTTGTTGATTTTGCATGCTTGAGTATGTCTAGATTTGATCTTCATGAGCTAATTATGGTAGTAACTTGTGGATTGGGGCTAATGGGTTCCATACCCGAATTTTGGTTGAACTTGGGCAAGAAGACGAGTTGGGTTTCATTAGGCTCGACCCCTAAGGGGTCGAGCACGACCCCCCCTGGGTCGTGCCTGAGATGGTTTTTATGCTGAAATGTGCTCGTGCTCAGGCTCGACCCCTAAGGGGTCGAGCACGACCCTCCCTAGGTCGTGCCTGTGTCCGTCTTATTTGATAGGAGTGTGTTTCTTTGAGCGTAGGTTGCATGTTAGGATGATATGTGGATTTATGCTTTCATGTTTCATTATTATAGATCCTCTCCTAACCTTGTTATGATGTGCTTGGTTGAGATTCTTGTCATGCTTGCCTTTGTTTAAGTGTAGGGTGGATTGTGTGTATTATGTGGTTTTGGTGCTTGAATTGATGTAGGTACTATGTCGGCTTCGGGTTCTAAACCACCAAAGAGGGCAAGGAAGAGCGACAAATCCGGGCTAAATGATTTCCACATTCCTTCCGAGTGTGCTAAATCATTCAATACCTACCTCCGGTTGAAACACAAGACAAGGTGGTATGATGAGGCGGATGGGCAACGGTTGCACATTCACGAGGATGTGGAGGAAGCTTTTTCTTACATCGGAGCTGCACACATATTGAAATGGGACAATCATCATTACCCAATTCTCACTTGTGAGTTCATGGCCACCTTCTCCACCAACATCGAGAGCCCTGATACCGGTGGGAAGATAGAGTTTCAGTTGGGTAACAAATGGTTCAAGCTCAGTTTGCAACAGCTCAATGATGCTTTCGGCTTCCCCAATCCGACGGAGGACGATCCGAACCCAATACCGGTCCTCACCACATGGAGCTATCTTTCCGGAACGGAGGAGAAAACTTGCCATAACTTGCAAAGCTCGAATCTTGCCAATCCTCTTTTCCGGATCATCCTGCGTATTCTTGGGAGCATAATCTTCCCGAGAACTGAGCTCTCTCATCCTACTAGAAGGGAGGCCATTGTGTTAAGAACCATGCTCTTTACCTCGCCGGCTCCTCTGAATCTTGGCTTTGAGTGGATGAAAAGTGTAGAGGATTTCAAGGGTGGTTCGGGGGCGATTTACTTTGGTGGAATGATTGCCCGCCTTGCGATGAGTCTTGGAGTGAATATGGGGGCATACACTGCGGAGAAGCCAATCTTTGTGGATATCCCATTCCTCATCAATGCTAAGTTGATTACAAGGCGTTCCAAAGACGACAACACCTACTATTCTACCTTCAAAGGGAAGACGGTAGCTCTTACTCAAGAGCGGGCCGACTTGCTTCATCTCCCTAATTGGTATGATGTGTGGTCTCCAAGCAAATTCCCTTTGAGAACTCGGCCTGAACATGATGAGTTTTTGAGAACCCGCCCGCGACGGTATCCGAGTCCCGAGCCACAAGCAAACGAGTTTCTTGCCTTGCCACCCCCTCCATCTAGCCTCAGGACCGACCCTCTGGGGGTCGAGCATGACCCATCTGGGTCGATCCCGCCATCCATGCCATCCTTTCCCTTCACTTCCGGGGCATACTTTGAGTTTGGGGCTTCCTCGGGTGCCCATCCCGGACCCTCATATGCTGAGCCACCACCTCAAGAGGCACCTCCAACCTATGATATGGGTTACTTGGCTAGGGATATAGCCTCCATGAGAGTAGCACAAAGGGAGAATCATGAGGCGGTCATGTAAGGCCAAGCGGCCCTTTTGGAGTATCAAAAGCAGACTCGGGAGATGATGATGCAGCACCACCAGCAATTCCAACAATTCCAAGGATATTATCATGCGCAGCAAGAGGTGGACGACTACCGATGGGCTCACTTGGAGGAGTACATGCGGTGGGACCAAGGGAACTACCCGGATAGAGATGCATGGGCTCCCCCGGAGCATCCTCCCTTCCGTTAGCGTCAACCACCTCCATCTCCTTGAGGACCTCCTTCTCCAATCCAAGCTTCAAGAGTTCTTTGTGAGTTTTCTTCTTCTTTTATCTTTACTTTTTCATGTGTTTTCATGAATGGGGACATTGCATGATTTAAGTATGGGGTGGGGAAGAAGAAATCTCACATGTTGTATATAATTGAGTCTTTGAGTGTTTTGTTTGTTTGTTTGGTAGTTTGTTTTGTTAAGAGAAAAGAATTGAAAAATCCAAAAAAATTAGAAAGTGTCAAAAATCCAAAAAATTTGAAAAATGTCGAAAAATGAAAAAAAAATTGTGTGTTTTGTTTTAGGATATAAAAATGCCCCATCTTAGATGTCCTATGATGAAAACTAATCTTCATGCTTATCATGTAATTCCTTTGGCATAATTGGATAGTGTAGCCCAAGTTTATGAGAAATCGCTTTTGATTGTGAAAATTGACTTGTGATGAAATTGAGCATATGTGTCTTGAGTGAAAGTAGTTGCAATCTAACAAAAAATTTTTACCTAGTGAGAATTTTGGCATTATAGGGAGATCATCATTAATTCCCTCTTCTTTGTATGTGTGATTTGCTCTCTTTATGCATAGATGATAGATCTCTTGTTATTGATATGGTTATCTATTTCTTGAAGCCGTTATAAGATTGTTCATGCATGTTGATTGTGATTAAGAACTTATATTTTTAGCCCATATTATTCCATGCCTACCTTGAATTGTCTTTGCTTGAAACCCCGTTCTAGCCTTAGCCTTTTGTTTGAAGCTCCACAAAAATTATCCCTAGCCAATTAGCTTGACCTTCTTCCGGGAATTGGACTTAGATTGTGTTGGGAATAAGATTTGTTGAGTAACATTTGGGTTGGGTTTGAAAGTGGTGACATTGTTAAAGGGTAGAAAACAACTTGTTGAAGTGTAATGTAAAAGGATTCTTGACTTGGAAAGCACTTTGATGAGAAATTGATGAAAAGAATAAGAGAAAAGGCAAAGGAGAGATCGAGCAATCCTCAGGACCGACCCTCATAGGGTCGGTCACGACCCCATGTAAGCTCGAGCTAGAAAAAAAAGAGAGGAAAAAAAAAGGGGGAAGAAAAGAAAGAAAAAAAAATGTTCAAGTGCAAAGCCAAGAATTCCTAGTATTTATAAGTTGTAGTATGGAAGTTTGGGTTAGAAATTGATGGGTATGAGTGTCATTGATGAAGTGTTTGGTTATGAGTTGAAAAGAGAAGAAGTGAGTTATTTTGGTTTTAAAGTGTTGTATTTAGGAGTTTGATTCCCGGATTTAGCACCACATGACCAAATAACTCCTTACCTATTGTTATTACCAAGCCCCATTACAACCCGGCCGAATGAGTCTTCTATGAAGATTTCATTAAGTCTAAGTTCTTATGAAGATTCATGTGTTTTGACTTCTCTAGGTAGAGAGATTGGTGATATAAGTCTCAATGATAAAGTAGATGTTGCATAAAGATTGAGGTGAGAGTTGATTTGATAGCCTAAACACATGAGAGTTGAGAGAAACACATTTATATCCCTTGTGAGGTTGGATTGTGATTGTCTAGCTTGAGACTTATACATATCTGATGACGTTAAAATTACTTCTCTACCTTTTCACTTGTGTTTAAAATGTTTTGACAAGGGCTATGCTTGAAGATTGTGTTATTGGTCTTGATTTGCATGATTATTGCTTGAGGACAAGCAAGTCTAAGTATGGGGTGTTTTGATGTCCGCATTTTAGGTAGATTTTTAGGGTCTAGGTAGGTTGGTTTAAGTTATTTTTCGTTGTTGAGTCTTGTGTTTTTGAGTCTTTTTGCATGAGTTTTCGTATTTCCTTGAGATTCGGAAACTACGCATATTTGTGTCGTTTTGCAGGTGTTTTGAAGCTTGAGGAAGCATTTGGAGCAATACCAAGGAAGCAAGGACAAGCTAGGAGGAAGATCTCAATTGGACAAGCTAAGGAGAAGAGCTAAGAGGAGCAAAATCAAGAGGAAAAGTGAAGGAATTGACCCCAGGATCGAGCCCTGAAGGGGTCGAGCACGAGCCAAATCAACAAACTTAAAGGCCAAGGAAGTCAACTCTCAGGATCGGCCCTTAAGGGGTCGAGATCGACCCATTTGGGTCGAGCCTAGCAACCGACTTTCACCTATTCCGGATATATTGTGGAGTTTCCTAACTTGTATTTTAGGAAGGTTGTTTTCTTTATGTTTCCTAGTTAGATTAGGACTCCTTTTCTTCTATAAAAGGAGATTGAACCTTTAGTTTTAATTATGCAATTTTTAGGAGAGCTAGGAAGAAGACTTGGAGAACAAGTTTGAGACTTTGTGTAAGATTGATCCTTTGTTTAAATTGAATTTTAGTTTGGTTTTGATCATGTCTTCTTCTTCTTCTTCCTCCTCCCTTCTTGCTATGTGTGAGTAGTCTTCTTAAGTTCTAGGGTTGGGTGAAAACCCAACACAATCATGCATGTTTAAAACTTGAATTCATGATTTGAATGTTTGATGATCATATCTAATCTATCTTGTGCTTAATCCTTGATGAAAGTTGAGGCATATCTTGTAATTGACCATAGCGAAAGTGAAAATTTAGCTACTTGATTAGATCTAATAGGATTATTTGCGAAAGTTGATATTCCTAGGTTGAAGGATAGATAGAAAGTTGTTTGATTTACGAAAGTTGATTGAATAACTTGACTTGTTTGCGAAAGTTAACTTTTCTATGATCTAGATGGCATGATAGTTGTGAATTCTTGTTGAAAGGATGTATGGTTGTTGTTGTGGTAGCCCTAACCCTAGGATTTGCCTTTTATATTGATTGAAATTCGTGTTTTTTCTTTGATCCCGACTCCCTAAGTCGTGCTCGAACCATTGCTTGTGTGTGTGTTGATTCGTGTTTGCTAGTATTCAGGACCGACCCTATTAGGCTCGAGATCGACCCTCCTCAGGTCGATCCTGAGTTGTTCTGCTTGTGTTTCTTTTGCTCTTTTCGTAGTTTTTCGACTATTCTTAGCACTATTCTCACCCCCGTGGACGATCCTGACTTCGCTATACTCAGCGGGGTCTTGAATACAAATTTATTTGTTCAAGAAACCCTTCAACAATGCAGCAGATTCATCCAATGGCTATGAGATCAGTTATCTTGGAAGGATCGAGATCGCGACCGTTGATTCTTCCTTGGCGACCGTCTCTTGTACACTCGGTACCAACTTTGATTGAAATCTAGATAGTTGTAACTACTTCCTTAAAAACTTTAACTTGTGAGACAAGAAGGTCTCGCTCAAGGTCTCGCTCAAGCTTTAAGGGTAAATTTACAGTCCCTTATAAGGCTTGCAGTCCTCTATGGTGCAAAATGTTGGTTGATGAAGAAGGCGCAAGAATAAAAATTTACAGTCGCAGAGATGAGGATGTTTAGGTGGATATGTGTCCGTACGAGGATGGGCAGGATTAGAAATGAAGAAATTAGAAGCAAGTTGGGGGTGGCTAGCATTGGATACAAGCTTAGAGAAACGAGACTTCGTTGGTTTGGCCATGTTCAGAGGCAGAGCTCTGACGCTACAATTATGAGGTGTGAGCGTTTGAATTTAGGGATCTGCCAAAGGAAAAGAGGTCATTCGAAGAAATGTTGGATGGATAATATAAAACAAGATATCAACTTGTTTGGGTTTCGGATGATTTCGCATAGTGCATAGAGAGTTGAAGGGAGAAGATTAGGGTGACAGATAGCTAGTCGTTATGTTGGGGGAGCATGCATGCCTTCGTGGTGTGGTTGGCACAGTTTGCACTGTGTGCGTGTGAGTTTGTTGATGACAGGACCAAAGTACTCTACCAATCTAAGGATAGGGCCTCGGGTCAATCAACAAAAAAATATTTGTATCACGACCCCGTTGTAGTACGGTGGTCGAGGTCAATCACAGGGAATTATTTCATGCGCGTTTGAACGGTCGATTTGTCTAACAAAAACACAATGGGAAAGAAAAGACTCGAAGCAACTCGGGACCGAGGTTGTCAATCTCGGGACCGAGGTAGCTAGGCACAAACTAAGTCGGGCTCGAGGCTAGGGGACTTCGTTGGTTTGGCCATGTTCAGAGGCAGACCTCGGTCCAATGGCATGTCTTTCATGAACCTCGGGCCCGACTTGCCACACCTCGGGCCACCACCTCGGGCACCATGGTACCTCGGGCCCGACATGCTGGGTACCTCGGTCCTAAGGCATTTTTCAGCTTGTTTCGCTCCGTTCTCTCTCGTTTTAGCTCCGATTGACTCGATTCTTTCGCCATTCTCTTCGTCTTCACTTGAGGCTTCTTCCCATGCATTGTTAGCTCCATTTTGGCTCCTTTTCCATCCTTAAATTCCTCCATGATGCCATGCTCCAATCTCCATGATTCTTGCTCCGAAATGCCTATAAAACACATAAAACGCGCATAGTCTCCGAATCTCATAGAAAATCGGAATCTAAGCTAAAAAGGGACAAAACACACAAGAAAAGGAAAGAAAGACACATATTTACAAAGGAAAATCACCTAAAAAACACTACCAAAATGAGAGACATCAGAATACCCCATACTTAAACTTGCTTGTCCTCAAGCAATAACTTGGATTCAAAACCTCAACATGATCTTCAAGTAAAGCACTAGGTCAAAACCATTTTCAAGCACGTATGAATCTGATTCAGCCTATTTTGTATAGGTTAACTCTTGTATTTTAGGGCTATATTGAGAGTGTTTAGGTTAGATTTGAGCATTATTGTAATACGAAGACCGAAGACATAAGAATGCAAGAACCAAGAGTTGTAAGGTGTTTTGAGCTGTCTGCGCGACACCACTTGCTTACGAAGGCTATATCTTGAGCTATAGACGTCGGATTGACTTGATTCCGGTGCCATTGGAAATCTAACTTCAAGGGCTTCAATTCATCGTTTTACACCGAAGTCAGATTCCAAGCCGAAGAGGGTCAAAACAGCCTCCGAAATGTCGCCAGAGGTTCTGAGCGAATACCGCGACCGCGGCCTGGCCGGCGCGACCGCGGCGGATGCGGAGACAGACTTGTTCTTCTCTGTTGCGATATCGCGGGTGCGGTGGGAGCGACGCGACCGCGGTGATGCCGAATCCGAAGCGGGCTGAAATCTTTCTATCTTGTTTCCTTTTCTATCTTTTGCCTCTTTCCTTATTTATCTCGTGGAGCTTGTTCCTTGGGCTATATAAGGAGGAGTCAGCCTTAGGTTTTTAATTCATTCTACCTTCTACCAATTCTTCTCTTTTAGGTTTTAACTTAGTTATGGAGAGCTAGTCTCCTTGGGTTTGTTCAAGGGAGAAGCTCTGATGTATGAACTCGTGAGGTTTTGGTAATTGATTTCTATCCTTTGGTTGATATTGATTCTCTTGTGCTTCATCTTATGAATGTTGATTGTTTCTCTAGGAGTAGCTAACCTATTGAATTGATTTATGTTCTATTGTTTTATTAGGTTTGGACCGTGGACAAAACTAATCTGTGAAAACAACTTAACCTAAACCTGTTGTCTATGCAACTAGGATTAAGAAGAGAATTGATTGTTTTATCTTACAATTGACTCGTAGCTTGATTATTTGATATTATATCCTGCATATCCTTGTTCTCTATGCTAATTCTAGGTTAAGCGTCCTTGCCTAGGGTTATAGAATTGCTTGGACCGCGGACTTGTGATTGTTAATGATCAGGATAGGAATTAACCATAGGTGTGAATGAAATCAATGGATAAATCTATGATCGAGTGATTATTTCATGAGTGGATCTTTTGAATGAACTTGTTTCCCATATTTGCTTTCCCATATTTGTTTGTTTGATTTGTTATTTGCTTTCTAGGTTAGTTTAGTATAGATTTCTTTCCTAAATCCCCCTTTCTTTGGTTGATAATTATATTAATACTAGAAGCCTTTGTTCTCTTGGGTTCGACCCCTTAACTACTTGCTATACTTAGTTTGTTTGTTTAGGTTATTTATCTTTGATCTTGGCACGACGACTTTAGAAAACCTCCCACTCATCATCACTATCATAGAATTCCATTTTTTTTTCTCATTTTTTTTAACGAGATGGAATCACCTACAAAAAAGACACAAAGAAACAAATCAAACAACACAAGAGGGTTCGGGCTAGTCCCTTACCCAAAACAAATCAACCAAACAAACACACAATCACAATAATTCTCCGGCAACGGCGTCATTCTGATGACAGGCCCAAAGTACTCTACCAATCTAAGGATAGGGCCCCGGGTCAATCACAAAAAAGTATTTGTATCACGACCCCGTTGTAGTACGGTGGTCGAGGTCGATCACAGGGAATTATTTCATGCGCGTTTGAACGGTCGATTTGTCTAACAAAAACACAATGGGAAAGAACACACTCGAAGCAACTCGGGACCGAGGTTGTCAATCTCGGGACCGAGGTAGCTAGGCACAAACTAAGTCGGGCTCGAGGCTAGGGGACTCGGGCTCGACGCAACAATCAATGCAAAAGGGGAGAAACAAGCTAGGCTAAGGGGATCTCGGGCCTTGGGTTCCTTCTCTAGCTAGATGTGGGTAATTCCACCTCAATTCAAGCAATAAGTGTTGATCCTCGTAGAATCGAGGTTGTTCGCCTTCGATTCCGCCACTTCTACACATCGACTCTAGGGAATTTTACCTCCCATTTCGATACAAGTTCAAGTGATAGGCAAAAGATTGCTTTCACACACTCTTGCCAATCACAAGCCCTTGATCCCTTGCTTTCACAAGAGATTGTAGCTCTATGTAGAGTGGATTCCTAGATCAAGCACTCAAGGCTATGGAATTGGGGGTTCAAACCCAACCTAGCTAGGGGTTTCCCCCATAGCCCAAGATCGAGCTAACTACACGCTAATCATGGAGTTTAAGCTAGCAATCATCAAAGACCATAAGCTAATCAAGATTCATGCAAGTCAAATCCACAATCAACAACACAAACACAAAACCAAAACAAACTTGAATTAAACAAAGGAAGAATTCTTACAATCTCAACTCCCGCTCCAAGTCTAAGGGTTTCTTTCCTCTCCAAGGAAAGGAATTCACCCAAATCCTCCTCTAGATCTTGGGTTCTTTCCCTCCCTTGGAGAGGAGTCCACCCCCTTCCTCCTTCTACTCTCTCAAACGTCCCTCTCTACGTACTCTCTCTCTCCAAGCTTGTCTCCAAAGTTGTTCTTCTAAAATGAGAGATTACAAGGCTTTAAATAGAGATTTTTCCCCCTATTACAAAGACTAGATTACCCCTCTAAACTTCTTGGGCTCCAAGGCAAGTCCTTGACCTCCAAGGCTTTTAGAACTCCTTGATCTCCAAGGAAGCAAGTATAATTTTGGGAATTAACAAGAAAATCCTAAAAAGAAAGGAATCCGGAGCCACGACCGACATGGATCGACACGGAGAACCTCGGGCCCGACTTGCTTTAACCTCGGTCGAATGGCATGTCTTTCATGAACCTCGGGCCCGACTTGCCACACCTCGGGCCACCACCTCGGGCCACCATGGTACCTCGGGCCCAACATGCTGGGTACCTCGGTCCTAAGGCATTTTTGAGCTTGTTTCGCTCCGTTCTCTCTCGTTTTTGCTCCGATTGACTCGATTCTTTCGCCATTCTCTTCGTCTTCACTTGAAGCTTCTTCCCATGCATTGTTAGCTCCATTTTGGCTCATTTACCATCCTTAAATTCCTTCATGATGCCATGCTCCAATCTCTATGATTCTTGCTCCGAAATGCATATAAAACACACAAAACGCGCATAGTCTCCGAATCTCATAGAAAATCGGAATCTAAGCTAAAAAGGGACAAAACACACAAGAAAAGGAAAGAAAGACACATATTTACAAAGGAAAATCACCTAAAAAACACTACCAAAATGAGAGACATCATTCGTCTTTGTTTTTTTCGCTTTACTGTTGGTGTGTTGCGTTTTTCTTGGGTCTTATCAGGCACATTTCATCCATTTTTAGAATGCCCTCATCATGACCCGCTAGATCTTGTGGCTTGTAGGATTCACTAGGTCAATGTCGTTGTAGTTCTTATTGTTGATTTGCATATCATAAAATTTTGTTCCATTTTCTTAAATATATATACATATATATGGAACAATATATTTTATGTCAATTAATGAAAGATAATTTTTTTAAATTAAGTATAGACTACACCTATAATTATCTTTAAAAAATCCATTGTTTTAACTACTGGGCTCACAATAACTATATTATATGTTAATAGAGTAAAAACCATCATGTATTAAAATTATGAAATGAAAGTTTATGTAGCTGGGTAAATTTACCATCATAATTAAGGATAATATTTTCGCCAGCCATGTAAGCATATCTAATAAATATCTTTATTAGCCTATTAAATCCTGGTAGTTATCCGGTAGTTGGAAGATTCTATCTTATTTAAGAAGATAGAATTATTGATTGGGCTCCAAGGAACTAACCCTAGCCCTCTCTCTCCACTATAAATACATGTCTTCGCCATGTAGAAAGGATATACACAAACTACACCAGAGGGGCTGATCATCGCTCGCCCTAACCTTAGCCCTGCGCCTCTCTCTACTATTTATCCTCGCGAATACTCTACTGACTTAGGCATCGGAGGTGGATTAGGGGGTCCCCGCCCCCTTTGTCCATTGTTTTGCAGGTATAGGTCATTGAAGGAGGCTTGGAGAAGACGGTCATTGAAGAAGGAGTTGAAACCTGTACACCGACATATTTCGTGTACTAACATTTGGCGCCATCTGTGGGAAACAACAATCGATCCATAATTATGGTGCAGGAATCGACCCCAAACAACGAAGATACAATTTTAGTCAGGTCTGGGGCAATCGCGCCGGACGAATCGCGCGATTCGTTTTCGGCAAGCCTGGACCCGCGACCGCGGATCGCCACCCGCGACCGCGAGACACTCACCCGCGACCACGGATCGCAGGGCGATCAGTGATGTCTCTCATTTTGGAGGTGTTTTAGTAGTTAATTTCCCTTGTGAATATGTGTTTTTCATTCCTTTCTTTGCTAGTTTCGTTCCTTCTTAGCTTAGTTCCCGGTTTTCTTTAAGATTCGGAAACTATGCGAGTTTGCTTTGTTTTGTAGGTAAAATGGCAAGAATGAGGACATTTTGGAGGAGCTTATGAAGGAGCCAAGCTAAGGAACGGGAGAGCCAAGCCAAGAATGAAGAGGAACCAAAGGAAACCCAAGAAGAAGACAAGGATCGAGGCCCAGGACTGAGCACCACCACGTCGGGCCCGAGATCGAGCAACCAGAGACTCGGACCGACTTTCCCAACGTCGGGCCCGAGGTATCCAGGAAGTCGGTCCGAGTCGGCAAATGTGAAGATTACGCCCCAAGGCACAATTATGGTGAACTTCCAATTTTGCCCTTCTTCTAAATTGGAATTCCTTGGTCCCCAATCAATAGAGGAGGATAATTAGAGGTGATTAGAGAGGATATGGGTGGAGAGACACAACAATCCCACACCAAATCACTCTCAAAGGCTCAAGGAAGACTTGGAGAGCAAGGAGAAGAGAGGAGAAGGAGAAGAGGAGGAAATCGGTGGAGCTAGAGAGGAATTCTAGTGAGTTTGTACTTGATTTGCTTTGGTTTTAGTAGAGATAAGACTTGGATCTTGTGAACCCTTTGAATTTGAATGCAATTTGAGTTTGGATTGATGTTGATGATTGAGATTTGCTTGCTTTTACATTTGATTGCTCTTTACTCTTATCTTATGGAGTAGATTCCATAGTCTTGGGCTATGGGGGAATCCCCTAGCTACGATTGGGTAGGAAACCCCAATTCCATAGCCTTTGAGTGCTTGATCTAGGAATCCTCTCTACACTAAGCTTCAATTCTCTTGTGGGAACAAGGGACATAGAGCTTGTGATTGGTAAGAGCAAGCGGGAGCATCTCTTACCCAATTACTAGACCTAACATCGAAGGAGAGTGAAAACTCCCTTGGGTCGAAGTGTAGAGTGGAGAGATCGAAGGTGAGCAACCTCGATCTCACAAGGATCAACACTTATTGGTTGAATTGGGGTGGAATTACTCAAATCTAGTTAGGGAGGGAACCCAAAAACCCAAGACCGATCTACTATTGTTGCCAATCGAGTTACCCAGTCATCGGGCCCGACGTTGAGTGAAGTCGGTCCCGGCCAAACAACCTCGATCCACCCTCGGACCGAAGTGACTAGTGTCGGTCCGAGGTGATTTCTTCCGTTTTCCTTTATTTTGCCTTTCTTTTACACCTTTATAGTCTTTCCGGTACTCTCAACGCACGAACTCCCGTGTGTTCGACACCCTACCTCTTTACTACAAGTGAGGTTCGGTTTATAAATTTAAATTTTGACCACCACACCCGGACCGATCAGAATTTTTTTGGCGCCGTTGCCGGGGAGTTCTACTTGTTTGAGGTACCCATCTTTTGTTGAGTCTTTGATTTAGTAGTCATTTGGGTGAGGGACTAGCCCAAACCCCTTGTTTGTTTTGATTTGGATTTTGTTTGTGTCTTTGGTTATAGGTGCATGCGAGCTAGTTCCGTCCGAGGAACACTTGAGCTCAACTTTGTGTGTGACCCGGAGAGTATTCTAAAGCAAGCTCGAAAGAAGAAGAGGATGGTGGACCAAGCCCGTGATGAGGAGTTCGAAAGGATGAGAGCCGACATGGCTCGAATGCAACTTGAAATGGCGAACCGAGATGCCGAGGCCCGTAGAGAGAGGGAGCAAAGGATAAGGTTGGAGGCTCAAATCAACACCCAACCCCGGAATGCTAGACAATACATGCATCCGGAGTTGAAGGTGCCCGAACCGGCCATCGTCTTGCCGGAGGTGTCAAAGAATTTTGAGATCAAAACTCAATTTATCTCACTCATCAAGAGAGAGCAATTCCAAGGGAGACCGAATGAGTGCCCGATCGAGCATGTGAAGCAATTCAAAGATCTATGTGAGACCATCTCGACGGACGATGAGACACTTGAGTATGTGCTACTCAAGGCCTTCAAGTGGTCTTTGGGAGGCAAAGCTTTGCATTGGTTGGAGAGTCAAGCACCTCGTTCTATCACATCATGGAGGGCTCTCAACGACTCATTCTTGATGAAGTTCTTTCCGCCCACCAAGACGACGGAGCTTAGAAGGAAGATTGCTAGCTTTCAACAAGGAGCTCATGAGCCACTTTTCGAGGCATGGGATCGGTTCAAAGAGATGTTGAGGGTGTGTCCAACACATGGTCAACAACCCTATGTCCTTCAAGACATTTTCTTCCAAGGAATCAACCCCGTCACCAAGGATAAATTGAACCTTCATACCGATTGTGGGTTCATTGACTTGCCTCCGGAGCAAGCGTGGGAGTTGCTAGACAAGCTCTCGGATTATGAGGCTATGTATGGAGTCAATCAAGTGAGCAAGGAAGTGAGAGTCGATGGAGACGGTCCGAAGAGGCTCTACGATCCCAAGAGTGAAGAGATGGACAAAGATGTGAAGATTCAATTCTTGGAGGATGAATTGAACAAGATGAAGAGGCTTTATCACCAAAAGCAAAACACAAGAGCATGTGAAGAGTGTGGTTCTTTGAAGCATGGAGCCCAAGAGTGCCCAAATGAGCGCCAAGTCCGATTGGCCGAGCAAATTGAGGAGGCCAACTATGTTCAAAGGAACTTTGGAGGGAGAGCCAATTTCAACAATGGAGGAAGGTGGAACCAAGGCCAAGCTAGTGGCTACAACAACAACTTCAACCAAGCCGAGCCAAGGGCTCAACCACCACCATACCGACCTCCGGGATTCTATGAGTAAACACCACAATGGGCTCAAGATTTGAAGAATCAAGTTACCAACATAGAGACCCAATTCAAGGAGTTTGGTGTGTGGAGAAGACAAGTGGACAACCAATTTGTTCACATGGCAAATCAACTTCCAAGAGAGGAAGGGAGACTCTCGGGCCGACCCGAGGAGAATCCCCGTGCACAACAACAACAAAACGAAGTTCGTGCCATAGGATTGAGGAGTGGACGGAGTTTGCCCGAGCCACAAGTTCCAAGAGCAAGAGAAGGAAGTCGGACCAAGGTTCCCAGCACCTCAGGCCCGATGTGCCACAATATCGATCCAGATGAAGAAGGGAGTCCAGCAACTCGGACCGAGTTACCCAGCAACTCGGGCCCGACTTGCCCTGAAGTTGGCCCGACTTGCCCTGAAGGTGGCTCGACGTTCCCAGAAGGCCCCTGCCCCCGGTCCGAGATACTTGACGTCGGTCCCGACGTCGATCTGAAGTCGATCCAGGATGAAGATGTGGAAAGAAGCCAAGATCGATCCAAAGGGGTGAATCCAAGCAAGAAGCAAGGTGCTACCACTCTTCCATATCCTATGAAGAAGCCCAAGGAGATTGTTGAGGGCAAGTTCAAGCGGTTCTTGAAGCTTTTACAAGGCTTGAACATCACTATTCCATTCACCGATGCTCTAAGTGAGATGCCATCTTATGCAAAGTTTTTGAAGGAAATCTTGAGCAAGAAGAGGTCAATTGTTGAGATGCAAGATGAGGTGAAGATCTTGGAGCTACCTCAAAAGCTAGGTGATCCCGGAAGATTTGCCATCACCGTAGGGATTGGATCCCAAAACTTCAAGGCTCTTTGTGATTTAGGAGCAAGCATATCGGTTATGCCCATGAGCATATGGAGAAGGGCTAACCTCGGAGATATGGAACCGGTTGATATGAGTCTTAATATGGCCGATGGTTCATCAACAAAGGCCACCGGAATTCTAGATGACGTCCCTGTTAGAGTTGGGAGGTATTTCGTGCCCGATGATTTCGCGATCTTAGACATGAAAGAGGATCCGATGGTACCCATTATTCTCGGGAGGCCGTTTCTAGCCACGGCAGGTGCCAAGTTTGATGTGAGTGTTGGATCGTTAGTACTGAGGGACGTCCTTTACTTTAGTAAAGGCGTCCTTAGGTTAGGCGTCCTTACGAGGAGTAAGAGCGTCCTTGAGTAATACAGCGGAAATTAAGTACTAAACAGATAATAGATGAACGTAGTGAACTATAGAGGAACCACTCAAGACCAAGTAGTCCTTGAGTGTAAACCTCTACCTCCTTGGAGGATTTTTGAATAGTTCTTTCCTTTCTATTGAACGATCTTACAGTTGGTATCAGAGCAGGCGCTCTAGATTCTTACTGAGTTGCAGGTAAAGATGGACATGGAACCCATTGGAATCTCTTTTGTGAAGCCTCTACGTCTAACGGACGGCAACTTCAACCGTTGGAAAACTAGATTTGAGAACTTCTGCAGAAGCACAAATTATCAATGCTGGAACGTTATCAGAAAAGGTGACCTCAAAGTTCCCGATGACAAGAAAGACAAAGAGGACGAGTGGGGTCCTGATGAATTCAAGCTAATGGAAACAAATGCTAAAGCAGTGTGCTTTCTTCAAGCGTCCCTCTGCGAAAGGGACGCCACAAGAGTTAGCAATCTCCCCACAGCAAAACAACAGTGGGAAGCTCTTGAGAAATTTCATGTGGGAACTGCAGAAATAAAAGAGGACGTCCAGCTAAAGATCAAAAAGGAGTTCTATGCTTTTAGTATGTTGCCAAATGAAACGGTAAATGACTACTCATACCGTTTTGAAGGTCTTGTCACCAAAATGAAGAACTTGGGCATTCCAGAATCAGAAATCTCCATGAGGAATAGAGTTCAAGTAGTCATTGATGGGTTGACTGGAGTCTGGAACTGTGATAGGACGACTTTCAAAGAAAACACAGCCAACAAAACTCTAGATATGGAAGAGATCTATAGGAAGCTCAGGCAGTACGAAGAAAGAAGAATCTCTGACATGGCTCAGCTGGGAAAGAATCCTCAAACTGATCTTGCTTTGACGTCCACAACACCAGAGTACGCCGAGTACCTACGTGGCCAAAGAGATCTAGCATTGATGATGCAAAACAAAGAAAAACTTGAGAACTTGCGTCCCAAAGAGAAAGAAAGAAAACCAAAGGAAGAGATTGACTCCGATGAGGAACTCTCTCTTATTCACAAGGCTCTCAAGTACTATAACAAGAAGAACAAACATAGTAGCAAGAGCAAGTTTTACAAAAAGGAGAGTCCCAAGTACACAGAGGCTGAAATGAAAGAACTCACATGCTACAAATGCAATAAGAAAGGACATTTTGCCAAAAAATGTACTATGGGAACGTCCTCCAAGGACAAGAAGAAAGCCCTTATTGGAGCATGTACAGCTGCATGGGATGATCTCAGTTCAAGTGATGATGAACGTGAAGATCAAGTTGCATACATGGCAGTGGAGGACGCCCCAGTTGTTGAAGAGAACACCTCTGACAATGAACAAGAGGTAACTCAAGATTCAATGATGCGTTCTTTAGAAAAATGTTCAAAACCAAAACTCCTTAAACTCATTGGTAAAATCATGGAGGAAAGTCTTGCTATGAAAAGAAGAATGGATGAACTTGAAGATGAAAACATTGTAGTTGAATGTGAAAATTGTAGTTCAATGACTATTCAACTAGAGTCCTCATGTGAAGAAACTAAATCCCTAAAAACTGAAATCATGTGTCTCAAACTTGAGAACGCTAAGCTTAGGGAAGAAGTGAAAGTGATGGGTAAGAGTCCCATAGTTGAAGAAGTGAGACCTATGGTTTTTGTCCCAGCTAAGAGAGGTCTAGGTTATGAATCTGACACTAAGAACTCTCTTCCTAGCGATTTTGAGGCAAGCAAAATTTCAGAACTGGAACTTGAAAGAGAGAAAACTAAAAACCTTCTTGAAAGAATTAGAGTTATAGAGAGTGGAGAATTAGGAAAGGAAGACTACTACACTAACTCCACAAGTCATAAGATTTACAAGAAGATTGCTAAAGGGGACGGTTCAAAAGTTTGTAATCCTCAAAAGATGAAAGAAAACAAGATTCAGCGTCCCAATAAGAAGTACTATCTTGGTACTTACTATAGGACGTGCTGGTACTGTGGACAAGGAGATCACTTCAAATATGATTGTTTAAAACTCAAGGAAGATGTTGAAAATGGAAAAGCTGCTAGGACTAATAATGAAAATGATAAGTCCGTTCCTAAGGTTAATCCTAGGCGTTCTAGACGCTCTAGGAACTCTTTCCGCAAGCATGCTATTTCAAATGATGTGAATATTAATGACTACATGCCAGAACCAGAGTTCTACTTTTGTAACGAACCAGGTAAGGAACACCTTGCTTGGGTCGCCAAACACTAACTTTGTTATGGCAGGTGGAAGTGAGGGGACGCCCATGGATCATTGATAGTGGCGCCTCAAATCATATGACAGGAAGCCAGATCCATCTCACTTCTATCCAAAGTAGTGCCACGGGAGGATCTGTCTCGTTTGGCAACAAGGGCAAAGGAAAGATCAAAGGAACGGGAACTGCTATTCTCAACCCGTCCATTAAAGCAACAAATGTCAGTCTTGTTGAAGGACTTGGCTTCAATCTTCTTAGCGTCTCTCAGATGTGTGATCAAGGTGAAAATCTAGTCACATTTGACTCAAAGGAGTGCCTAGTCATCAACAAAAAGTCCAACAAAGTTGTTCTCAAAGGAGTTCGCAAGAACAATATCTATATCTTCAATCAAGAGTTCAAGCCTAAATCAGAGTTGTGTCTATCTGCTTCAAAGGAGGACGCTGATCTCTGGCATCGCCGACTTGGCCATGCTGGACCAAGCACAATCCTTAAGCTACACCAGCGAAATCTTGTGAAAGGACTTCCCCGAATCGATCCTGAGAAAGTTGAACAGTGTGAAGCTTGTATTAAAGGGAAGCAAACAAGAACGTCCTTCAAGTCCAAGAACGAAGTAAGTACAAAGAAGCCTTTGGAACTTCTCCATATGGATCTTTGTGGACCAATGAGGACGTTGAGCCACGGTGGAAAGAGGTACATTTGCGTTCTTGTAGATGATTTTTCTCGATTCACTTGGGTTCTATTCTTGGTGTCCAAAGCAGATTGTTTCAATGCGTTCAAAGTCTTCATCAAACAAGTGGAAGTTGCCCTTGAGACGCCTCTCAAAGCCATAAGATCAGACCATGGAACGGAGTTCCAAAATTCAGAGTTCCTGGCCTACTGTGATCAACATGGTGTCTCGCACAACTTCTCCGCTCCAAGGACTCCTCAACAAAATGGAGTTGTGGAAAGAAAGAACAGGACGTTGGAGGATATGGGAAGAACTATGCTCTTGGCAAATAGCGTTCTCAAGTACTTCTGGGCGGAAGCTATTGCTACAGCATGCTACATCATCAATCGTGCCATGATCCGTCCTCTGCTAAAGAAGACGTCCTATGAGTTGTTGAATGGAAGGAAGCCTCGCATTGATTATCTCAGAGTTTTTGGGTGCAAATGTTTCGTTCACAACAATGATAAAGAAAAACTTGGAAAATTTGATGCAAGGAGTGATGAAGCAATATTCCTTGGGTACTCTCTTACCAGCAAAGCATATAGAGTTTTCAACAAGAGGACTCTAAAGCTTGAGGAGAGTATTCATGTTGTATTCAAAGAAAGTTCTTCTCACAAAGAAAGACCAAGTAAGCAAGAACGCTCTTCTTCACAACAACAGGACGACTCTGAAGATGAAGCTGAAGACTGGACTTCTGGAAAATACCATGTCTCTAAGGACGCATCTCCAAATCCTGAAGAAGTCTCAGTGGACGCTCCTAGTGTTGTTCAAGGAGTTCCCTCTCGTAGTGAATCCCCAGTTCAACAAGATGTAGCTGAATCAAGTCAACAAGGCGAGCAATGTCAAGGTGTGGACGCTCTCTCTGAGGGGGAACACATTGAGGACGATGCTCAAAGTGATAGTGATAATTCTGATGGAGACATTGATCCAAGATTTGCTCATTTGTTTCAAAGGGAGTCCCGCTTCTCTAGGGACCACCCAACTTCTCAAATTGTTTCTGATCCTTCTCAAGGAGTTCAAACAAGGTTAGCTGCAAGCAAGTCCCACAGTGCAAATTTAGCTTTCTGTGCATTCAATGCCTTTGTCTCTATGGTGGAACCAAAGAACATCAAAGAAGCACTCCAGGACGCTGACTGGATTCAAGCAATGCAAGAAGAACTCAATCAGTTTGAAAGGAACAAAGTTTGGACTCTCGTCCCACGTCCCAAAGGAAAAAATATCATAGGGACGCGATGGGTGTTCAGAAATAAGCTTGATGAGAGTGGACCTGTGTCAAGAAACAAGGCAAGACTGGTGGCTCAAGGATTCAAGCAAGAGGAAGGCATAGACTATGATGAGACCTTTGCTCCTGTTGCTAGAATTGAAGCCGTTCGTCTCCTCATTGCCTTCGCCGCTCACAAAGGATTCAAGTTATTTCAAATGGACGTCAAGACTGCCTTTCTCAATGGAAAGCTAAAGGAGGAAGTGTATGTTGCTCAGCCACCTGGCTTCGAGGACGCCTCTCACCCAGATCATGTGTACTACTTGGACAAAGCGCTCTATGGACTCAAGCAAGCCCCTCGTGCATGGTACGACAGGTTTGCGTCCTTTCTTTTGTCTCATGGGTACACTAGAGGTTCAATTGATAAAACTTTGTTTATAAAGAAAGTTCACAAGGACATTTTAATTGCCCAAGTCTATGTTGATGATATAGTCTTTGGTAGTACTAACATGAAGCTTGTAGATGAGTTCAAGTCCTTAATGAGTAGTGAATTTGAGATGTCCCTCATTGGAGAACTCAATTTCTTCTTGGGACTTCAAATCAATCAATTCAAGGAAGGAACGCGCATTCACCAACAAAAATACGTCCGTGAAATGCTTGAGAAGTACGGAATGAACACGTCCAAACCTGTTGCAACCCCCTGCTCTCCAAACTCGCGTCTTTACGCAGATGAAAAGGGAAAGGACGTTGATCAAAAGCTGTACAGAGGAATGATTGGTTCTTTGCTCTACTTGACCGCAAGCCGTCCCGACATTATGTTTGCCGTTTGCTTGTGTGCACGCTTCCAGGCAAATCCAAAGGAGTCCCACATGGAAGAAGTCAAGAGGATCTTTCGCTACCTCAAAGGACGCGACGATCTTTGCCTTTGGTACCCCAGGAAGACGTCCTTCAAGCTAGTTGGTTACTCGGACGCTGATTATGCTGGTCATGTAATTGATAGAAAAAGCACTTTAGGAATGGCACAGTTCCTCGATTCATGCTTAGTCTCTTGGGGATCTAAGAAACAGAACTCTGTGGCGCTTTCAACTGCGGAAGCTGAGTACGTTGCTGCTGCTTCGTGCTGTTCACAAGTTATCTGGATCAAATATCAACTAGAGGACTACGGTATCAATCTTGAAACTATTCCCATTCGTTGTGATAACACAAGTGCTATTGAAATTTCTAAGAATCCTGTTTTTCATTCACGCACAAAGCATATTCATATAAGGCATCATTTCTTGCGTGATAATGTTGAACTAGGACTCATTAGTATGGAGCATGTAAGAACGGAAGACCAAATAGCTGATATTTTCACTAAGGCACTTGATAGACGTCCCTTTGAGCATCTCAGGTTGCTCTTGGGGATGATAACTTTTATGTAGCAAGTCCCGTTCTACTATTCCCTCAATGATTGGCTATGTTTTGTAGATTCTAAGTGTTTAAGAACTGTTATGCATTAAATTCATCTTTGCAAGGACGCTAGTCTAAAACTTCATGTGTTTGCTACTTTGGAACGCCATTCAAATTTTCTCCATTTTGTCTTGAAAAGAGTATCCCTGATCACCCAACCCTCATTATAAGCCGAAATGATGGGAACTCTAAGCTTACCCTAGCCGAGAACTCAGCAAAAGCGTCCTATGAGTTTCATATTTTCTTTTACGGGACGTACTTGCATTGTTCTCAACTGGTTCGAAAGGTGATCACAAGAACGGTAAGTTGGTTATTGGTTTGCTTGAAGAGGTAAAATTTTGCTAAGTATGAGAGAACGCTCAGTGTTTGTTGGAGAGGACGCCAGTTCAGTATTTGAGGAGAAGTTTAAGAGTCAGAATTTTGAACTTTTGAAAGTGTGAACAGTGACCGTTGCTTTTGCTCAAATCTTAAGGGGGAAGTTTTGCCACGTGTTGAACAGTAAAACAGTGGTAATTACCGTTTGTGCCACCGCTTCCTCTATATAAGGCCAGAACAGTCGCAATCAAATTTATTACGCTCAACCACTTTCTCGCTCTCAAATCTGCTCTGACTTCTCTCTAGAACTCCGGCGACTTTCTCACTCTAAAGCTCATCTGAAAATATGTCTCAAAGACAGTTGAACGTGGCCGGATCTTCTACCGGCGGGAAGAGAAGAAAGCTGGTGAAGTCCCACTACATCGAGAAACCAAAACCCATCGTTCTTAATGAATCGTTGGTGGACTTCATCAACAGGAAGCCAAGAACCCTTTACAACTTAATAAGGGAACGCATGGACTTGCCAGAGATCAAGAATGATGAAACGAAGACTAAGAACTACGAAAGGTTCATTGAACGCTTCGTCGTGTCAAGTCTTCACAAAACAGACTACAAAGATCTACCAGGACGGATGGACGACGTTCTCTTCTTCTCTCAGTTTGGAGGTGAGAATCTGGGTCCTTTGCTTGAACTTATCCCCGACCTCCACAACGCCGTCCTCCCTGATTTCCCTATATACCCTAGGGACTCCTTGGCCTACAAAATGCTCAAAGCAAGAGTGCCAAGTCCCTCTCCCCCGCCTCCTCAAATCCCAATCATCACCACTAAAAACATCCTTCCGTCCAAACGTTCAACCCCCTCATCTCCTCTTTCGAAATCATCCAAACCATTTTCCTCCTCCAAACCAACAGAAATTGTGGATAAATTTCCACCACACATCAAGGAGGGACGCTCTAAGAAAACCCATGACCCAAGGCCCCTCAAAAAGGCCAAGACCTCGAGCGTCCCATCCTCCAAAACCACCACAAAAAGGCCTAGCACCACAAAAAGGCCCTCCAACCTTTCCAAGGAATCCACTCCTCCCCCTAAACCCATCTCAATCGTCCAACTCCCTACTCCTCTTCCGTCCCCTCAACCCTCAAGGCAAAATGCCCTAATCCCGTTTCCTCCCAACACCCACTCTCCCTTAAACCTGGCCAACTTCCCGTCTGCCCCGGCCCATATTTCCCCACCAAAGGACCCCGAGACCCCAAGGTCCCGTCGTCCATCCTCCGAAAGTGGCCCGGAGGAGACAGAGCGCACGCTTGAGCACACTTTTCGCCGAAGGAAGGCTGGTGAGAAGCCCAGAGTATTGCTCGCCAAGGACGTTCCTGCGCAAGTTGAGCACGTTCCCTCCTCCTCCTCCTCCTCTAGCTCTTTTGAGAGCCACAGAGGAACGCCTCAAGAAGTTGCTGGTCAAGCTTCCCCTTTTATAGATGTCGTTAGGGACTCTGATAACGAGGCTGAAGGAGTTAAGAATGCTCCAGCTGCAACACAAGTGGCCGAGGACGCTGGTGAGCACCAGGTCCCTCAAAAGGACGCCGAGCCAACTCTTTCTGAAGAGCTCGAGCGTGATGCTCAGGAAGTCCCACCCTACAACCAATCCCTCCCCATCCTCAATCCCTCCCAAGCTCCACAAGAAAACCCCTCCCCCACAATCCAAACAGAATCCCATCAAGTCCCCACGGACGCTGAGCCAGAAACAGAAACTCAATCAGAGGCTCAAGACGCTGAGGGCACGTCCCAAGGTCAGACCCCAGGTGCCGATCAAGCCACAGCTGGTGGCGATGCAGAAAAAGAGCAAGGCACCGAGGACTCTCCCTCTAAGGACGCTTCTGACAGTAAATCTGAGAACGCTGATGAAGAGTCAAATGATGAGGACTCTGAATCTCCTAAGGGCAAGAAGAAACGCAAACCAGATGGTGCCCCCGTCAAAGTTCTAAGCCCACTGATCTACTCGGAAGAGTGGCTTGCCTCCTTCGATGATGAAGACGTTATGGAGTTCCTCGAACTTCTAAAATTTCAAGGATGGCTGAACGTTGGACCAGCGCCGACCACTGTTGACAAAGAACAGGTGAAGGCGTTCTACAGGGATTTGCGTTACAAAGCAAAAGATGGCTCCCTCCACTTCAAAATTGAAGGTGAAAAAGCTTCAGTAACAGAACGCCAAATCCGATCGTTCATGGGCCTAGGTCAACGCAAGCCACCGTCCGACGCTCTTAGCTCACTTCCTGAAGGCGGCTTTGAAACCACAGATCAAGAATTGCCTCTTGTTGAGCACATCTTTCAGGGCAAAAGGCCAATGGGACTTGACAGGGTAGCTCACGTTCTGAGCAAGGTTGGCGCCATCGTTCATTACTTCATATGTCGCGCCATTCTTCCAAGGCAGGAGAAGCGTTCAATTGTGCAAACACATGACATTATCCTAATTGACGCTATCCTAGAACGCCGCCCAATCAACTTAGCCAGAATTGCTATGCAACACATGGCCAAGTTTGGAAGGAAGAGGCATGCCTTGCCATACCCTGGAGTAGTGAAGGCAATCTTGCAGTCCCAGGACGCTTATGATGAGAGCGCTCCCTCTGAAGAACTTGGCTTGAAATGGAATGCTAAGAAGGGACTAGTTGAGATAAGGCACAATGAAGAGTTGCCCTCCGTGATCAAACAGTTAGAAGTTGAGGCTGAGGAAGCCAGACTGAAAGCTGAGGAAGAACGCTTAGCTGCTGAGGCAGAGGACGCAAGTCTCAATGTTACGTCTCAAGAGTTTCCTCAGGGCCAAGAGCCCGCAGTAGACCTTGCCACTCTTGATCAAATGCTCTTGGATACTTCTTCTCCTCCAGCTCTTCCAACGGACGCTCCTTCTTCGAGTACTGGTCCTCTGCCCCGTTCTGCCCCTGCAAACATCGCTCAGCATCCTCTAGCAGAACTCATGGGTGCAATTATGGACAACTAGTGCCTCATCTTCTCTGCTCTAAAGGACTTGTCCTCTGCGTTCTCCAAGGCTGCTGAACTTCAAGAACAACTGCTCAAGTTTTATCAAGACCAGCGCCGTTCTTAGTGATTGCCACCACCCCTTTAATCCCCTATTTTGTTGCTTTTGCTTCTTTTGAACTTCAAACATTATGATCTTGGTTTGTAATAACCGTACTCTAATTTTGTTTGAATGGCAATTCCACCGTTTGCTTGCATGTGTTTGTTTAAGCGTTCCACTGCCTCTAGTTATGTGTTTGTGCTAACGTCCTTATCACTTGTTATCCTTTTCGATGATGCCAAAAGGGGGAAGTGTAGTTTTGCAGAGATGCGCTATAAAATAGTTATCTAGAATAAGCAAGTGTTAAGGGGGAACTATTAAGTGAAAGGTCTAAGGAACGCTCATGCTAGAATAAAAGAGAACGCTTAGAAAGTTTTCTAGGACGTGACTCTTTCCTTAAAATCCTAAAGCTAAAGAATCAAAAATTGAAAACTTGTGTTTACTGAAATTTCTCTAAGTGTTAGAGGACGCTTCTAAGTTTTCATGCATGCTAAGTTCCAATGTCAAAACTATTTTGCTAAAGAGTTTGTCATCATCAAAAAGGGGGAAATTGTTGGGACACTATCAAGAACGCTTGCGTACTTGATAGTGTACCACACAAACGTCCCTTAGTTTTGATATGACAAACTCACTTTGATTCTAATAAAGTTGTCCAAGTGTTCAGGAACGCCAGTGACCAAAAGGACAACAAGTGTGTATGGGCGTCCCACAAGCTTAGGGACGCTAGCCAACAGGAAGTAAGGACCAGCCAGAGACTACTTGAGCAAGGACGGAGTCCTAAGCAAGTAGGAACGCAAGAAAGGAGTCCTTACTCACTAGCCGACAAGATGACATCACTCGACAATGTTTGATCATCCAAGGACACGTGGAGACCGATCCTGTAGCGGAGTCCAACACTACGTGGCGGACGATCCTGTTACAGAGTCCATCAACACGTGGCGGCCGATCCTGTAGCGGAGTTCATCATACACAGCTAGATACAGGAAGCTTCCTCATCACCGCCCTACTACGCGGAGGAAGATCCTGTAGCCACGTCCATGAAGGGCATGATCGTCCCAAAGAAAAGACGCCCTTCCCAAGTCCTATAAATAGCCCCAAGGCATTTATTGTGACGTTAACGCTTTCAGGAATATTCAGAGAGAATCAGAGGAAAGCGACTCACTCAAGAACACGAAGAACTAACTCAAGAACTCAAGAACAGTGCTAGAACTTGTGTTAGATCGAGTGAGACTTGTAACCAAATCACAAAAACAGTTTGTAACAGAAAACCCAAAAAGAGAGAGAGAGAGTTCTGCGAAGTACTGTAGAACGTAGGAATAGAGTCCTTTAGTAGATTGAACTAGCTTAAGTTGTAGGCTTAAAGGAGTTCTTTACAAGTGAACTTAGGGAAAAGCTAAGTGTCAGAGAACTGTAAAGGCTCGCCAGTACAACTGTAAGATCGTTCAATAGAAAGGAAAGAACTATTCAAAAATCCTCCAAGGAGGTAGAGGTTTACACTCAAGGACTACTTGGTCTTGAGTGGTTCCTCTATAATTCACTGCGTTCATCTATTATCTGTTTAGTGCTTAATTTCCGCTGCATTACTCAAGGACGCCCTTACTCCTCGTAGGGACGCCTAACCTAAGGACGCCTTTACTAAAGTAAAGGACGTCCCTCAGTACTAACGATCCAACAGTGAGGAATGGGAAGGTCACTTTCGAGATTGGAGAGGAAAAAGTGGAGTTCCATTTCAACAAGGCCCTTAATGAACCGGATGCATTGGCGATTTTGAAGCTAGAGGAAAATGCCAAGCGCAAGAGAGAGGAGTTGGAACCCACAAGAGAGGAAGAAGCACCATTGAGAGACCATGACATGGTCAATGTTCAAGTCCATGAAGAGTCAAGGGATGGAGATAGCCCACCAAGCCATGAAGAGTATCCTAATCTATATCCTTTTGATGTGGGAGATTCTTACATTTGTCTAAGTGATTTGAAAGAGGATTTAGAGGATGATTACCTTTGCTTGAGTGATTTGCAAGAAGACTTGAGTTATAATGTCATTGAGTCCTCTAGAAATTCTTTAGACTTTTGTGGTGTAGGTGATGAAGAGCAAGTTGAGAAGATGCAAGAGATGCCAACCTACACTTTGGAGGAGAAGAATGATGGAGAATTTGGAGGCCACTCTTTCATCAAACACAAATGGTGGTACTTTGGCTATGAGGAGAATGGAGGTGCATATGACAAGGAGGATCAATTCACCGTCTTTCACCCTCCTTGAAGGGTAGAGGTTAGAAGTCAAGCTAGTGACTTAAAAGAAGCGCTCCTCGGGAGGCAACCCAAGTTTAGTAGATTCATTTTCGTAGTCTCTAGTTTGTTTTTCTTTGCCTTAGCGTAGATTCTTCCTAATCTCTTCTCTAGCATGTATTTTGTGGATATATGTGTTATGTGTGCTTGATGATCATATGTGGTATTTGTGGAAATGATGCAATGACTTGTGGGTAGACAATTGCAAACAGAGGGATTTTTAGGAAACCAAACCGGGTAGGACCGAGGTACCCAGTACCTCGGGCCCGAGGTCCCAACGTCGGTCCACTTTGGCCGACCTCTTTGGTCTTGATTTTGATGGAAATTCCTATTTTACCCTTCTGACCTACCTTTGTCTTCTACCCCATTTAAGCCCCCTTTCCCATACCTAACACCCATCACCTCCATAACTACCTTCTCAAAATACCAATTCGCCTTCAAAAAAGCCCCAATTCGATCCCCAATCTCCACCATACTCGAACCTCAAGCAATCTCACCACAAAATCTCGATCCAACCCCTAGCATCCTCAAACATTGAACCAAAAGCCAAAAATCCTACCAAAATCCCATAGATCTTCATCCCTCTTCTAGATCTAGAAGAGAAATTTGGGTTCTAAGAAGTTGATTGCTAGAAGTCTTTGATTCTTCATATTTGGTATGTGAATCTCAATCTCTACTTGATTCTTTGTGAATTTCATGCTTACATTGCTAAGATTTGAGATATGCCATGATTGAGTGAGCTTAGACCTTGAGCATCCATGGTGATTTGCATGCATTGTGAAATTTGTGCTTAATTGTTGCTAAATCCCACTTAGAACTTCGATTGATGATGAGAATTGGTTGATTTTGGATTTTAGGAGCATGATAGAGTGTTTTATGGGTGATTCGAAGTAGAGAAATCGGATTATAGTCGGACCGAGGTACCCAGAACCTCGGACCGATGTTGCATGTCGGTCCACAGACTCGGACCGAGGTTGACAACCTCGGACCCGATGTCCTTTGCATGTCGGTCCTATGCTTTTCGAGTTTCTCTTGTGTGAACTTAGGGATTCAATAGCTTGAATGTTGGTTATAGCATGTTTATCATGATATGTCTTGTGGCTTGACCATTGATATGTGAATCTTTGTTCATGCATGATTGAATTTTGTGGATTGAGTGTGTTAAGAACAAGTATGGGGTCATCTCTTTGCATGATGAGTTGTTTGTGATGGAAGCTTGTGCTCTTGTTGTGATTGTATAGATTTTATCTTGGAGTTCTTTGGTTTTGATTGTGTGTAGGTACTATGTCTACCCGAGCATCTTCTTCAAGGATGGAGAAAGCAACTAGAAAGTCCAAGAAGTCGTCCAAGAGGGTCCAAAGGATGGACGACGTGCGCTTTGAGGATGAGGATGTGGCTAGAGAGTATGAGCGTCTCATGGGTCTATCTCACCACACTCGGTGGTTAGATTGAGTGTCCATTAGAAAGATGTGCATGGAGGAGGCTCTTACTCGGTGCTACTCCAACATTGGGCTCAACGTCTTGCTAAGGTGGAACAACACTCATTATCCCGACTTGACGTCCGAGTTCATGGCAATATTCAAGTGCACCTATGAAGGGGTCGAGAGTGAAGGCATGATCTCTTTCCAAATGGGCAACGAGTTGCATGAGGTCTCTCTCCGTAACATGGCGAACTACTTCGGGTTCCCATTTGCAAGAGAGGAGGCCTATGTTGATAATGAGAAGGTGGACTACCTTTGGAGGTTTGTAGCCGGAAGAAGTGAGATGAGGAAAGGCGCATCGACAAATGAGATAGCAAACCCACTCTTCCGAGTCATGATCCGAGCCTTGGGTTGTTCTATCTTTGCTAGACATGAATTGAGCAAGCCAATGAAGTAGGAGGCCATGCTACTCTATGAGATGTTGTTTGAGAATGAGAAGCCAATGAGCCTTACTTGGGAATGGGTGAAGATGATGAGGGATTTCCAAAGTTCCTCATGGATCTATTTTGGAGGCATGATTGCCCGATTAGCTCACCGTCTTGAGGTGGACTTGTCTACCTACACGCCGGCCCCAAATGGTGTGGAGCTCATGGACCTAAAGTACTTCAAGAAGGCCGACATTATCAAAGAGAAGCAAGTGACCGGCGCCACGACCTCCCTAGCCCCACACTCCAACTTCAACAATGTGCACATCCCTTTGGAGCCACGTCTCTTCATCCTCACCAACTACTACAATTGGTTCCAAGTGTGGACGGGCAAGGTGAATCCTTTTGGAGAGCCGGAGGGGACACTTGAGGTTAGGAGACAATCACAACACATCCGTTTCACTACTCCTCAAGCTTCCCCGGACACCGAAGAAGAGGAGCCCAACCAATATGAGTTCGTGAGAAGAGATGACATGGATGTGGACTTGCCTAGAGATGAAGAAGAAGAAGAAGGTGGTTACCACAATTTGCTCACTGACCACGCCCCAACACTATTGGACCGAGGTGCATCTCAAGCCGGGCCCGATGTCCACCAACGTCGGTCCGACGTCTTTTTGCCCGATCCGGTCCCAAGCCGATTTGAGAGGGGTGAGGGAAGTGGAGCACATCAAGCACCACCAAGCTATGGAGGATATGAAGGGTATGCCCAATGGTTTGGGCCCGGAATGGTGTTCCCCGAGCCTCAACAATCGGTGGACATGAACTTCTTGGCCAACCAATTGTCGCATCTCCAACTTCAACAATCAACAATGCTTCAAGAGGCGCACCAACTCAATCTACAACAACAACACCTCAACTTCCAACAACAACAACTCTCTCACCACCAAGAGGACTTCCAAGTGCAATTTGACGAGGTGAACCGCAACATCGCTTACACTAGACGAGAAGTGGAGGACTTGAGGGCGGCCGAGGATCAAAGGTGGATCGTCCAAGAGAGTTTCAATGAGTGGATGTCCGGGAATTTCACATCCCGTGAAGACCAATGGACACGTCCCGCACCACCAATCCAACCGCCAAGTCAAGACCCTTTCCATGATCGAGTGTATGAGCAAGAGCGACACGCCCGGCTCCAAAGGAGACAACGCCGTGGCCACCCCCTGAACTAAGCCTCAACAAGCCATTCAAGAATAAGGAAATTGTGAACTTTCTCTACTCTTCTCTTTACTTTTAAGTTTTGATTTCTTTTGATGAGGACATCAAAATTTTAAGTATGGGGTGGGTTAGTAGCTCATAGTTCCATGTGTAGTTTTGTGTGTTTGTGTTTGTCTTGTTTATAGGATGTTTTTTTTTTGGATAGTGGCATGATGTGAATGATGATAGAATTTGATGGCATGAATGGATGAGTTTGTTTTGTGTTTGAGAAAATTTTTGCATAAAAATCCATAAACATTTGAAAATTTCGAGTGAAAATATCAAAAAGATTTTGTTTTTGGACTAGGAATTCCCATCTTAGATGTTCATATGAAGGCTAATGATGATGTGAGCATGTAAAATCCTTTGCATATTTTTGGATAGTTTAGCCCCTAAATGGATGTTGTTTTTGATGTGATATGATATCTTGCATGTTTTTATTGAGCACATGAGTTCTAGGGTGAGTATGATGCAATTAAGCTTGAGTGAACCTTGTGAGATGATTTTTGGCCATTTTAGGAATACTTGTTCATGATTGCATATCCCTCATTTTTGTTGTGTGATTAGCTCATGCATGCTTAGTAAAACTTGCTATTGAGGTGTTTATCTATTTTCCAAGACCAATATGAGATTTGTTCTATGCTTTGTCACATTGATTTGAACTTTATTTTGCTTAGTCACAAAATGTTTCATATCCTACCTTGAAGATAAACCGTTGTTTGTAGCCCCGTTTTAGCCTTAGACCTTTGTTTGAAACTCCTCAAAAATATGATTCCTAGCCTATATGACTTGACCCTTATGGGATTGGACTTTAGTGAGAGGTTTTGGAAGAATATTTGGAGAGTTGAGATTCTCTTTGGTGAAGGGCATGAAATGGAGTTATAAACCAAGTGGGTAGTGCATCTTTGTTGTGCATAAGTGAGAAAGAAAAGAAAGAACAGTTGGAAAAATAGTGGATTGAAAGCAAAATGCTTAAGTGAGTAAAAAAGGGCACCGACCGAGGATAAGTGCACTTCGGGCCCGAGTTTAGTGCAAAGTCGATCCTATGTGTAAAAAGTTTGAAAAATCCAACAAAAAGGTGTAGTGCAAAGATGAAGTGGAATGTTTAGTGAAAAGTGGGTTGAAAGTTGAGAAAAAAAGAAAAATCAAAGTCTTTTGGATGAGTGTAAGTTGAAAGTGGAATAATTTGGTGAGTTTGGTGAGAGACTAGAAAGTTCAATCCCCATTGTAAGCACCACAAAACCAAAATGATTACCACCTTTAGAAATACCAAAAGCCCCATTACAACCCGGCCGAATGGAACCTCTTTGAGGACCTCCATTGAGCCAAGTTCATATTCTTTGTGTGCATTGTAATAGGCATCTCTAGGTGGAGGAATTGGTGATATTAGCTTCAATTGTAAAGCCTTTACTTGCATGTTTGTTGAGTTTGAGTGTTCTTAGCTATACCTAAACACATGAAGAGTGATACACATTTCCATGTCCCTAAAGTGAGGCTTTGTTGCATTAGACTTTATTCCCTAGACACTTGATCAAGTGTGATGACGTAATCTTGCTTGCATGTCTATCACTTGTGCTTACTTGAGTTTTTCATATGAGGCTTTACTTGAAGATTATGCTTCGGTCTTGCTTACTTTGTTATTGCTTGAGGACAAGCAAGTTTAAGTATGGGTATTCTGATGTCTCTCATTTTGGAGGTGTTTTAGTAGTTAATTTCCCTTGTGAATATGTGTTTTTCATTCCTTTCTTTGTTAGTTTCGTTCCTTCTTCGCTTAGTTTCCGGTTTTCTTTAAGATTCGGAAACTATGCGAGTTTGCTTTGTTTTGTAGGTAAAATGGCAAGAATGAGGACATTTTGGAGGAGCTTATGAAGGAGCCAAGCTAAGGAACGGGAGAGCCAAGCCAAGAATGAAGAGGAACCAAAGGAAACCCAAGAAGAAGACAAGGATCGAGGCCCAGGACCGAGCAACACCACCTCGGGCCCGAGATCGAGCAACCAGAGACTCAGACCGACGTTCCCAACGTCGGGCCCGAGGTACCCAGGAAGTCGGTCCGAGTCGGCAAATGTGAAGATTAGGCCCCAAGGCACAATTATGGTGAACTTCCAATTTTGCCCTTCTTCGAAATGGAATTCCTTGGTCCCCAATCAATAGAGGAGGATAATTAGAGGTGATTAGAGAGGATATGGGTGGAGAGACACAACAATCCCACACCAAATCACTCTCAAAGGCTCAAGGAAGACTTGGAGAGCAAGGAGAAGAGAGGAGAAGGAGAAGAGGAGGAAATCGGTGGAGCTAGAGAGGAATTCTAGTGAGTTTGTACTTGATTTGCTTTGGTTTTAGTAGAGATAAGACTTGGATCTTGTGAACCCTTTGAATTTGAATGCAATTTGAGTTTGGATTGATGTTGATGATTGATATTTGCTTGCTTTTACATTTGATTGCTCTTTACTCTTATCTTATGGAGTAGATTCCATAGTCTTGGGCTATGGGGGAATCCCCTAGCTAGGATTGGGTAGGAAACCCCAATTCCATAGCCTTTGAGTGCTTGATCTAGGAATTCTCTCTACACTAAGCTTCAATTCTCTTGTGGGAACAAGGGACATAGGGCTTGTGATTGGTAAGAGCAAGCGGGAGCATCTCTTACCCAATTACTAGACCTAACATCGAAGGAGAGTGGAAACTCCCTTGGGTCGAAGTGTAGAGTGGAGAGATCGAAGGTGAGCCATCTCGATCTCACAAGGATCAACACTTTGGTTGAATTGGGGTGGAATTACTCAAATCTAGTTAGGGAGGGAACCCAAAAACCCAAGACCGATCTACTATTGTTGCCAATCGAGTTACCCAGTCATCGGGCCCGACGTTGAGTGAAGTCGGTCCCGGCCAAACAACCTCGATCCACCCTCGGACCGAAGTGACTAGTGTCGGTCCGAGGTGATTTCTTCCGTTTTCCTTTATTTTGCCTTTCTTTTACACCTTTTTAGTCTTTCGGGTACTCTCAACGCACGAACTCCCGTGTGTTCGACACCCTACCTCTTTACTACAAGTGAGGTTCGGTTTATAAATTTAAATTTTGACCACCACACCCAGACCGATCAATCAGCGAACTCCGAATTCGCTCGGAGGATCAAACCCGCGACCGCGGATTCACCACCCGCGACCGCGGATCGCCGCCCGCGACCGCTGGTCACCCACCCGCAACCGCGGATCGACGCCAGAGCGATTGAACTCTGAAAATCGCTCAGAGGAGCGAATCTCGACGCGCGCAAACCCCGATATTCGCTTGGGAGATCGGACCACATCGCGATCCGTGCAAGGCGCCTTGCCCGGATCCGACTCTACCCGTGACTTAGTCCCTCTCGCAAGCGCGTCTGTTCATCGCACAGACCTATGGGGACTCACGTCAGGCGACGGGATCGAGAGTCATCGCCGCGTATGGTCCGAACCAATTTTTCCTGGTCGATCAAGGGATTCCATGATACGCATCGCTGAAGTCGAGGCAGATCTAGGCCAAGAGATCCGCGGTAGGCTTAAAAGCGCGACCGCGATCGTAGAACCAAACCGCGACCGCGAGGTGCGAATTCGCGAGCCTGAGCCCAATCGCGAAAACCCTAATTCGCGGTACGTGATGGGCCAAACGATTCACGCCAACCCAAGTGGCAGGATTGGGGCATCATCCTCCACCAGGAACGAGCAGGATGACGAGGTCAACCATATCTTGTCCGATGCTCGGAGAGAGAACGAGGTGATGCGGTCGGAATGCGCACAGGCTAGGTCTCGCTTGGACCAAGCACTAAAAGAAATCGCGAAATTGAAGCACGCTTTGAGGGGGGTTCGCGGCGAGCGCCCTATCGACGAACCTAGGGTTACTCAGCATTTGACCGAAGAAGACCGCCGCGGGCGCGGTGACGGTGACGCGGTCGCGGTGTGGCCGACTTTCACACGGACGAAATTCTATCTTTTATATCTTGTTTCCTTTCTTATCTTTCGGTTTCCTTTCTTATCTAGTCCGAAAAGGTTGATCCTTGGGGCTATTTAAGGGGAACCTTTCTAGGTTTTTAGGATATACAACATACTTGTTAATCAATTGTTCTTTCAATAAAGATTGGAGTTTTCTTTGTAATGGAGAACTAACTCTCCTCTTGAGTTTATTCGATCAAGGAAGCTTTATTATGAAGTTGTGAATTCTGGTAATCTCTTTATCCCTAGGTCTTTATTGATACTCTTGTGCTTCATCCCATGATCTATGTTTGATTTTATGAGCCTGATCAACTTGTTTGATTGACTTAGATATATCGTTTGAATTAGGATTGGTTGTTGTCTATGCATCTTTCCTATTTCTTGAAACAACTCTATTCTAGGACCGTGGACTAGTTTAGGGAAGAGTATTCAATGGTTAAATTGTGCATGAAACTCGTAGCTTGATTGCATGATTTGATTTCCTATTATCCCTGTGTTCTATGCTAATTCTAAGTTAAGCGTCCTTGCCTAGGGTTATAGAATTGCTTGGACCGTGGACTTGCGATTGCTAATGATTGGGATTGGAATTGACCTAGGCATATAAAGATGTGGGTGAATTTATGATCAACTAATTAATAAAGTGGAATTGATTGGATAAACTCTGCTTGATAACCTTTGATTGAAACCGACTTTCAAACCCCCCCTTTGAATTCTTGCATGAAAACCATAAAATCTGAATAAAAACTGATTCCTTTGGGTTCGACCCCTTGCTTGCCTACTATACTGTTGTTTGCATGTTTGGGATTTATTTTTGATAAGGGAACAACGACTTTGCCCGAGTCAAATTTTGGCGTCGTTGCCGGGGAATCCTTTTTCTTGTTTTGATTGCGTGTGTTTTCGTGCTCTGCGTTCAAACCGCGACCGCGGCCCCCTCGGCGTGCCCGCGGTTCGTGCGCAGAACCATCCCTCGGGTTCGGACCTAACACATGGTCCGTACCCGGTCTACTAATACTTCCCCTGTTCGTTTTGATCCAGAAATTGACAAGACTCTTCGGAAGATAAGGAGTGCCCCCAGAGTGTCTACATCCTACAATCTTCATGAATCTCTTTCTCTCTCTGATTCTGAACCAGAAGGCGCCATGGCGGAACAAACTATTCGCCAACTCACAACGCCCGATCTCCAGCAACAGCAGCTCGCTGTTTAATTCCCCGAACTCGGGGAGGGTGTGAAGTTCGAACTGAAGTCTGGTCTCATCCACCACTTGCCCAAATTCCACGGGTTGAGCGGTGAGGACCCGAACAAGCATCTCACTGAATTCCTTGCGGTGTGCGTGAGTATGAAGCCCACTGATGTGACGGAAGATCAAATCAAGCTCCGGGCTTTTCCCTTCTCTCTTGAGGACTCCGCCAAGGACTGGCTCCTTTATTTGGTGCCGGCTTCTATCACTACTTGGGCGGCCATGAAGAAGGCGTTTCTTGAAAAGTACTTCCCCACTTCCAAACAAACATCTATTAAGAAGCAGCTCAGTAGTTTGGAGCAAGGGGAAGACGAGAACCTCTATGACTATTATGAGCGCTACAAGAGGCTCATCGCGAGTTGTCCATACCATGGCTACCAGGCCAAGGATCTTATTTGCTATATCATTGAGGGACTCTGCGACAATGACAAGAGGCTCGTAAATGCATCTTGTGGGGGTAGTTACGAGAACTTGACCCCAGCTGCAGCTTTTCAGAAAGTAGAAATCTTGGCGGAACAAGCCCGCAATCAGAGATCCAGGACCAATGTGAGGTCCGTGAGTGTGGTGAATGAGTCCCTGAATGCAGAAGTAAGGGAGCTCAAAGATCTTATGAAGCAGCTGCTCACGAAAAGGACGGCTCAGCAAGTCAATGCTTGCGGTCTTTGCTATGACGCGAGCCACCACACAGATCAGTGCCCTACTATTCAGGAGACCGAGGAGTCGGTCAATGCTATTGGCAACTATGGTGCGCCCCGGCCCCGGAATGATCCTTACTCTAACACCTACAATCCAGGGTGGGCGAACCATCCTAACCTAAGGTGGAACAACCAGCAGCAACAAGATCCACCACAACAACAGCAGCAGTACGCTCCTCAGGGCCAGCAACAACAATTCCGGTCCAACAACTATGCCCTGAGAGCACCTGCTCCGTCTCAGAATGATGCTATTACCGCCCTCTTGAAGGAGAACCAAGAGACGATAGCTGCTGTAAAGAATCTCGAGACTCAACTGAGCCAACTTGCCACCATGATCAATAGGCTCGAGTCCAAGGATTCCGGGAAACTTCCCTCTCAACCGCTCAATCACAAGGAGAATGTGAGTGCCATGAACCTAAGGAGCGGAAGAGCATTGGCGAGTCGGGAATCACCCCCTGGTGATGATCCGCGACCGCGTTCCCCTGGCCGCGACCGCGCCGGGGCAGCAGAAGGCGAAGACCAAGTCTCTGTTGGAAATCCGCGCCCGCGCTCTCCCTCCCGCGCCCGCGGAAATCCAACTGAGGATTTGGACCACGAGAGGCGAGAGGCGCCGCGACCGCGGAGTCCGGACCGCGCCCGCGGTAAGGAGGTAGAGCGGAACTTTGGGGCTTTACTCGATTATGCTTTTAAGAATTATTCGCCCCCGCATCCGAGCTCTCCTAGACGCACCCGCACCCCAGTAGTAGAGGAGGACGATGGCTATGTGGCTGAACCACTTCCACCATTGAGCTCTTTAAAGCCGTCTCCCCCATTCCCCGAAGCACTCAAGGACACAAGGAAGCTGGCACATGACAAGGAACTCTTCGAGACCTTCGCCAATTGCCAGGTAAATGTTCCTCTCATCAATCTCATCCAAAGTGTCCCTCGTTTTGCTAAATTCATGAAAGAGCTATGCACCATAAAAAGAAAGAATAGGATTAGTCCTAAAATTGAGAAAGTTGCTCTAGTTGAAAAAACGCAGGATAGCAAAATTGAGACTTGTAATTCCCTACTCCAGAAGCAATTACCTAAAAAATGCTCTGACCCAGGAAGATTCACCGTCCCCGTCACTATTGGAGAAACTAAAATTGAGCGTGCTATGCTAGATTTAGGTGCCTCCATTAATGTTCTCCCAGCTTGCATGTATGATAGGTTAGGCCTTGGTCCTTTAAAGGAATCTGATATTGTTATTGAGTTGGCTGACCATTCTAATGTGCGCCATAAAGGGTTGGTTGAGGATGTTCTAGTGCAGGTGCATGGTTTGATCTTTCCTGCAGATTTTTATGTGATGGAGATAGGCGAAGGGCGGTACGACCCGGTTCTCTTACTAGGTCGCCCATTCATGAAAACCGCCAATACGGTCATCGACGTTGCCAATGGATCTCTTTCCATATCTCATGGTGGCAACGAGGTCCGAATTCATGTTGATGAGGACCCATATTGATCGTATCCACGTCGAGCCAACCACGTTAAACAAAAGCGCTGCTTGGGAGGCAACCCAGGGATTAGTTTAGATTGTTTTTCCATTCCTAGCTTAGGATTTGCTTGTGTTTCTAGCTAACATGCAGGTACTAGGTCCAAAAGGACACGCTTGGCGTGATACCGAGCCCACGCCGCCTAGGCCGCGCCCGCGGTGGATCGTCAGCGCGCCCCGACGAACAGGTACTAGCCCGTGCTCGCGGCAACCATACTGCGTCTCGGTTTTAGCTCGCGGCAACCATACTGATCATCGCTCGCCCTAACCTTAGCCCTGCGCCTCTCTCTACTATTTACCCACGCGAATACTCTACTGACTTAGGCATCGGAGGTGGATTAGGGGGTCCCCGCCCCCTTTGTCCATTGTTTTGCACGTATAGGTCATTGAAGGAGGCTTGGAGAAGACGGTCATTGAAGAAGGAGTTGAAACCTGTACACCGACATATTTCGTGTACTAACATTTGGCGCCGTCTGTGGGAAACAGCAATCGATCCATAATTATGGTGCTGGAATCGACCCCAAACAACGAAGATACAATTTTAGTCAGGTCTGGGGCAATCGCCCCAGACGAATCGCGTGATTCGTTTTCGGCAAGCCCGAACCCGCGACCGCGGATCGCAGGGCGATTAGCGAACTCCGAATTCGCTCGGAGGATCAGACCCGTGACCGCGGATCGACGCCAGAGCCATTGAACTCCGAAAATCGCTCAGAGGAGCGAATCCCGACGCGCGCAAACCCTGATATTCGCTCGGGGGATCGGACCACATCGCGATCCGTGCAAGGCGCCTTGCCCGGATGCGACTCTACCCGTGACTTAGTCCCTCTCGCAAGCGCGTCTGTTCATCGCACAGACCTATGGGGACTCACGTCAGGCGACGGGATCGAGGTTCATCGCCGCGTATGGTCCGAACCAATTTTGCTTGGTCGATCAAGGGATTCCATGATACGCATCGCTGAAGTCGAGGCAGATATAGGCCAAGAGATCCGCGGTAGGCCTGAAAGCGCGACCGCGATCGTAGAACCAAACCGCGACGGCGAGCTGCGAATTCGCGAGCCAGAGCCCAATCGCGAAAACCCTAATTCGCGGTACGTGATGGGCCAAACGATTCACGCCAACCCAAGCGGCAGGGTTGGGGCATCATCCTCCACCAGGAACGAGCAGGATGACGAGGTCAACCATATCTTGGCCGATGCTCGGAGAGAGAACGAGGTGATGCGGTCGGAATGCGCACAGGCTAGGTCTCGCTTGGACCAAATCGCGAAATTGAAGCACGCTTTGAGGGGGGTTCGGGGCGAGCGCCCTATCGACGAACCTAGGGTTACTCCGCAACTCGCTAGTATCATCACAACCGCGGACAAACGGAGTAGCCCTAAACCCATCAATGCTAAAGAGCCAGAGGAAGTGCGATTCGATTGCAACGGCAATCGTAGGGCACCTAAAGGCCGAGGAAGGAAGAGGGGTCACGAGCCACCCTCACCCAAGAGATTGCGAGCTACGAGCCACCCTCAACCCGAGGATTCGATCTCGGATGATTCGGCGGACCCCAGCGATCGCGGAAATTGCCGCGGTCCGAGACACCGCGACCGCGGTCCAAGCGCCCGCGCCCGCGGTTTGAGTGAACGTCGCGATGGGTTCGGCGAACCTAAAGACGAAGGTCATGGCTCTCCCGAAAACCCTAATTCGACTCATGGTTGGGGCAGTAGGGATGAGCATGAAGGAGAGGATCGGGCTTTCACGCGCGCTGAGAAGAGGTTACTCGAACTCTTAGAATCGCAAAGAGGAACCTTACAATCAGCGCAAGAGAAGGCCGAGCGCAAGTTGGCGATGGTGACATCGACACCATTCAACGAGGAGATCTTGCGAGCCAAGCCTCCGGCGAAACTCTCTTCACCAACCTTCAATCTTTACGATGGACATTCGGACCCCATAAGCCACATAGCCTTGTTTTCGTACAAGATGACGTTGTGGGTGTCCGAAGAGGCCGTGATGTGTAAGATGTTTCCGAGCAGCCTCACCCAAGGATCTCTCAAGTGGTTCGAGAGCTTAAAACCCGGATCAATACGATCATGGAGATAACTTGCCACTTTGTTCGTCAGGAATTACATCACCAATTGTCGAGACGCAGTGTCCCTTGGCACACTCTTTGCTCTCAAGATGGATCAAGACCAGAGCTTGCGCAGCTTCTCGAATCGTTTCATGGAATGCTACGCCGAGGTCGAGGGATGCGGCGAGAAGGCTGCACTAGCCGCTTTCAAAGGAGCTCTCCCGCTCGAAAGCAAGTTGAGGGAGGATTTGATACTCTATCCTCCTTCCACCATCGATGGACTGCGAGAGCGCGTCTGCCAACATGTGCGCCTAGAAGAAGCTGATCACGAGGCGAGAAGGACGTCGCCTTCCTCGCCTCAGGACCCACCCGAACGTGAGAGCCCCAGGATGGAAATGGACCAGGGGAGCAAGCGGGTCAAAGGCTTCAAAGTGCGCACGCGAAGACGAATCAAGAGAAGACGACGGGTCGAGCGACTGCGCCCGTGGGATCGAAGCCGCACCCGCGGTTCGGTGCACCGCGACCGCGAGTCTCCAGGCCGCGACCGCGGTTTCGGTCCAGAACGCTGAATCCCCTCTCTGGGGCAGAATCACAACAGGGGCAGATCACGTCGGAGACGGCCGGCAAATCGCAACCGCGACCAAGCCTGAACGGGCGCGACCGCGGGTACCCGGACCCTTATGCGCGAGGATCCCGGGACTAGGATTCATGTAGGCAGGGGCACTCTTTTTCCCATGTTATTTTTTGATGAGGCCCCTAGGTTGTTCTTCTTTCATTAGCTTAATTTTTAGGATCATGTCATTCATGTTTATTTTTGTTATCGGTTTTTGCATTAGAAGAGTCTTGCATAAAAAAAATATATGCGCTACGTTAGTTCATCATACTAACGGACTCCTGCGTATGCTAGCTACGTAGGGGGTTCCTGTGACATTTGTTCACAGAAGATCCCGTGATATCTTCTCACGGACCGTGGTTTCCCACGGAGTTCCCGTGATATCTTCTCACGGACCCTGGTTTCCCACGGAGTTCCCGTGATATCTTCTCACGGACCGTGGTTTTCCACGGAGTTCCAATGATACTTGCTCACGGACTATGGCTTGATCCCCCATAGAGTTCCCGTGATATTCGCTCATGGAGTTCCCGTGATATTTGCTCACGGACTATGGCTGGCCCCTATAGAGTTCCCGTGATATTCGCTCACGGTGGTTCCCGTGATACTCGCTCACGGATGCTCCCGTGATATTGGCTCACGGACCGCGATATTTGCTCGCGGAGCCCCGTGATATTCGCTCACGGGGGGTGGGACCGTGATATTCGCTCACGGGGGTTCCCATGACACTCGCTCATGGATGTGCAAACGCTCCAATCTCCTAATCCACATAAGTCACTCCAAGTCAATCCTAGAGTACCTACGTCTTAGTCACGCAACCAAGACGTAGGTGGGGCATTTGTAGGTGGGTAAATTTACCATCATAATTAAGGATAATATTTTCGCCAGCCAGGTAAGCATATTTAATAAATATCTTTATTAGCCTATTAAATCCTGGTAGTTATCCGGTAGTTGGAAGGTTCTATCCTATTTAAGAAGATAGAATTATTGATTGGGCTCCAAGGAACTAACCCTAGCCCTCTCTCTCCACTATAAATACATGTCTTCGCCATGTAGAAAGGATATACACAAACTACACCAGAGGGGCTGATCATCGCTCGCCCTAACCTTAGCCTTGCGCCTCTCTCTACTATTTACCCTCGCGAATACTCTACTGACTTAGGCATCGGAGGTGGATTAGGGGGTCCCCGCCCCCTTTGGCCATTGTTTTGCACGTATAGGTCATTGAAGGAGGCTTGGAGAAGAAGGTCATTGAAGAAGGAATTGAAACCTGTACACCGACATATTTCGTGTACTTAACAGTTTATATACTGTTCTTACATATAGTCTAGCCTAGAATCTCATTCCATTCTATTTATCCACAAAAGATACAATTAGATAACTCATTCTGTAAATATCATTTAACACAGGCTAACTAATTAGGTCCATTATCGGGCATCAGAATTATGAAATTAAATTAAATTACATTTTATTCAATTTATTTATCAAAAAAAACACAATAATCATTCAATTTATATCATTTAAGTTAGGATAATTATTTTATCTAGATTCTTCAAAATTAATTCAATACAAACACTCTAAAAATAATTAAGTGTATATATTAATTCAATACAACCGCATAAAAAAACACATATAATTATATTGATTAAAAAAAATGCATACACTTTCAACCCAAACAAAAGGAATGCATACACATATCAATGTTAAATAAGTTCAAGATGGTGGCTCAATCGAGAAGACGACACCAGGAATAGTAGTGATGTAAAAATTGTTGAAGATGTTAAATCATGTCGGATTGCTGGAGGCATCGCAGTTATAGGCTTGATGTTTTCGTAAGTAAGTGAGAATTGACGAGGAGGTGAAAACTAAGGTTGGAATGAATGAACTTATTTGAAGAAGGTAAGATTAAAATGGTAGATAAATAATAATTGAAGTGCCGGTCAATCTACAATTGGTTGAAGCATCAGAGAATAAATGTCGTCTTGTTAAAAGCAACTACAATAGAGTAAAAGTCGTCTTGTTCAATGGGATGCCCGGGAAGAAGAAAGCTAACAAGCTGGATCATTTAGCATGTTTATTCAAGCGTTTGGCACCTATCCAAAGTCATTGCACAAGACAATGTTTCTTTCTTTGATTGACCAAAGACATTGTTTCAGACAGCGTTTTATTCAGTGAAACGCTAGCGCACACAACATTTTATTCAAAAAACCATAAACACGTTGTTTCACAAAGCATCATTCTTACCCCTATAGAGAATATTGCTTGGGGAATATATTCTCTCTTTTCTTCTGGTAGCTAGGTATTGTTGCATCCAGTGGCGGACCCAGACTTTTTCTCCAGAGGGGCGAAATATATAAAATATCAAACTTATATTAATTTGTTTCTTAAAAACACATTCTTCGATTCGCCATCTCTTGAAATGTACAATAACATCTTCAGTTTCAATGCACCTAACTACATCTTTCTCAATATAAGTAAGCAAACAATCATTCATTAACCCATCTCCGAGCCGATTGCGTAATGAAGTTTGGAACGAAGTAAAGGAGGAGGGTTTTTACGCTATTATCAATATAGAAGAAAAAATTTAATATCCCACTGGGGCATGTGCCCCCTCTGGGCCTACATTCAGTCTGCCCCTGGTTGCATCAAAGTTCGTTGTTTTCAATTTTTTCATTTAGATACTTTAAGGATATATATAAGCTAATTGATTTATCTCATTTTTATTTAATATCAAAAACATTAAAAGAACATTGTTAATTTGTTATACATGATTTTTTATTAAAACAACGGAAAAAAATTTCGTTGGGTACCCTTGTAATTAAGCCAAATTCGCGTGGTACCCTATAGCTTTTTAAATTTTGCACGGTGACCCTGAGCTTTTAAAAGATTTCGTTCTGTGACCCGTCACTTGATTTAGCGTGAGAAACGTTAACGGAGACAAGCGGAACATCGATGGCGGTGGCCTGTGTTGTGGAAGATGACGATTTTGACCGAAAAAGGAAAAGCCATATCTCTCACCATGTCAATCCAAATGAATCTGATTCTTCAAACAAACGCCAAGAAGCCATATCTCTTCATCGTAAATTAGGTGTTGAACAAACCCAAAATGCCCCTTCTTCCAATCCTCCCCCTTTTAAAGCCCAAAACCCACCTTCTCCTCCCTCTCACTCTCACAAGTCACAACAAACAACACACAACCAAACCAAACCCCTAAAAAATGGCGCTTGCCTTGAGCTTGGGAGACCCTTCCAAACCTGTCTCCTTCCCGACAAGAACCAGTTCAAGTCCTCCTCTAGAGACGTCTCCGCTTCCGCTACTACCTCCAATTTTGCCTCCTCTTGCATCGGATTGGGCCTCGATCTCGACCAAATTTCCGCAATTCCAGCCAGGCCAGAGCCTGGCAGAGACGAAGACGATGACAAGGATGAGGAGGAAGAAGAAGACAACGACGCCGACGAAGAAGACGAAGACGAAGAGAAACGCAGATCCCAGCCTCGTCCGCACCATCATCCGCTCCTCCCTTTCTCCCCTGTGCCTCGTCCACACCAGATCCCAGCCTCTCAGATCCGCTCCCGGTTTCCATGGCTCCCTTCTTCCGACATTCATAACCACCTCTTACTCCTCCTCTCCTTCTCCCGAATTTCCGGCTCTGTGAGGGGAAGCTGCTGAGGCTCAACTGGAAGATCTCAATTTGTTCAACCTATACGAGGGATGGAGTCACCGATTGACGGTTCTACAAAGAGATTAGATCCCCTTTTTTACTCGCTTTTTCTTTTTTTGGCCAAAAGTTGACGGCTGGGTCATAGAACGAAATATTTTAAAAGCCTAGGGTTACCGTGTGAAATTTAGAAAGTTATAGGATACCACGCGAACTTTGCATAATCACAAGGGTACCCAGCGAAATTTCCGTAAAAACAATCTATCTATCTATCTTCTATATCTATACAACACTTAAAATTCTCCCCGTCTTGTCACATTAATGACTTCTCTCTAATTTTTTTTTTTGTTTTGGGTGAATTATCTATCTCTATAACTCTTAATTTTCTTTTCCTTGTCAAATAAATGCATGTTTTTATACTTTTTTATTTTTATTTTTTTTACTTTTATTTGTAATTGATTATGAATACATGCTACTATGTCTTACTTTTTACATACATATATCATGTTATAATATTGTAACTTGAATGCAAAGCCTTATTATTTTTTCTTTTTTGAGCGAGAATGTAAAGCCTAAAGAGCTAACAATATGCTTTCGATTTAAATTTTCTCCAAAATGTCTATAAAAATTATAAAGAGTAATCCCTACAAATGTTCATTCGGCTAAAAAACTTAATTGTAATAGAAAAGCCATATTATCAAAATAATTCTCATAAGAAATTAATAAAAGCAAATAAAATAATTTTATATTTTGTATTTATTTTATCTACTATTTTTTGGACAACAAAATACAAAATACTTATATAGTTTATTAATTAGAACAAAATTGTGTTATGACGAAGATTATAATTTTCACCTTTTAGGAAAAATACGGTGAAAGAAATTGTCCGTCAAGCTTTCTAGTTTTAGTTAAAGACGCTATCCCATAATGTTAACTGCCATGTGGAACCACGATGGAGGAAACCTTTTTAATTATGACGAACTGTACTGGATAGACACGATCGATAAGCGTGATACAACACAACAGAGTTGAAGCAACATTTGGCTGACAGCTAATTAAAATATTGTTAATTAGGCCCTAATTAACAATAAAACCTTATTATTTACTCCCTCCGTTTCACAATAAGTGTCGTTTTAGCTCTTAACACAGTTTTTAAGAAAAGCAATCATTCACTTTAAAACTTACAACTTTTTCTTAATCTTACCACTCATTACATTTTTTTGGCCAATGAATGAACAACTTTAGTCAACAAATACACATTCCAATAAAAATTATCATTATTCACCCCTAATAAATCACTTTGAAAACCTAAAACGACACATAATATGAAACAAATTTTAAATGCTAAGACGACACTTATTATAAAACGGAGGGAGTATTGAATTGAGACTAATAAGTCATTTTGATTATGACGATAAAACCTTATTATTGACTAAAAGATGAGACTTTGTTGATATAACAATATCCACTTCCATTATTTATTCAATTCACGGGCCGACATGAAATTAATAATGAGAAGCGTGTTTCATTCCTGACGAAGATTTGTAAGCTATAACCATCACAATGCATTATTGCCATTTTCAGAGTATCTAATTTGGCCATCAATGCTACAATTGACGGTGATAATAGTACATGATTATTGATAGTACAAATATTTGGTAAGAGCTTGAACTAGCTAGTACTTTATTCATCAGCGTTGGTGCTGACCGCTGATACACAACGCACTTCAAATCCTCATGGCTTCAAGGTAAGATTTGCTGTCAAGCTCTCGAGCAAACAGTCCTTCAAAATAGTCCTTCATTACAATGTTTCGAAACTGAGGAGGGGTGCTCTCTGGAGTGACCAAACAAGGCGCAGGCCCTATGGTCTCATACAGAGCAGGGTTGTGGAAAGTAGCGACCGATAGCCTCTCTTTGCTCGGATTCACAACCGCCCTATGCTCGACGCTCCTGTACGCCCCGTTCGTCACAATCTATACATACAACGATCAACTCAGTATCATCGATCATTATCTGTGTATAAACGCGAGAAAAGTTGGTTACCTCGAGCACGTCTCCGATGTTGACCACAAAGGCATTAGGAAGAGGCTTGATGGGGATCCAGCTGCCGTCTTTCCGAACCTGGAGGCCGTTCATCTCGTTGATCTGGAGAAGGATGGTGAGCCCAACCGAGTCGGAATGGGGAGTCAAGCCGATGACCTTATCGGGCTGAGGGCAGGGCGGATAGTAGTTCATCCGCATCATCTGCATCGCATCGCTGAACAAACCCTTCAAGTACCCCTCGGGCTCCATGCCAAGCGCCTTCCCCATGTAGCCTAGTATTGCCATGGCCAGGCTCTTCACATCGGTCGAGTACTCTTCCAGTGCGCGTCTACGTGTAAACATTATAAAACACAATACAAAACCATCCCACCCACAGTCTAAAGTTGGTAGACAAAATAATGGTGAATTACTCCTCTATCGCCAATTGGTTTTAAGATAAACTCCACCGAGCTTACATCTGGGTCTTCCACACGTCTAATAACAAGTACTTACTATACATACAAGATGGACATCATAAAGAGCTAATTAGCTAGTATTTAAGTGTAAGTTGACCTGAATCTGGGAGGAAGAACGGGGAGCAAGTGGGGCTTCCGATCGGACTCAGGCAGAGTCACGAGGTAGAAGATGTCGGACCAATCGAGTTTTTGCTCGTCGGACATTACAAAGGCCTGCCCAAAGCCCTCCACATCCTCCGTGGTTTGCCAGTACCTGGCCTTCTCTTCCATGGGAAGGTTGAACAACTCTTTCACCTCTTTCTTGAACGTTTCCGTAACGGAATGGCTCACGCCGTGATTCACCGCCTGAAAGAAGCCCCACTCCCGACAGGCGGCGTCGAGGCGTTGCAACTCCGATGCCTCTCCGGAGAGAAGGGCTTCCATGTCTATGACGGGGATATTTGGTGGAGATGCAGGGGCTTCATCCAACGGCTCTGAGATGAGGTATCTTGGAGGGATCGAGATTGCGGCCGTTGATCCTTCCTTGGAGACCAACTCTTGCACGCTTGGTACTAGCTTTGATTTTCGTAGCGTCTTCATCTCTGCTTCTCTCTCCTTCTCCATGTCCTCCATGTGTGTCCAAGTTAATAACGCAATCACAGCAGTTTATAGAATTTGATTTTCGTAGAAGTCAATGTTTCATCAGGAGTGATGTGATGGTTAGCTTATTTCTTTTCTTTGGTTGAATTCATTGGATTTACCCAAAAGTGGGTTATATGACTTAATCCACGTATAATCACTAATTTGACCAATCTATTAATCATTAGAACTTGGTAATAAATCCGAAATAGTTTAATCCACTATAAAATTAGTCATATCTGAGTAAAAAATATGAAATAAGTTTTTGTTAGACCAAAAATGGATTTTAGGAAATATATAATCCAATTGACAAGTTCAAAGTTCAAACCCATAAACTTTGGATACAACATAGGTGGCTTGTGTTTGGATGGGCGGATGGCGCTACCGTCATGGAGGCGGGCACAAATGTGGAAGTGAAGCGGTTGGTAGACGGAGGTGAACAAAACTGAGGCAGACAAGGCCGGTTTTAACAAATTAGAGGCTGAAGACAAAAATTAACTAAAGGACGTTTTGTATACATTTTTTTCATTATTATACACAAAACTCAATCTCTTTTTGAGGGAAGGGGGTAGGGAGGGCGGTTTCTACATTTGTGGAAAGTAATTAGCCCGTCCAAAAATTAAATTTACATAGTAGGCGGTTTAAATACCTCCAAAAGGTATTTTTCGGCCCACTTTTCCCGAACTCTCTCTCTCTCTCTCTCTCTCTCTCTCTCTCTCTCTCTCTCTCTCTCTCTCTCTCTCTCTCTCTTCTCGCGCTCTCGTTTCATTCTCGCTGACGAACCCCAAATCCGCCATTGTAGATCCAAAGCAGGCTTCATCGGCGTCCTACTCCTGCTTTCGAAGTCTGTCCACTCCATATTCTCTACAGATTTAGAGGTTAGTCGATCTCTTCTTCCTTTTTGTTAAGATTTGAGTCCAGGTTTTAATCGGTGACAGGTGTTTTGCGAGGGAAACTCTTGCATGTATTTCTCTGGTTGCTTCCCTTGCAAACTGTTTTTCCATTCAAACTCATCTGCTGACGTAAGGTGGGGATTCCATTCTTTTGTATGACAAGGTTTTAGGTGACAGTATATGTATGACAGGTATTCGGTGACATGATATTGTATGACAGTGTTGATATGATTGTTGTGTTATGTCTATGACAGGTGTAAACATGTCAAGTACGGAGTCTGGCTCAGCTTCTGGTTCAAGCAGTCCTTCCTTTGACATTGAATCTTTGAAATCTCTGAAATACCATTTCCCATCTAGTAAGTGGTTCAAAGGTAGATACAACGTCTATTCAGATGTTTCTGTCATAGATAAAACCAAACGCAATGTCACTCAAAAACAGTGGGAGGAGTTGTGTGGAGGTTATTTTGGGACTATATTCCAAATTGGTGATCAGTTGGATTTTCTTGGAGTCCTGGTTCACACCCTCATGATGAATCAAGTGAAAACAAAGAAGAAGTATGAGATGTGGTTCAAACTGTAAAAAAAAGTATGTCAAGATTTCTCTTCTGGAATTTGCTACAATCACTAGACTCAATTGTAAAGAATCTGATTATGAGGTTCCAGAGCTTGAGATGCATGATGTGTTAGGAGTGCATAAATGCAAACTGCATGACCTGCTTCAGTTGTTCTACAATGAGAAAAGGTCCAAGAGGAAGATGATGTTGGCACATTTGTTAGTGCTAGAGGGTGTCTTGCTTCCCTGTAAGCTTGGTGGTTTGATCAATCCTGAGTCTGTTGCTATGGTCTCTGACATGAAACAGTTTTCTCAATATCCTTAGGGGAGGAAGGTGTACGCAGCCACTATTGACAAGCTTTCAAAGATCTGTGAGACCGACAATCCTGGATGTGAGAGGAGAGGTTTTAATCTGTGTGGTTATCCTTTAGCCTTTCAAGTAAATGATGTGATGTTTACAATTGTGTATTTGTTTTGTTTCTTGATTACAACATTGTTCTCACTATATCTATAACATTTTGTGTTCACAGATATGGATCTTTGAGACTTTCCCATCTTTGTCTCCAATTTGTAATGTTAGCATCACAGTCAATAAGGCTATTCCCTGTGGCCCTATCTGGTACACAAATTCTCCTGATTATCAACTGACCTATGCCAAAATTGAGGAAACTATTATGTAATATGGCTTGGTATGTGTTTATATTTTGGAGGTTTGAAGCCATTTGATTGTTTATGTCATGTAATCTTGCTCAATATATTCTGTTTTTTTGTTTTTGTTTGTAGGGCACTGTGTGCATGTATGACTTTGTAAAATTTGGTGATTTTTCTTGGCCTAATGTGATGAGAAGAAGAACTCTGTTGTTGATGCTTATGTTGCATGGAGGTGTTCTCAAGCAGTTGTGCCTGTAGAGTTGGAGAATGTTGTACAAAACAAGGCCATGAGGTTGAGATTGTAGTATGTTGTGCAGACTCATGCGGATGGTTCTTCTATGAAACCCCGGGATTCAGACAAAGACAACGATGAGAAGTCTGATGACAAATAAATTTCCAGGAAAAGATTAAGGGAAACATCTTATGAGGATGAAGATGATGAAGATGATGATAATAAGAGTCTAGTTTCAATTGGGAAGCATCTTTTTGGGGAGAAGTACAAGGCACCTCGTCGTCAAAAACATGTAGCTACCAAATCTGCAAAGAAGAAGAAGAAAGTTACATTTGTTGTGAAGGGTTCCAAGTCTGTGAAACCTGTAGATGAAGCTGGTGATGAGGATGGTGACAAGGTACCAGATGACAAGGTGGCAGATGACATGGTACCAAATGAGAAGGAGGGTGATGAGAAACAAGAGGGGGCAGGTGACCAGCCCCAACAACATAAGGATGGTAAGGTTGTGAAGGATGACAAGGTGGAAAAGAAGGATGCTGGTGGAAAGAGGGATGGTAAGGTTGTGAAGGATGACAAGGAGGAAAAGAAGCAAAAGGAGTCTGTTGCTGTGCTGGAAACCAAGGTTGATGCTGGTGTTTCCTCCTGGCTTAGAAGTGGTAAGCTAGTCAAGAGTGAGAATGTGCAGTCCCAACAACAGAAGAAGAGTAAAAGTGGAAAGGGAGATGGCAAGCCTCAGGCTGTTCCCAAGACAAGTGCAGATGACACTGATGAGCCTAAGTAGGCCAAATTATTAAGAGATGACTTGAAGATTGTGGCTCATTCTCTGAAATCTGTGCAATGGAGGTTCAAGATTTATCCATGCAGGTTATGTTGATGAATGATAGACAAGTTGATATGCACACTCAACTCTATGACTTGAGGCAATTTGTTGGAAGGTCTGCAAATGGTGGTGAAACCAGCACCCAACAGGCTACAAGAGAGCAAAAATCAATGGAGGAGGAGTATGCTCAGGTATTGGAAGACATTAAAGCTGTTTGTTCTCAGTTTGATGAATATGGTAGCCTATTTCCTAGTCAGATTGAACATGTTGAGGGGGGAATTGTGCAGGATGAAGATTTTGGTGCTGCTGTGAAGTCTCAAGGAGAGAATTGATTATACAACTTCTAAATAATGAAAGGACTATGTCTAGGCTAGACTAAATGCACCTCATTATCCCCCCTCAACTTGGAGCATGCAAATCCAGTATGCCCAACTTGCAAAGAAATGCACGAAAAGACGCTTTTCCCAAAGCCTTAGTAAACACATCAGCTAACTGAGCACCAGTAGGAACGTATGAAGGCAGTAGAGTTCCATCGGTAATGGCGTCACGAACAAAGTGGCAATCGACCTCAATGTGTTTAGTCCGCTCGTGAAATACGGGATTTTAAGCAATGTGTAGAGCGGATTAGCTGTCGCAATGAAGTGGAATTGGGAAAGCATGACTGACATGAAGATCAAATAGGACACCCTTTAGCCATTTCAACTGAAATTAAATGTAATAGATGCCATAGAACGGTACTCCGCTTCAGCCGAAGAGCGTGACATCGTGTGTTGTTTCTTGGTCTTCCAAGAGATGGGAGACGTACCGAGAAAGACCAACCAGCCCGACAAAGAGCGTCGTGTCAGTGGACAACTCGCCCAATCAGAATCACACCACCCACTGAGATGGACGACTGGCTGATTGTCAACTCGATGATGGTGTCATGGATACTCAACACCATTGAACGAGGTCTTCGTTTCTAATTCCTACATGAAGAACGCAAATGATCTATGGGAAGACGTCAGGGACCGGTTTTCGGCCATCAACGGGCCGCGAATTCAGCAACTGAGGAGTGCTCTTGCTGATTGCAAACAAAAGGGTCACACGGTTGTTACCTATTATGGAAAGTTGAAGACCCTTTGGGAAGAATTGGGTCACTACGACACAATTCCTCTCTGCACTTGCGACGGTTGCAAGTGTGACGTCAAATCGAAGCTCGAAAAGCGCTGAGAAGAAGGCAAAGTTCATCAAATGCTGATGGGATTGGATGATGAAGTGTATGGAACTGTTCGATCGACTTTGTTGGCAATGGATTCATTGTTGACAGTCAACAAGGTGTATTCAACACTGTGTCAGGAAGAGTAGGTCAGAACAATGAGTCGTGGGAAAGAAGAAAAAGAAAACCGCATGGCTTTTTTTGCTCAAACAGGACAAAGAAGTCGAACTGATACAAGAACTCGAGGGGAATCGAAAGATCGATTAATGATATGCTCCTACTGTAAACGGCCAGGGCATGAAGCTACCGGCTGGTTTCGCTTGATCGGCTATCCGGATTGGTGGAGGGATGATAGCGAGACAAGGTCAGGTGCTGGACAGAATCGAGGAAAGGGTGTTGTAAAGGCCAACGCAGCAAAGAGCTCTAGCAGTCCGTGAGAATAGTGGAGTCGGCATGGAATCCGAGGCCCGCAACATTCCAGGTCTAAACAGTGAACAAATTCAAGGGTTGATTTAGTTATTGAACTCTCAGAAATCTGGTGCACATGATCGTATGAATGGTAAGGAAACCATTGATATGTGGATTATAGACAGTGGCACTACTAACCACATGATAGGAAATAAAAAGTGTTTCAGTTCTCTTCAAGAAATTCCTGGTGTTTCAGTTGGGATGCCAGATGGGCAGCAGGTTATGGCAACCATGGAAGGGACCATTGTGCTTGATTCAAATCTGATTTTGGATCATGTTCTTTATGTGCCAAATTTGAATTATGATCTAATATCAGTTACACAATTGTTTGATGAAGCAAACTGTAATGTGTATTTCACTAAGAACCTTTGTGTTATCCAGGACCACATTATGAGGACGGTGATTGGTGCGGGTAGGCGTAGGGGCGGGCTTTACTACTATCTACGAATGCTACCAATAGAAACGTTGAAGATTAGCAACGCGCAGTCACTGGATCGCTTTTGCATCAAAGATTAGGACATCCTTCATGGGAGGTTCTTAATCTGATAGTAAAGTCTGCTAGTCAGGATAAAAATAATAAAGCTTGTGATGTGTGTCAGCGAGCGAAACAGACTCAGAATAGCTTTCCTTTGAGTAGCAATATTGCGAATGATAGTTTTGATTTGATACACTATGATTTGTGGGGGCCCTACAAACAACCATCGTCTTGTGGAGCACATTATTTTTTGACTATTGTTGATGATTTTACAAGAGCAGTGTGGATTTATGTGTTGGCTGAAAAAATTGAAGTAAAGCATACTATTTTGCAGTTCTTTGCTCTGATACCATAAAGCAAAAGAGGATAACAGAGGAGAACCAAAGTCCGATTTGGAATAGGAGGAAGAGAAGAAGAGACCACCTGCTGCATCTGCGCGAAAAAAAGAATCAGAATCCGATTAAACGTGCACCAAAGTAAACGTGCACCAAAGCGCTCAAATCAGGCTGGAACTTCATATCCCAGAGAGATAAAGAATCCGATTTCTCATCAGGGACAATCTTGATCTCGGTTTGAATCAAATTAGGCATTCGCTTAAATCTCAATCGCCTCCTGAATCCAATTAGGCATTCGCCAATTATTTTGTAATAGTAATAGTAATGGTGGTAGTAGTAGTATTATTAATAATAATAATAATAATAATAATGATGATGATAATAGTAATAAGAGACAATTGTCTCATGTGGCCTTGTTAAAAACCTTATTTTATCGTAGGAGAATAAGGTTTTTATTTTGGCCGCATAGCCCTCCATTATGCGTTGTCCTTTCCCTTTCTCAAATCTTTCTCCCGACTACTCCTTCCTTCTCCAATCGGGTAATGACGACAACAATACGCTACTATCGAAAATTCGAGATACACACTTGATTTTTTTGTTAAGCACACAACACGGACACTACATATGTTGTTTTAATTCTTATTTAAAGATGATGACTGGTTAAGTTTAATTTGGAGTTAACAACTTGACATATGTCGTTTTAATTATTATTTAAGAAAAATGCTCTAGTAAAACACTCTCTTAGAGTGTAACATGAGATGTTATGAGGGCCTTTGGATCAATCTAATCAAACGGTCTGGATTAATTGGAAAGAGGGTGTATATTTATGGTTGGGTGGAGAAACACCAGATCAAATTTCGGATCCCCCTAATTATGCAATCCCATTTTTTTTTGGTGAAAAAATATCTTGTGGGGATTTCCTCACTTCCATATGCGTTATTTTTCATCAAAAGAACTGTTTTTTCTCTTTCATTATACAATTCCTCCGTCTTCAACAACGCTCAAACCCAAAATCTCTCATTCTCCATTGAAGCAAATCATCTTCACCATAGTCATCATCAACGATTTCGTTCCGCACAAGTGTTCTTGGTAAGTTTTCGTTACTCCTATGTAATTTTTTTCGATTAATTTGTTTGTGGGTCGAAATTGCTGCATTTAGGTTTAAGATTCTTGAACAAACCATGTAATTTCGTATGACTGAAAAGTATTTGCAAAGCCTAGGGTTTATGTGAAAATCGTCGGTATGAAGTCCATAGTCTGATTTGGGGCTTTTTGGTTGTTCTCGTAGTTCCTAATTGGATTTTAATTGGGTTTTATCTATTTGTTTGCACAGATCAATGGCGAAGACTAGTGGGAAGATTCAAAGGAAGAGGAAGGTCGAAAGAGGTAAAACAATGTTCTTGATTGTCCATGAAATTATCATATGCCATAGTTTTTCAATTCTTTTGTGCATACAACAAGGATGATGCCTTAGTTTTTCAATTCGTTTGCGTATGTTCTTCAATCCAATAGTTGTTCAATATGATATTTCATAGTTGAAAAACGTCGTTGCATAGTTGAAAAATCTCTACCAATATGGATTATCATGTTTTTTTACGACATAAAATGAATGTTTTTCATTTCTATTTTATGTATGCCTATTGTGTTTTTCAACATATTAATAACAGATTTCAAATAGTAGATATAAATAGTTTTGTATTTTTCATGTTGTATAATAGTGTTTTTCAATGATTATAAGACAACTTTTTCACATATTCGTTTCAATGTTTTTCATTTCAGTTTCATGTATGTCTATTGTGTTTTTCTATATATTGATAATATTTTTTCAAGTAACAGAATTTAATTATTCTATATTTTTCATGGACAATAGTGTTTTTCAATGATTATAAGACAACTTTTACAATAGTATATTTTCGTTTTGATAGTTTTGCATTATATGATGAACACTTGTTCAACCATATTAGTTGTTTGTACTATTATGTATAAATTGATATTCATATATGTGTGTTTTGTTTTGCAGTTATTCAAGAAGGGAGGTGAATAATGGATGAAGTTTGAATACAAAGACAATGACATTTTTTATCATACCAATGTATATTGAAAAAGAGATGCGTGCATTGTAACAATCCTGATTTTCATCTTATTCAATGCAATACATTTACTTTTTCAATGGTCACGTAAGATCCTTATTTTCATCTCAGTTTATAATGAATTGATTTTAATGTGAAGACAAGTACTTATTCAACTATAGTAATATATGAGCACACCAAATTAGAAAAAGATTCATAAAGCAATAACACATGTTCAACTCTATTTTGAATGTTCAACCCATTGTACAGAGTTAATTTGAATGTTCAACTCTATTTTTCAAACCATCGAACAGAGTTATTCAAGCACTGACTAATAAATTTTCTAGGATTAACGAACGATTTTTGAATTTTATGCTCAATTAATTATTTTTTTTTAAATATCCCCTAAAATCAAGGAACTTCCCATTTAAAAAAACGTAGCTTTCAAAATCCCCCTAATTAAAATCCCACAAATCAAGGAACTTCCTATTTAAAATCCGATTTTCCCTCTTGAAAATCCCACAAATCACGCCTGTTACCATATTTGCAACCACGTAATATTGATCACATCCCCCTTCATTAAAATATAGCTATTGTGTACCCTTAAATCTCACCCTCCATTTAGCCTAATCTAACGGTCCACATCATGTTACATGTTGTACCACATCATGTTACATGTTGTACCACAACATGTATCTCACCTGAGCGTTCCTCTATTATTTAAACCTTTGCTTTAGTATATAGTAAGGGTCATGGGGTTAGGGTTTAGGTTATAGGATTTAGGGTATATTGTTTAGGATTAGTGTTTAGGGTTTAGGATTAGGGTCTGGGTTAGGGTTTAGGTGATAGGGTTTAGGATTATGGTTATAGGGTTAGGGTTTAGGGTAAGGGTCATGGGTTAAGGTTTAGGGTATAGGGTTTAGGATTATGTTTATAGGGTTAGGGTTTATGGTTAGGGTTAGGATTTAGGGTTTAGGATTAGGGTTAGGGTTGTTTGTCAAAAATAGTATTATTATCATTTTTCGAGGGTTGAGAAAAATGATTTTTATAACTTGTGTTTAAGTTAATTTAGAAGTGATTATGATTAAAGATCAGTTATTGGTCCAAATTATGAAATTTATTAATTTAAGATTGGAAATTCAATTTCTATTCATATTTGGATTATTATAAAGATATTATTTTCGTATAAATACCGTCTTGCGGATATCTGGGAGTGATATATATATATATGTCTATCTTAAAGAATCATTAGTACATGCCACCGTACAAGAAAAGTATATATACATACATACTAAATCATACACATCCTAAACACTAAACCCTTATAGTATATATCTATTACTATATACTAAAGCGGAAGCAAATTCTGCCACCATATTGCGCTACATCACCCCTTTTTTAAAAAACTATCTTATTAAATCTTCATTTTATCATAATCTTATACATACTTAATTAAGATAGTAGTTCTATCTTAGAATTTGAGTTGCTTAATTAATAATTCTATCCAAATATATAAATCTCTATCTTATCATTATACACATTTAATTAATACATAGATCTATCATAAAACTTTTATTTTAAAAAAAAGTTCCGTCATAATCTATAAATCATAATCATAATATTTTACCCATTTAACTAAATATCATATTAAATTTAAATTATTTTTCATAATTTTATTATGCTATTTTTTTAAATCATCAATGGTAGCAAATTCTACCACTATATTTAAGACAAATATTTATTTTATTAAAATAATATATTAAATACATTTTGACTACCATATGATGCATATTAAAATATCAATAAAAAAGTAGATGTTATATTTACCATATATATCACTAATTTTGCATATTGATTACGCTTTAAAAAAGATAGATTTCTTAATTAAGATAATAATTTGTTAACATTTTTATTACATATTTACATATATTATTATTTAATTATTTTTTCAAAAAAAATAACTTATAAACGAGATAATTTGGTTTTCTATTTAACTTATTAAATATTATCTATATCTTTAATATTATAATATATTAATCCGAGTTTTTATATAGACTTATTGATTTTATTGTATAATTTAGTTTACGTAATTTAATTTAAAGGCCAAATGATTTAGTTGTTGATAAAATGTGATGATGCATCTTATCTTATTTCATTCTTCCTCAATTATTTAAATATATGTTTATGTATGTGTAATAAAGTAAATATATAAATAAAATTTATTCATATATATGATGATATACAAGAATTATGTCATTTTATAATTCAAAAAATAAGCATTGTTTTAAAACAAAGTATACATATGATAATATTTGTGATTGTGATAGTAAATTCATACACAAAATAATAAATAAATAAATAACACCCCCGTACAAGGTACGGGTCATATGCTAGTATACACTAAATCATAAACCGTAGAGCCTAGACCCTAGACCCTATATCCTAAATCTTAAATTCTAAATAAAATATTATAATTCTAAACAACAAATCTTTTTCTTAAATATTATTCACCAAACAAATGTTATCTTTTTCCCAAAAATTCACTCCAAAATCAAACATCTATATCTATATATCCAGTGGCGGAGGGAGGGGGGCGGGTGGGGGCGGCCGCCCCCACCGTCGCCCGAGGGAGCGGGACTATATAAGAGGTCGCCCCCAGGAATGGGCTTGGGGTGGGGGCGGATTCGCTGAGTTTTTATAGGTGGGGGTAGAGTACGTCGTCGCCGATCGGAGGTCGGAGGTTCGAAGTTCAGGTCGCCGGTTGGAAGGTTGAAGGCGGAGGACGTGTGAATCGGCGTGAATCGGTGGCATGTGAACGTGATTTACTGATTTGTAAAACTGCAGCCCCATATATTTGGTTTGGGCTTTTAAAATAGTCCAATGGGCCTTAAATTACTTAAACAGTCAAATGGGCTTTTAAAATTTTAATACTATCAAAATGTAAAATTCAATTATCATGTAGCAGAGAAACAAATATAGCTTGATTTGTATTATCTACACTCTATAGTATAAAGTGGAGACAAAGTCTTCACAAAAAATTACGTCATGTGTCATATCTTTAATAAAATAATCAACCGGTACCTTGCGTATATAAAAAAACACTAATCACACTAGAAAAATAAATATATATGAATTAGGTAGTTAGAATTTCATACAATCTTATCCCGTAAAAATTGCCGAAAATTATGCATTATCCCGAAAATTATGAACTATCCCTTACTAAGAATTAGTTGTAAATTTCAGATAAATATTATTACTTAATAAAACATGATATTTATCGTAAAGTAATTTTTGAACGAATCCAACTTATTTATATTATGAGTTGATTTACTATTGGTAAAAACACACTAATCATAATACGAAGATACATATATATGATCTTATATTTTTAACGTGAGCATTAATGTTACATATCTAAAACTAGTTTTGATGTTAAACTGCTATGGATTTACATTTTTAGGCACTTTATATTGAATGAGCTTTAGATGCGTATCTCTATAGAATAGATCGATTTTTCTGACATTAACTGTCGAAGTCCGCCCCCCCTGAACATTCCTGGCTCCGCCACTGTATATATCTACATATACATCTTATAAAATTCATCCATTTTGGGTCATTTATGACCTCTCACAATTGTAACCTACGCTTGGTCACCATCCAAAACACATACAACTATAATATATGATGAGTCCCAAAATTATTTTTTTGAAAAAAAAATGTCTACGTTGGTGGTAGTGTGGTACCACCGAACTAATTAACATGATATTGTTTGGTGGGCTAGAGTCGGTGACGGAGTCAGAACAAACCGGAGAGGGGGGGAGTCGGTAGAATGACAAATATATAGGATAATATTTCACTATTTAAAATAAATGACACTATATATAGTAATAGGGTAATAATTAATAATATACTTATATAAAGTAAGTAAAATATAAATTACTACGTAAATAAGAACTTATAGGAAAAATACAAGGGAAAAAATGTACACATTAGCAAGATTAAGTACATCTATTAGAATATAATGATTATAATTAAATTATTAATATTTGTACATTACTCTCCAATTACCATAGTAAAGACATCTAGTGAAAATTTACATTTTTTTTCTTTTGAAGTCTAATAAACAAAAAAAAAATTCTCAATTAAAGTACTAACTAACACTAATAAACTAAGGGCTTTTTTAAAGTCTAATAAACAAAAAAACAACCTCAATTAATGTACTAATAACACTAATAAGCTAAGGGGTAAAGCAAGTAAAAAAGTCATGGGTGTGCTGGAGAGGAATCGAACACGAGTGGATGGATATGCTTCAAACAACAATACCACTCTACCACCGAACCAAGGCTTTTGTTGTAAATTTTATTACAGTCTTTTCTTATTATCGTAAAATTGGAGCAAAACTAGCTAGCGCGAAGGCCCATTTCGTGCAAGAGCATGAAGGCCCGTCTTGCGCGCTAGCAGGTGGCGTGCATCCAGGGCTCGCGCGAGCCCTGGATGCGTGCCTCGTTTTCTCCGTCATCCCGGTTTCCTTTTTTTGGTTTTTTTCATAATGACTATTTTGTCCTTGCGCGAGCCTTAGATGCTCATAAATACGGGTGTAATTACAAATTTTTACGGGTGCGCATTAAAACAGCCTTTATATATTGAAGAATTGTGGGGTGAGAGTGGCAGTGACGAGTGTGGAGATCGAAGAATGAGAAATTGTACAAAGACCAATATATCCCTCACATATAAAAATGGCTTAAAAATTGGGAATAGATCTTTGACCATTGATCACTTAAAATCTAATAGTTTTCTCAAAAAAAAAAATCTAACAGAAAAGAGGAGATCTTTTTTTTTGATTGCGGAGCTACTAGCTTGAACAAGCCAAAATTAGGCCCCCTATTAGAAACAAGGAAAGCCTAAATCATCGCGACGGATGATCTTTAAGAATTCAAACAGCGAGGGATGTTGACTCAACAAACACCTCGACTGCGGTACAAACAAATCTGCAAAATTAACGGACGAAGAATGAAAAGGAATGGCTGCAGAGAGACTTTGAAGATTGACGTTTCTTCTTGCCAGGAAATCAGCAGCAGCATTAGATTCCCTGAAACAATGATAAAAAATAACAGAGGGGATAACCGAAATAATATTTCTAATGTCTTCTATAATTGAATACAGTTCCCAAGGAATTTTCCACAGACGATTTAAAGAATTAATGACTATCAAATTATCACCTTCAATTATGAGGTTCTGAATGTGAGCAACATCAATGTTCCTAAGGGCATGTAGTAGTGCTGAAGCTTCTGCTTGAACTATTGTCATGGAAGGTAGTTGTTGACGGCCTAAAGATCGAATGAAACCATTGTGATCTCGAAGAACGAAACCAGCATGAGTTGTTCCTGTTTTGAGTCTGGAAGCATCAAAGTTAAGCTTGTACCAATGAAGCGGCGGTTTTTTCCAAACCGAGTGATTCTTCCTTTTGGGCTTGTTTGGTAAAATCGGTTTGGAGGTCCCACAACCTTCCCAAGCAAGAGCCCCGGAGAAGGCCAACTCGGCGGGTAACCTTTTAGGGTTAATCTTGGATGGGTCAAAAATTTTTGCATTCCTGTGAGCCCAAAGAGACCACCAAAGGAAGGCAAGGGATGTGGTGTTTTTGTTATTTGTAAGCGTTAATTGAATATTTTGATGGAAAGTATACGAAGTCGTTATGTTGAAGGAATAACTAAGTAGTTTTTGCAGTCGAGAAATCATAGATTTTGTGAACTGGCATTCAAAAAAGAAATGATTCAGGCTTTCATCTTTCAGATCGCAAAGGGAACACCGATTAGGAACCGAGTTATAGTAGCGATTAATTCTATCTGTAGTTGGGAGGCAGTCTGCACAAGATTTCCACAGGAAATTCTTAATTTTTGGTGGTAATTTAGTTTTCCAAATCCAATCAAAATTAGCAATGGATGGGTCAATCGGGGTAGATAAGAGAGATGTCGCTGAATTGATGGAGAAGACCCCATCTGTCGCAGGCAACCAGATGAGTCTATCCGGAATATCGGTTAAAGGGATTCTAATATGAACAATGATATTAACAATATGAGGTGGTAGCATTTGGGTGAGCATAGTAGTATTCCAAGATCTATTTGGAAGAATGAGATCAGCAACCCTCAGATTAGGATCTGCAGAGTCAATCAAAGGAGAAAGATCTATATTTGGAACCCAAGGGTCCGTCCAGACCAGAATGGTTTTTCCATCTCCCAACTGCCACCTAAGGCCTTTGGAAAAGATGCATCTAATATTCATCAATCTACCAAACTGCCAAGAGCAGTTATTTTTGTGATAGTTAAATAACGAGTCATTTGTTAAATACTTTTCTTTTATGACTTTGACCCAAACATTTTGAGGTTGTGTACAGATTTTCCATAAAAGCTTCATTTGTAATGAGATATTAGTGCTCTGCGCAGAGCGAAGGCCAAGGCCCCCACACTCCCGCGGAGAGCAGATACGATCCCAACTAATGAGAGGGTGGTGATTCGGGATAAACTTGTTCCAAAAGAAGGATTTACAAACGTCATCAATCTGTTTGAGGACTCCTTGGGGTAACATGAAGCTTTGCATGAGGTAGTTGACTTTGCTTATAAGACAGGATTGGATAAGAACTACCCGACCAGCCTGAGAAATGGTGTTTGCTTTCCACTGGGACAATTGTTTTTTAAGATTGGTTATTGTATTTGAGAACATAGAGATTTGAACTCTTCCTTTGAGAATCGGAATACCAAGAAATTTTTCCATAGAGGTAGTAATTTGAATGTTAAGGATGCTAGCCAAGGCTACAGACGTCGATTGGGAAATATTAGCAGACGTTTGAAGCGAGCTCTTGTGATAGTTGATAGATAATCCGGATACCTAAGAAAATTTATGGAGAATATTTCGAATGAACTCCATGTTCTCAACATTTGCGTTAGCAAAAATAATAGTGTCATCAGCAAAGCTGAGGAAAGGTAAAATCGACCCATTTTTAGTTAGTTGGATACCTACATGGTTTGGTGTCATAGAAGCTTCATAATGTAGGGTTCTAGTTAAGTATTCCATACATAAAACAAAGATAAAAGGTGACATCGGGTCTCCCTGGCGGATTCCACACGAAGATGAAAATTCCGAACCTGGCTCATTATTAATTAATACTGATGATGACGAAGTTGTGATACAAGTCATTACAAGGTCAATCCATTTAGGGTGGAAACCAAATTTAGTCAGGACTAGACGGATAAAATTCCAGTTGATCTTGTCATAAGCTTTTTCTAGATCTAATTTGATAGCCATCCAACCGACACGGCCTTTTTTCCTTTTGTGAAAGGAATGAAAAATTTCGTGGGCAATGAGGACGTTATCCTAAATCAGACGTCCTTTGACAAAGGCACTCTGAAGGGGGTGAATAATTGTTGGGAGAATGTGTTGAATTCTATTTGACAAAACCTTCGTTATTGCTTTATAAATGGTATTACATAAGCTGATCGGTCTATAGTGATTTATTGAGTTTGGTGTATCTATTTTGGGAATCAATGTAATAAATGTTTTATTTGCAGCAGACAGCATAGCTCCTGAATGGAAAAAAGCTACCACAGCGCGTACAACAGACGCACCCACGGTAGGCCAGTAGTTTTGAAAGAATTCTGCGGTGAATCCGTCAGGACCAGGAGTTTTATTAAGTGCTAGATCAAAAATAGCAGCTTTAATTTCAGAGAAGGATGGTTGTTTGGAAATTGCTATGTTGTCACTATCCGATACCAACACCGGAATAATATCTAAATCTTGGGGGGAAAGACCGGAATTTGCATTAGAATGGAATCTAGCTGCCAGCTCAGCTGTTATATTCGTAGAAATGGAGTCATGATCGAAAATAACCAGGCCATCATGGGTCTGAAAAGAAGTGATGTTTTGTTTAAACCTGCGAATTTTGGAAATACTTTGAAAGTATTTTGTATTTTTATCAATATTTTGTAGATGAGTAGTTTTAGCTCGTTGAGCCCAATATTTGTGATGGAAATCCATTAGAGCATTGTATTTATTGAGATGTTGTTGTAATTTAGTTAGGGTAGTCATATTATAAGGATCTCGAAGTAGTATGTTCTGTAACTGTTGCAGTTGTCTTTCTGAAATTTTTAATTGTTCAAAATTGTTATTTATGTGTTGTTTTGCCCAATCTTTGGAGTATTTTTTAAGTAGTTGCATTTTCATTGTAACTTTGAACATAAAGGATCCTGTCAGTTTATATTCCCAGACTTTTTTAACCAATTTTGCATAAGACGGTTTATCAATCCAAGCGTTCTCAAATCTAAAGGGGTATTTAATAATTTTGGATTTGGTATTTAAATTAAAGGAAATCAAACAATGGTCCGAAGTTGTAAACGGATGGTGATGAACTACAATTTTAGGAAAACAAGAAATGAGGTCTCGGTGGATAAGAACTCGGTCAAGGCGTTCAAAAATGTTATCAGCTGAATTGGGGCACTTTCTCCACGTAAAAGGGAAACCGGAGAATTTTGTATTTAACGTATTCATTTTGTTATGGAAGTTGAGTAAACGATTAAATTTGCTCGGCAGAGGGGCAACGCCGCCGAATTTGTCGAGACTGTTGTCAATTTCATTGAGGTCTCCAATTAATAAAAAGGGTAAGTGATAGTTTTGAACCGTAGTTTCAAGGTCTGACCAAAAAACCGTTTTATTTTCCTCTCGAGAAGGAGCATAAGTAAAGATTAGTAGGTACGGGTGAAATAGATGATGAACTCTCATAATTATTAAATTTGCTGTTTGAGCTAGCAAAGTACAAGATTTTGTAAAATCGTTGTGATATATGAATAGAGCCATGCCCCCTTTGGAACCATCCGAAGGAGAAGAAATGCAATGGTGAAATCCGATTTTTCTAATAATGGCATCTGAAGGATGAATATCTGTTTTGGTTTCAGTTAAGCAAAGAAATTGTAATTTATGAAGTTTTCGTAGGAAGGCAATTTCGTCCCAGAAATTAACCCTCCTAATACCCCTCACATTCCAATAGGCACAAGTCATAATAAAATGGTCGTTTGGGAACGTTCATATGAAGTGGTAGCGCCAAAGGTTAATACCCAATGGGAATGGCTTTCAAGAGAAAGCCATAGCCAGTGAGTATACATTTGATTAACACCTAGGATTGCACCCCCAACAGACTGGAAAGTGATCCTAAAAACTGTAACATTGTTGGTTACTGCAAGACCATGTAAATTGGACAGTACACAAGCTGATAAATTTTTTAAGCAAAAAACGTGTACAAAGTCAATGAAGGTTTGTACTTGAGTTATAAGTTTATCATTACAATCAAATATAAAATTATAATTATAGATGATACATGCATGAGTGGAGTCTTGTACTTTGATAACAATTGGTACATTGAGAACGTAAAGTATCATACAAAAGAAATGAAATAACAGAGGTGGGTGGCAATTAACAATGAATTGGGAGTAAACTGTCCAGAAAAGGAGATTGACAATGTGGCAAAACATCAAGTAGGGATCATGGTAAGACGCAATCGTAGTAGTATTGAGAACTGACTGATAGTGAGTTGTATAGCTGTAGTCAGAAGGATAATAGCATAACAACACATAGTTGAACATCTAATAACTGAAGTGATATAAAAAATGAATTTTAATCCAGAAAGTGAGAAACTCTAGGATGTGTGAGCAGCCTGTTATGACCACATCAAGGTAAGAATTCAACTGAAACATGTACAACCTGTTACACAGAAGAGAGTAATTGGAATAGACCGTGTAAATGGTCATAGTAGTGTTTGATAAGAAGGTAGTTCCATGCTTAATAAACTGAGATGTAATTGGTACATAATCATGATTGAGAAAACGTGAGAACTGTATAAAATGATGCTGAGATAAATAATATTGAAACTGCATAATAAGATGATTGTTATGCCTATAGCAATTTCTTTGAATAATTGTAGTATAACTAACTGTTTGGTTAAAAAATAAGCTGCAGTAAAACCTTGTAATGAAAAGTCTGAAATTAATATGTAGTTGTAGATGATTTGCAGTGTTGTTACACAAATGGAACCCAATAGTAATCAAATAAAATTGATCTTTATACAAGATTAAGGTGAATTGAGAAGCATACAAACTGATCATACACAGGGATGTGACATTAGAGCCACAGTCCAGGAATATGGTGAGAAAACATGATGAACAGCAGTTGATATAGTATCGTAATCGAATTTGACTTTTTGAGTAAGATCCAAGTTTGGAAAAAATGAGACACACTGTAGTTAGATATTTGATTTCAATTAGGTTGTAATTAAAATGGTTCTTGAAATATGTAATTTGGAGAATATACAGTTGAACGGAGCATATATGTTGTTGACTAATAAACCATGGGTTGCAATTTGGAAGATAAAGTCTTGGAACTCCTGGGAAACCAGGGACTCCCAAATTTTCCTCATTTGACTTTGGAGGGATTGAAGGTGTAACTGATGGCCGAGCTAGTTTCCACCCGATATCATATGACAATGACATGTTGTACGTCCTATTCACCGGTCAGTGCAGCCGGCTGTATCCCCTCCTTTTGGTTTCGTCTGACTCCGTTGGAAAGTAAACTCCTAGACGTATTTATGAGTTAATTCACCAAAAATGAAATATATTTATGAATTATAGTTCGACGCTTCGACCCGAACCCGATCTCATTAATGTCCCGTTTGCTAACTCCACTGACTCAAATTAAAGCTTGCCAGAGAAACGATAACACAAAAATGGGTGGTCCAAATTGCGTCTATTTGTCCCTCCATATATGTGCAGCTAGTCAAGTGACTCTACAAGATCCATTTCTTAACGAAGTAAACTAATAAAGAAAGCAGCAAATATATATATATGTATCACTTTCCATCTACACTTATCAGTAATCCTTTCTTTAGCACGCAATTTCACAAGCTTTTGCTTCATCGCATTGGTCCTACACATACATTACTCATATACACTACAGCATATGTTTTTGTCTCCTTTTTTATGTAAGAACCAATTTATCACTCAAGACAACGCAACATGGAGAGGAGGATGAAATATCGTTTTCTTTAATAGAAAAAAAAAAAAACAAAGCAAAAGGCTTACTGTACTTTATTAGAAAAAATATTAAAATTCCTTAACTATGACACAATATCCCACGATAAAATATAATGTACCCCTTCAATGCATATTATGCATGCAACATATTGGAGAGAAAAATAAAGAGGTCTTTAAAGACCAAAAAAGCAGCCACACCATTATCCCATTATACCTTTCTTGTGCTTTAAACCCATTGGCTGGCGCTACCTTCTTTCCCTCACACGTCTACTTTCCCTCCCATGTATACTTAGCTTGCTAAGCATTCTCCATCGATCCCCATCACTCCCTTCTTCACCAAGCAAAGCCTAATACCACTTCACTCCTTCCCGGCCTACAAATAAACTCTTTGATTGCATTAGTGAGCCCATCCTCAAGCTAGCTACAAGAAGGAAACAAAAACCCTAATAAACCTCTTATATATAATTGCAGGTGTGCGTAGGTTTCGATGGTGACGGATTGGGGGCCGGTGGTTGTTTCGGTTGGGCTCTTCATACTGTTGTCGCCCGGGCTTCTGTTTCAGCTGCCGTCGAGGTTCAGAGTTGTGGAGTTTGGGAACATGATGACGAGCGGGATATCCATTTTGGTCCATGCCGTTATCTACTTTTGTATCCTCACCATCTTGACTATCGTCGTTGGTATTCATATTCGCACCGGTAGCTAGCTAGCCAGCAATTTTCCCTCTCCATGTCCATCTCCTTTTTCTTTGTTCTTCGTATTATCGATCGTCTCTTTGTTAAAATAAATAATCTAGCTCTATGTACGTACGTTTGTATAAGGTTGTACAAATTTTGCCAATTAAGTGTTGTTGACTTGTTGCAGTATACATATCATATATTGACAGGGAAATTCCTTTTGGTATCCCTGTGGTATCGACTATTCCTTTTGGTGTCCCACGATTGGTACCCCGTACTTTATAAAATTTCCTTTCCGTAACCAAAATTTATTAAACCCATTTTCCATCCAATAAATTTACATTTCCTTTAAATTTTAAATCAAAAATAATTTAAAATAAAAATAAAAATGACTCCTTCTCCTCTGACTGTCTTCTCCGACTCCCGTCGGCGCCCCTTTGGTTTCGCCGGCCGCCTGAGCGCGCCGTCCTCGCCTCCCGTCGGCGTCCCTCCTCCCCGACCCACCCTCGACCCGCATCGCCCCAGATCCGGACCTCCCCGACCCTCCTCAGTCCACCCGCGACCCGTTCAGCCCTGCTCCGGTTGGCCCGGCCACTTCCTCCCCAGACCCGCAACGCCCCATATCCGGCCCTCCCCGACCCTCCTCATTCCACCCTCGACCTGATAATTAACTAATCAATTAATAGGCTTCTGATATCTTCGTCTTTGAAGGAATCCGGATCCGTTTCCTGCAACCGCAATAGAACGTCCAACATCGTCTTCCCTCTGGCGTTCTCCGGCGCCGGGATCTCGTCGCCAGCCGCATTTAACGGCCGACGACGACGCTCGTCGATCAGTGACTGGATCAGAGAGTCCCTCTTCTCCTGTAACCTGACCATCTTCTCCTCCACGGAACGGTCGACTCCCAGGCACCACGCCGGCGCCGGCAAGAAGTTTGCGAAATTGGACCCCGCGTAGAGCCGGAAAGTCTCCTCCACCATCTCCCTGAAACTCTTGGCCTCTCCCAATCGTCTAATTCCTCACTATATTACATCTTTATTTTAAATTATTTTTTATTTAAAATTTAAAGGGAATAGATACATAGTGGATGGAAAATGAGTTTAATAAACTTTTGGCTACTGAAAGGAAATTTTGTAAAGTACACGGATACTAAAAGGAAAAAAAAAATTTATGGGATACCAAAAAGAATAATCGATACCACAAGGGTACCAAGAAAAATTTCCCTTATATTTATACGGTGGTATGAGACAGTCCAATCGGTCCAAGTGCTCCAGTTGTGGATTATTCGTATGTACTAGTAGTCCTTGTTTTTGCAAATAGCGTTAAAGTGTTGAGCCCACTCTCTTTGATGGACTGGGCTTGCCACCGATTATGAATATAAATCATTACGTTTTTTTTTTTGTAAGTGATAAATCATTAAGTTTTCTATCAAATAATAGTAATAGATAAATGATATAGTCTTTTTTAAGTTTCTACTAATAAATTAAAATCTTAATCTTAATCTTATTAATATAAATTACGAATATTATGTTACCCCTTGAAGTGTACATATTAAATATTTACTATATAATAGATTAAAATCTTAATTTTATTAATATATAACAATACATTTTAAACTGTTCTATTACGTACTATAGGCATTATCATAGCAAATATATCATTGTGCAATGGCCTAAACTAGTATATATGATAACCTCTATAATTAGGAAATCATACTTACACTAACACCACGACTGATTCTCAAGCGGATATATAGATAGTAAATTCAGTGTTAAAAAGACAAAGACCTAGCATTTATAGGATCGATCAATCGGATCGATCGATTGGATAATTGTGAAAAAGATGGAGATGGAAATGCTGGATTGGATAATGGTGCCGACAGGGCTGGGGTTGCTGGCGGCGTACCATGGGTGGCTCCTCCACCGAATCCTCCACCACCCGACCACCACCGTCATCGGCATCAACTCCATCAACCGCCGCTTCTGGGTTCATGTCATGATGGAGGTCATTAATTCTTCCATCATCTTTCCTAGTCTCTATTCTTAATTCAACAACATTACTCTTATGCTCAACATGTTATAACACAAAACAACTTAGTTAAATTGTACATGTACGTTGTTTTCAGGACATGAAGAATGGAGTACTAGCAGTGCAGACTCTAAGAAACAACATAATGGCATCAACAGTCTTGGCCTCAACCACCATCATGATGTCGTCCGTCATCGCCGTCCTCATGAGCCCGTCCCACGCACCCCCTGTAAGCCCACACGGGCCCGCCTTTGAAGTCGTGCTCGGTGACAGAAGCCAGCTCGCTTCGTCCCTCAAGTTCTTCAGCCTCCTCCTCTGCTTTCTCGTCGCCTTTCTCCTAAACGTGCAGTCCATCCGTTACTACAGCCACGCGAGCATTCTGGTTAACGTCCCGTTCAAGACCCTCCACTCGCCTTACCTTACGGCTGACTACGTTGCAAGGATAGTTAACCGAGGGAGCTACTTTTGGTCGTTGGGGCTGCGCGCCTTTTACTTTTCGTTCCCGCTTTTTCTCTGGATTTTCGGGCCCATACCCATGTTTATCAGCTGCATTGTGTTGGCTGTGTCGTTGTATTTTCTTGATTCCACGTCTGAGTTTATGGCTGTTGAGAGTGCTGATCAGGATGAGATTGGTGAAAGAGATGTCGAACGGCCGAGGTGACCGTTTTTTTATTATCAACAAACAGATTTTGTAAGAATGCAGGGAGCCCAGCTCAACAGCAGTTGAATTGGATTGATGTGTTTTAGCTATCCTGGTTCTTTTGTGGTTAAAAATTGATGTTATATGTGCTTGTGGGTTTGATACATTTTTGTTCTGTCTAATGACTTCGCAGAGTACGTGGTAAAAACTAAGTGGAAATTTTACTGCAGTGGACTTGTATGTATATAGCAGTATATTAAAATGGTCAAGATCGATCTGAACTTGAGTATTCTTTAGAAAACATAAATCCTACACAAACACTTTTGTCTTGCTCTGTATCTTTGATGACAGAATGGTAATTAGAGCAAGTTGAATTTTGTATTTTTAAATATGCGAGTACATTGATGTGCATTTTCTTGTGTGATAATTAGCATCCGAAGTCATGTTCTTCTACATGTTCATAGTCAAGTGTAGTTGCTGATCAAGATCAGGCCTCAATAAGACCATATGTTCTTTCTGCAGTGCTATTTCCATGTATGTTAATAAGAGTGCTTTTCTTTCAACCAAAAAAAAAGAGTGCTTGTCTCTGTAATTATACAATGCAATAGTAGCCTCTTATAGAGCACAACTTTCAACTAACATTAGCAACTAGATCACCCTCTAACATCAATAAGCTTGAAATGTCAGAAAATAAATCTCAGGATTGGTCTAAAAAATCAGGGTTGTTCAAAAATACAATTATAGCAAATATTCATAATTATTAAGTTCTAAAATGAAATATTTGTTTAAGTATATTTGTATATATTTTATTTATCTAAATTATTTTATTAAATGATATTGTATTTTTCTATGCTCCCTTTGACTATACGAGATAATTTAATGTAAATTTGGTCATGAAATTGATGGTCATAAATTATTTTGGGTCGAGTGGTTTTGAGTCGTAATACTTTGTTTATTTTAAATGATATTGGATTATTGGGTCACTTAACTTTGGGTTTTCATATGATTTTGTATTAGGTAATTTCTAACATCAGTTTATATCAAACGAATATATTTAGATACAATTAGCTTTGGGTTAATTTCAAGTCAAGTTTAATGGTCAATAAATACGTATTTCTAATATGATTTTGTATTGGGTAATTTCTAACGTCGTTAGGTTTTGTTTTGAGTATTTAGATTCACAATAGAAATAACTCACAAGTTTTGGATAGATCTTTTG